>CM042149.1:6255798-6303298 GCA_023376005.1 Doryteuthis pealeii | reverse complement strand
AAGAAGAAAAAAGTAAGTGAGGAAAGAAAACTAGGCGAGGAATATTAAGAAGGAAAAGAATGTTTTATTTAAGAAAAAAAAAGAGGGAGAGGGGAAGGAAAAGGAAAGAAAGTGCACCATTGTTCTGCAATCAGCTCATCCAAAGAATGACTGATCCTACACAATCCTTCCTCACTACAAAAATAATTCCTGCAAAGAGTCTAGTGGTTCACCTCTTTATCTTAACTGATGGCCACTTATATATCATGAGCAACAAAAAAGGTTGGGTTTAGTCCTAAAATCTAAGAATTAAAGCTTTTATAATTCAGTCGGAATAGTGTCCAACTAGGAACCACAAGGTTCCTGGTTCGATACCGGCCCCCGCCAACTCAGCGTATGAGTAGCACAGGGATCTGTGCGGTAAAGTGAGAAGCTGATGATAGGTATGGCGCTCCGTCCCAAACGCAAAAAATAATTTCCTTGGCCTAGCACTATTGAAAAGGGGATAGACTCCCTCGCTGTCTGGCTGATACCGACTTTAGGTCATCCCGACGACTTTACTACTTTTTTTTATTTTACTTATGATTATATAATTATTTCTATGATCCCATCCATCATGAAGTGTCATAGTGTGAAAATTTAGACCCTGTGTTAAACACATTTTCATGGATACTTTCACATGCTCACTCGTGAATTTAGGATGGACCTCAAACTTGAACAGAGAACTACCATTAATTTCCGTGTCAGACTCAGGAAATCAGTACTTGAAATTTAGGAACAGGCCTACGGCAATGAAGTAATGACTTTAGACAGGTGCTTTGAGTGGCACTCCTTCTTTGAGAGGAGATTGAAGATGATGGGAGGTCAAAGTGACCTTCAACAAAAACTACCCCTAAGAATTTATCAGCTACAGACTCTCCAAACAATGGTCTGAATTCAGAGGTTTTTTTTTCGTTCTCCCAGACAGGTTATAAATTGTATTGTGGTGGACAGCAACTTTGAAACTTTAGTGCTAGCTTTGGACCTTAGACGGTGAGGAAAAGGCTCCTTCATGCTCAAGACGAACAAAAACTATTGTATCAACAAAGTGGTCGACACTCGCTCCTTTAACAAAACTAATCTAAATTGGTTATGAGCCAGACCAAGAAATTCAACTGAAAACTAAACCCGAAAATCCAACTGAAAAACTAAACCCAAGTTTTAAACTGAAAAAAAAAAGACATTGGTCGGATGTGCGTGGTGTAATTGTTAGAGTCGTAGGAAATGGACTCGTGGACCCGAGTTCAAATCTTGGACGAGGCTACAGTTCATACAGCGCTAATATCCTTGGGAAAGGTATGAATCCAACTGCTCTTCCTCCAGCTATGGGTAAAATAATAGGGCAGATTGGACTGTTTAACCTTGGTTAAGCAATAAGTCTAGAAGAAGGAAAACTCTGAATTCAAACCTGTTAAAGTCCACTTGGGGTGGACACTACTAGAATGGGTTCACTCTTTCTTAGTGATCTTAAAAATCTCAAAAATTTTGAGACACATGTATGAAGACGAACTTGTTGACTGGGCCCGTACAGATAAGTCCCACAAAGGTCAACTAATTTGAAAACTTTTCTCTCTCTCTCTCTCTCTCTCTCTCTCTCTCTCTCTCTCTCTCTCTCTCTTCTATCGTTTCCTTTCTTTTATTTCTCTTCTTAATATAAAATTCGTTATCTAAAATAGTTATCGTTATGTCTTATCTTTTTGAATCAGTATCCGAACTTGAAAACTGCGGAACTTACCGCCAGAATTTATCCTATGGAAGTTTTCTAAAATTAATTTCCCCATACGGTTGCCTAACCAAAACTAAAGTGCCCATCTGCATTATTATTTTCCTATAGCTGGAGGATGACAAGAGAAGAATTCATACCTTTTCCAAACGTATTCACACAAAGTGAAATGCAAACAGCTTTGTTCAGGATTTTGAACTTGGTTCAGCTACATCAAAAAACAACAATAATAATAATAATAATAATAATAATAATAATAATAATAATAATTTAAAAAAAAATGACAAATACCTGGACCTTGCCAGAGAACTGAAAAAGTTATGGAATATGAAAGTGAAAGTTATACCAATTGTAGTTGGTGCACTTGGAACAGTCCCAAAAGGATTAGAAAAGGGTTTGGAAAGTTTGGATATCAGAGGAAGGATTGAAACCATTCAGAACACTGCACTGCTGCAATCTGCCAGAGTACTCAGAAGAGTCCTGGAGACCTGAGGAGACTTGCTGTCACTCAGCCTCCAGTGAAAGACCATCAGCTAACACTGATGTGAAAACTCAAAAGGAGTAAAATAATAATAATAATAATAATAATAATAATAACAGAGAGAACTTGGTATCTAGTGGGTGTTTGCCGTCCAGGTTGACCACAAAGTGAAAATGAAAGAAAACGAAAATATATTCAAACATTTGTACCTTGCCGTAGAACTGAAAACCTGACAAGATATAAAAATGGAATTTGGAATTATATAAAGCGTGATGCATATCATGAAAAAAACAAAAAAAACCAAAAAACAATCTCCTATAATTTAGTATAGTTTGAATGAATAAAGTATATGACTATATACAAAGCATTAAACCTAATAATAATAACCGTTGCACCATCTGTGCCTTCTATAAAGACTAACCCACTGAACTGAAAAATACACCATCAGGAGGATCTGAATCAAATTAGCACTCTCGCTGAAATTGAGGAAGAGAGACAAGAAAAAGAAGCTTGTTCTGCAGATAATATAATAGAAAACAAAAAATTTAAAAAACAAAAACAAAAAAAAAGATTTATATAAAGAAAAAAAAACATTGTTTTTTAGTTGTAACTACTGCTTGATGGTTTAGTTTAAACATTTTTTGTTGTTGTTACAAAAGAGCTTGATCATAAAAACACACGCGATATTCATGTCAGAACTACATGCACTGAACATTCATGTAAGAATGCTCAATGTTTTATAGGTGAAAATCATAAAAACAGAATATTGAGATTGTCTTTCACACGGAAAGAGTTGCATTTGTTGAAATTTACTTGACGCCTGATATTAGTTACATCAAGTATTACCAAAAATTCAGTTGCAATACTTCTCTAATCAAATATTATATCTATATCTATATCTATATATCTATATCTATATCTATATATTATATATATATATATATATATATATATATATATATATATATATATATTTCGTCCACGAAAGCAACCGACGTTATTTGCGGTCCAGAATGTGACATTAAGAAAAGATCTTCAATAAACACCATGAGATCTAATTTGACAATCTGATGATTGCGACCTAGCAAGAAACATGGGTAGCTGTCTATAATAAACATTTATCTTTAAAATCTCAACAAATTAAATAAATATTAGCTCTCACAATTTGTGATTGAGCACTGTATTTTCTTTGCTTCACCAAAAAAAAAATTGTTTATATATATATATATATATATATATATATTATAATCAATGGTAATATTATGGTTTTACACTCATAACTTGAAGTTTCATGGTAATCCAATCATCAGATGAGTTCAATGGTTGAGATCTTAAAAACCAGACGTGAAATGGTTGAGATTTTAAAAACCAGTAATTTTTTAGCGTTTATATGAAGCGTTTTCACGCGATGGGAAATATAAAGCAAAAATTGTTTTTTTTTTTAAAACTGTGGCTTGTTTAACGTTTATGTGACGTGGATCGTGTTCACGTGATGTAATGTTATGACGTTAAATTTGTATTTAAAAAACATTATAATCAAACAAACTTGCTTTGGTGTTAATGCACGCGGTGTTCAGATGAATTTTTTATTTGTTTTTTTGTTTTTTTAATAAATAAAAGGAGAGCGAAAATTAAAGGATCAATTAGGGTCAGGTGGTAAGTGACACTGTAAAAATTTGTTCAAATGCCTACATTTCGAAACGATTTAACAAGTTATTGCTTGTATTTTGTAATATACACAACTTTTCTTCTAAGCAATATATATATATATATATATATATATATATATATATATATATATATATATATATATATATATTAAAATAGTAATTGAAAAAATAATCCCCACAAATCAATTCAAATTTTTAATCCAATAAACAAAAACGGTTCACGATGAATCTTTGAAAATATAAATAAGCGTTCGTCTATAAAAGATAAGTCCCATTCCCACGGGCATGTATTGTACCAACTGAGATTAATCGAAAACTCGATTAATTTAACGGACGTAACCCTGACGAATCAGACGATGACACTCGAGTAGGTTACTTTTATCCATTATATAAATAAATATATTAAAAAGTCAAAATTTGAACACTATTGATATGAATAAATCTCTCCAGTTACCCAATCATCTACGCCAAACGCTGTTTCTTTTTTTAGATATTCTGTTAATCTATTTAACCCATACATTGTATACTAACAGCTACTACTACTCCGGGTCAGGGTGGACCTGGGAGTACTGGCAATGAAGAGATAATAAACATTTCCCAGAGCTCCTGAATTGGAACATCCTCACTAGATGCAATTTAACGTCATACCCAGGACCTCTAAAACCTCAGTTACCGCCTTCTAGCTCATATGACAAAGAGTTGGAGGATTGCCATAAGCGGTATAGCGTCAGAACAATCATATACCTTAAAGGGTTTGATATAACCTACCGATTGAATCAAAGGGGGTATCGGCGACCACCTGCCTAGCCTAAGTAATGCCCAAAGTCGAGTGTTGCTGTCAGGAACTGCCCAGCCACTATGATTCCGTCCTTAAGCATCACGGGTCACCACCCACAGCCAACAGATAGCCTTATTGGGATATTTTACTCTCCAGCCAAGAGGGCGACCCATGCTTAGTCTGTCCTCAACCTTTTGATCACACCGTATATTTCATTTCGATGGTCAAAGGCAAAAAGATTGAGAAGAGAAATTTCACAAATTCAATACACCATTATAAATTTTTATGGCCTTCCTTTCCTTTTATTTTTATTGATTTCTATTGAAATTTCTTAGATCATTATTCCATGCCATTAATTAAGCAGTATGGATCAGATATATTTGAACTTACATCACAAATCATTGGGAGTCTAACTGTCTGTAGCAGGACGTTTACTAATTTGGCGACTCGTAATTTACTAGCATATATAGTTCTATTCTTAACGTCTCTGACTTTTAATTACATACACTAGTGGTAATAGACATGCATACATTTATGAAATGAAGTATTTTCGTTCGTATTGATTTTGACAGTTTCTTTCAAATTCTGTTACTTTTGATTGCGATGCTCAGTTCATTGTGATGCTCAAATTTGCAAGCCCAGCCGGCTGAGTCTGTAGAATACACTGACTGTAGACGGGTAAGACCCCTCCCCCCAATGGGGCCACCTGTTGGCGATAGAGGGTGACCTGTGGTGCATAAGGACAGAATCTTTGTGGCTGAGCAGTCTATAACATACAACATGTCATTACTCCCTTGTTTACTCTGACTCGGTGTGGGAGTACCTGTTAGGGTCCCATCTATAGGTTCAATAGATCAAAAGATGAGTTTTAAAAATGTATTTGAAAAAAGAAAAGAGTTAAAAATAATGAATACCAAGCAAGAATGAATAAAACAAAATATCTGCGGCATAAAATAACCCATAACATGCCGTAAAATCCATCCAACCAACTAACCAACCAACTAAAACTTAAAAATTAGAAGTGGTTGTAGAATATGGATTTGATAGTTGCAATATAAACCAAAAGAAATAAGACAGGAAAAAGACCAATCAGAAATTAATAATAATGACAATATTTAATTTGGGGCAGGCAATCATTCCCCTCCCCCGAAATATTAGCAACCGTGGTGAACTTTGACCTCGTAGAAAGTAAGCTTTGACTCCACTCGTACGATTACATTCACATTCGGATTAATACCAATGGGAAATGTATGAACGCGCTAATTCCCCCAGCTATGGATTGATTAGAACCACAGCTATTTTTCTACAAGGATTGCTTTGGCATTAAATAAGCCACGAAGGTTGATATGCCATTGAACAAAGAAACCAAACCAAACATTTTATCTTAGAAATTAAAACAACATGATGCTATTAAGTCTTAATGATATATATATATATATATATATATATATATATATATATATAATATATATATATATATATATATATATATAACGGTGTGTCAAAAACATATTGAAATGTTTGTACTTGTATTCTGAAAAAAAAATATTCCATTCATTCTAAATTTCTCTCTTGATAAATACAGCTTCTGTATTTGGTACTCTTTTGAGACATCTCCTATTCTGAAAATAAGTAATGAATGGAACGTTATTTTTTCAGAATATAAGATGTGTTGAAAAGTATATATATATATATATATATATATATATATATATATATATATATATATATATATATATATGTGTGTGTGTGTGTGTGTGTGTGTGTGTGTGAAGAAAATATTTTCAAAAAATATAACAAACACAAGATGTTACGATCAGAGAACATAATTTTATGTGTCTATACTTAAATATTTCAGTATTAAACCATCATAAGGACACTGTTACAGAAATTGATGGTTTAATACCGAAATACTTAAGTATAGACACATAGAATTGATCCTCTGATCGTAACATCCTGTGTTTGTTATATTTGTTGAAATTTTTTATTCACATATTGTCGGATTAATATCCTCATCGTATTACCATATATATATATATATATATATATATATATATATATATATATATATATATATATATATATATATCTCTAAGAATAATTCAAATAGTATCTTCTTTTTAAAAAATGCAGTAGAACCAATCGTTCTTTTGAATAAAAAAAGAAGCACACAGAGAATATCCAGGGAAATACTAGATAAATTTAGAAAGATGTAGTTTTAAAAATATCCAATTTCACCAAGTATTAAATCCGACAAAATTGAGAATACAACATTAGTTGAAATAATTATTTCATAAAATCATTTATTCCAAATCAAGAGGGAAACGTGAAAATAAACAACAACATGTAATTCGTAAGTGTTATCAGAAAATACTATTTTCCTTCTCTGGAGTTGAAAATTTATTCCTTAATTTCTTTATGACAGACGATTCTGATTTCTTTTTAACAGAGACAAGGCAAAACAAAATAAGTCAACATTAAACATCTCAAAATTGTCTTTTTCTTCTTGAAAATCTTCTCACTTTACTTTCAATCTCTGAAACTAGTAGTCAGCGAAAAAAAATTATCATCTGCCTTCAAACAAATATTCCCTCCCCGGCCGTTCATTGGTTAACTATATAAAGCGGGCAACTCTTGTTATTTTTTTTAGATTTGATTAAATTTAAAAATAATCAAATATCGCGAACTACCTTTCTTTCTCTCTTCTTAAAAAAAAAACTATTTATGGATTGTTAATTCTTTTAACTCCTTTTTAAACAAGTTATTACACACAGAAGCACACAGAAGCACACACACACACACATATATATATATAAATTATGGAGGAAAACACACACACGCACACACACACACAGACACACACACACACACACATACACATATATATATATATATATATATATATATATATATATATATATCATCATCACAATCAGGTCGCGCAGTCGCTATAAGTCATCACCTCGGGTAGGTCTTCTGCCAGCATCTAGAATCAAGACCAAGCTGATGGATGTATTTTTAATGGTCAGCCTACACTAGGGTGTCCATATATACGCGTCCACAGGAGAATGCCACTTATGAGGTTTTTCTTGCTTTTCCAACAGTGATCATCATGTCTTGTATATCTTACAAGTGGTAAGTGCCCGTACAGCTGAATTTTGTGATGCTTGTTGAAGACAGCACGCAGAATTCTTGAGTAGTTCCCATCTGGCCTTTTCTCTAAGCGTTCTGTTAGAGTCCAATATATAATATATATATATATATATATATATATATATATATATATATATATATATATAATGTCTGTGTAAAAAAATAAAATAAAAATAAGATCTAACCATTTGCTGGCCAGAATTTGAGCACTTTTTTTATTTACAAAACACCTTTTAAACGACTGCTTATTCTCATATATATATAATATATATATATATATATATATATAATATATATATATATATGTATACTTCGGCAGCATTTTTTCTTTTATACAAGTTCGGTTAAACGCCACAGACAATTCAAGTCTGAGGAGTTTTTTCATGGTCCTTTCTATTTTTCTTGCGATCTTTTTTGTGTTTGGGTGGAGAAGTTGTAATAATCCACCAAATCCTTTTATTCGAGCGCTTTTTTACAACTTCTCCACCCAAACACAAAAAGATCGCAAGAAAAATAGAAAGGACCATGAAAAAACTCCTCAGACTTGAATTGTCTGTGGCGTTAACCGAATATATATATGTATATATATATAAAGAGAGAGACACAGAGAAAGGAGTAGACAGAGATAGACAGTTAGACAGTGAAAGAAATAGAGAGAAGAACAGACAAATAGGCCTCCATAAATGTATATACACAGAAAGAGCAAAAGAGAGAGAGAGAGAGAGAGAGAGAGAGAGAGAGAGAGAGAGAGAGAGAGTCAGACAGTGACACAGGCAGAGGGAACAGTAAGTTATGCCTTTATGTCTTAATGCATTTTATCCTTATTATATATATATATATATATATATAATATATATATATATATATATATATTTATTAAGATAGAGAGAGAGAAAAAGAAAGAGAGGTACAACGAGAAAGGGAGGAATCAGTGACAATGAAAGAGAGAAAAACAGAAAAATATGCCTGAAATACATATATACAACCAGAGAGAGAGAGAGAGAGTGAGTGAGAGAGAGAGAGACAGGGACAGAGAGACAGAGAGTGAGAGAGAGAGAGACAGACAGACAGACAGACAGAGATGAGGGAAATATACACCTCAGACAACGAAAAAGCCAGAGAGAAGGACAGAAAGTTATGCCGTCATATGTTAATGTCTTTTCACTATATTTATAAATGAGAGAGAGAGGGAAAAAACAGAGAGACAAAGAAATCAAATGATATTCATCGATGTATAAATATATTTCTCTTCTATATTTGTAAATAAATTGATGAATTATGCATATGCCATTCAATGCCATTATTACACAGACTATCGGTATTTGTGCCTAATTGTGTTCCTCATTAGTTTTTCACGATGGCACCAACAAAAGTAACAAAATTCTGCACTGCAATATTCTTCCTTTTTCCATTTCAGCATTTGTTTGTTTGCTTTCCTTTCATTTTTCTTCTTTGTTCACTCCATTCAAATGCATCAGCAGATTATGAGTTTTAAATTACTATCTTATAACAACATGGCCATCAATCATTCTAATGTCGATTTAAGGCTTCTGCTATTGTGATTTCTCGAGATGCAAGAAGAAAACAAAAATCGGTTTGGCTTTCCCATTAGTTTTTGAATTCTCAACACAGGAAAATATAGTTTTCAAACAAACAAGAAAGAAATTTACAATTATCTCTTTGGAAACGGTTCGTACAGTGTATGTTCATACATTTGATGTGATATGCAAACAAAATACCTGGGAATAAGGAACATATATTTAGGGGTATGTTGGATGAGGAGTGTAACGTAACTCTAATAGATTTGCACCTGCTAACTTCTGTTAACATGTTTCTAAACTGTAAAGAATATACACTATAACAGGAAACTATAGGCATCTGGTTAATATATATATATATATATATATATATATATATATATATATATATATATATATATATAAACAAGGTTTGTTTAGAATGGCTTTTTGCCGATAATTTTTGGGAGAAAAAGTGCTTAATTGGAGTCGGACCTAATTTTGAAAATTAATTAATTAATAATGAATTAGGCGGGAATACCTATTAAATGTATGGCTAAACAAATCGAGAAAAATCAATCTCTGTATGTACATTTCGGCCTTTAGGCTCATCAGCAGAGCGATAGATCAGACCGCCCTGTGCGTGATTTGAAACCGGACTGCCAAGCTGACAGGCCGATCCCATAACCTCTACCCCAAACGGACTTCTTAGATTTTACGACTTGTTTAGAGTAGGTTAATATATATTATATATATATATATTATATATATTATATATATATATATATATATATGTATATATGTATATATATATGTATATATTATATATATATATATATATATATACACTATATATTCTATCGTTTCCTATTATAGTGTCTATTCTTTACAGTTTAGAATCATGTTAATAGAAGTTAATAAATGCCTAAGAAGCATAGAACACTGGGTCACAGAATAACTTCCACGCAATATATATATATATATATATATATAATATATATATATATATATATATATTATTATTATTATTATTATTATTATTATTATTTATATTTTTGCTTGAAGGCAATTACAATGCGTATATCGTATAAAATTCGATAATTATAGAAAATAACCGCGAACCTCATATGGTAGAGGCGTGCTATTATCATTGACAGGTTAATTTCGCAGGGATTGTACGATGCGAACCGTGGACCGAGCAGTAAAGTCACGGACTTTGCCTGCTGGACTACCGGATTCGATTTCTGTCGGAGGGATATCGTTAGTATACATCGCTGATGAGACTTAATAAAGTTGAAACAGACTGAACGATGTTCTAGCATCGCATAATCGTTTACCAAATTCACTTGTCATGGTTATTTTCTATAATTATCGAATTTTATACGATATACGCATTGTAATTGCCTTCAAGCAAAAATATAAATAATAATATATACTTTATCCAACAATGCTTCTAAAAATAAACATCCAAAAATATTATATATATATATATATATATATATATATATATAGGCTCCATCGCTTATCTTAAGCACTCCACTAATAATACCGCAAAAACTTGGTCCACCACTGAATCACCAAGTGAGCTAGTGATGACCATATACTATTGCAATATATATGTAAGATGGACATATTGCAATAAGACAAATAAGAATTTTTCTTTTATTTATTTTTGAATTTTTCTCAACTAGTTTTGACCTTTAGGTCATCGCTGCCAGGAGATAATTTTTTGTGAAAAAATGTTTTTAGTAAGTTTAAATAGGTTTTCTAAGTGTTTGACGAACCATAAAAATTCGGGCAAAAATGTACTAGAAGTGGCGAGTCCATTTGTTCAGTGAAAACCATCTTCTGGTTAAACTCGCTTGAATTGTTTTTTAATATATACATTTTTGAAAAATCTTTAAAAGTTCTCTCTATATATACATATATATACATATATGTGTGTGTTTGTGTGTATGTGTGTGTGTATGCACGTGTGTATGTGTCTATAATGAGGGAACCTGGCTATATATATATATATATATATATATATATATATATATATATATGAGAGTAAGTAAATAAACAATGTGTTTATTTGATATGGCTTTTAGCCGAGAATTTTTGAAGGATATGTGCTTAATTGAAATCCTACATAATTTTGAAAATTAATTAGTTAATAATTAATGAATTTAGGCGGGCATATATGTTCAAATTTTCGATTTGTTTAGCCATACATTTGAGCATATATGCCCGCCTAAATTCATTAATTATTAACTGATTAATTTTCAAAATTAGGTATGACTTCAATTAAGCACACATCCTCCAATATATATATATATATATATATATATATATATATGTATATATATATTAAACCAGGAATAAAAACATGCAGACAACTATACATTTACATTAGAAGTAACTTGATACTTCAAATAAGGAACAATGCCGCAATGTGTGAATGAACATAAAGAATGAAAAGGAATTAACTATTACATATAAGGAAGTATACTAAGTAAAGGATTTAAGACTTGTAATCTAAGATAAACGAATAAACCATTATATCTATAAAGATGTGTGTGTGTGTATGATAACATTTAACAAAGAAACGTCTGTGCTATCTGAATGATATGTGGTTGCAATGACATTTAAAGGACCAGGAAAGATGGTAATCATTACCTCCACAACCAACGCATTTGTGTACATTGAAATCCTGGATTATTTTCTCATTCATTTAATAGAAAATTGGATTTGTGATGATGAAACTATTTTTCAGAATGATAACGCATCTTGTCACAGAACAAAGGAGATTAAAACTTTTCCTCAAGAAAGGCATATAAAATCAATGACAATCCAGATCTAAATCCAATGAAAAATGTATGTCTGTAGCGACCCCTGCTGGGATGGGCTTGTGTCCAAAAGGGTTTTCTTCCCTTGCCGCCAGGGTTTCGCCACTAGGTTATATTACTAGCTGGGTATTTAAACTCGGTCCGGGAGACCCTCTATCTCTCTCTTTGTCTAGCATCCACAAAAGATGGATTAGATGCATGGTGTCTCTGTCCATTAAGTGACTTCATATTATTTATGAGCTCTTTCTTACTTGCAAAGGACTTTCGTCCTAACTGATTGTATCTTGTCATGTATGTCATGTTTCACATGCTCAGACAATAAAGTCTGTATTATTGTTATGTTGTACTTTTTTGTTCGATTTATTGATGTATATACATTGGGAGGTTACTCTGAGTGTTTTAACGTATTATAAGTATACGTCGAAAATGTAAAGACATTGTCCATGAAAGGCTGCATCCATTAAAGAAGATTATTAACTGCCATTAAGGAAGGTTGGAAAATAAAGAATATTGCTTTGAAGTAATGAAATTCAGACTGAAAGAATTAAAGCTGTAATGAAAATTTAAAGAGGTCAACAAAATATCAATTCTAAATTCAGCCCTAAAAAACGCTAAGCGGTACCTGCTGAAAATCCGACCCGTGCTACTTATGAATAATGTATTGATTGTTTTTATTTTCAAAACTCGGTCGTATGTATTAAAAATTCGTGACAGTTGTTTTGAATTAAAATGGAATGAAAATACCGAAAAAAAAAGAAGATAAGCCTTTATGTTTAATGCATTTTCTCCTCAAACAGCTGGAGAGTTCCTAAGTAGCACGGGCCGGATTTTCAGCAGGTACCGCTTAGCGTATTTTAGAGCAGGAGCCAGGATTCATTTATGCGATATGCACCAAAAATTCTACCATTGATTTAAACAATTTAATCAAGTTTGTTTAGGAATATTTTATAAAGCCAGAATGTTCAGCTATTAAAAATAAGTTTTGCATCTTATCTGTAATTATTTTATTCACTGCCTTTTCTTTCTTTCTTTCTTTCTTTTTCTTTTCTTTCTTTCTTTCTTTTCTTTTTTTCTTTTCTTTCTTTCTCTTTCTTTCTTTTCTTTTTCTTTCTTTCTTTCTTTTTCTTTCTTTTTTTTTTCTTTTTCTTTCTTTCTTCTTTTTTTCTTTTTCTTCTTTCTTTCTTTCTTTTCTTTTCTTTTCTTTCTTTTTCTTTTTCTTTCTTTCTTTCTTTCTTTTTCTTTCTTTTTCTTTCTTTCTTTCTTTTTTTTCTTTCTTGCTTTTCTTTTTCTTCTTTCTCTTTCTTTCTTTTCTTTCTTTCTTTTTTCTTTCTTTCTTTTTTCTTTTTCTTTCTTTCTTTCTTTCTTTCTTTCATGAAAAAAGTAAACATCATCTAATTCCATAATTTTTTCCAAGGTAATTAGTAATTGATCAGAGTACAGTTTTCATTGACAACAAAGTTTGTGATAGTAGAATAAAGATATGATACCCACCTTTGAATGAAGCTAGAGTCCATTTGACAGGCAAAGCAGCTATGCAGTAACCAAATACAGACCCTGTATTAACTCCCATCATAGTCAAGATATGGGTATATATTTATCAAAGTATCCACACCAAAAACCAGCAGCCAATCAGAACCCAGAGAATAGGCTTGCTCAAGCTGCATAATAAAGCATTCCAGCCTGCTAAATACAAACTCACTTTGGGTGTCAGAGCAGACCAAACTTATAATACAGCTGAGTACTGATCTGTGTGTCCAACTAAATCTTAAAGTGATGTTGAAAAGTTTATTGAAATCATCTCGTTTGACGATGTCATCAAGGTGCTTAACAATGATTTTTCACAAAACCAGTAGGATTTTAAGATCCTTTTAAATATCCTAATTCTATTATTTATGCCTCGGTTAGTATAATCCACTAGTGCCATTTCCACCAGACACTGATGACTATTTAACCAGTTTAGAATTAGTTGTCTAATCGGAATAAATATTGAATTGTGATCTTGTGCATTGTCTTTATTGTAAAACACATTTTTTGGTATTTTCCCTTTAATATTTTACATAGACACTTCAACTATTGTATTGCAATATTTATTGCAAGGTTCCAGGTTCAATTCTAGTCCTCGCTGACTCAGTGCATGAATAGTACATCTTGGGTAAGCTGATCTGTGAGCTGACGGTAGTTGTGATGCTCCACTCCAGCTAAAAAGATATCCTTGGTTTTAGTACTAGGGAAAAGGAGATAGACTCTCTTACTCTTCAGCTGGTACTGACAATAGGCCATTCCACTGACTTTACTACTATATATATATATATATATATATATATATATATATATATATATATATATGATTTTATTCTTAAGCCAGACAGTTTATTTTTTCTTGTTAGAGAAATTTATGTGGACATATCCAGGAAACTCGAGCAAATGCTTAAAAACATTCCGATTCAAATTTACCAATAGTTGGTTGGAAAAATTCCTGAAATAACATGAAAATCTAGGTTTTCTTTAAGCACGCAACTTCTATAGAGAAACGCATTTTTATTTACAACAATAATTTTTATAGAATCAAAAACATAATTTGAACACTGAAAACCACATACACTTGTATTCATTGAACATTATTTTTTCATATGAGAGGATTTAGTGGCAGTCAGGTATATTTTACAATTTTCAAAAACCATCTGTAAAACAAATTTCTCCTCAGTTTCTTTTTTGTCCCAATATCTGAAAATATCAATGATAATATCTTTCCTTGTTTCCAGTTGTTTTCTTATTTTGTCAAGTATGTGTTCCCATAGTTGAATATCATTTGTTATTTTTGTTCAATCCTAAAAAAAGTTCTGCAATCAGCTCTCATATATCTTCTATTAAATCTAAATCTGGGTTTCTTGAAGAGCATTCTAGAGTAGTTATTTCTGCCTAGACACCGGCACTCTTTTACTGTTTTAGCAAATAATTAAATCATTTCACATCTCTTTTCTTTGTGATAAGGCCTGTGTAGCTTGAGTTGTTCTGATATTCAGTCAGCCATATAAGCCACGAGTTTGCATTGAAAAAAAAAGACATAACTCTTCCTCCTCCTGCTCACTCTCATCCTTATCCCATTTGTCTTTTGCTGAGAACAACCAGTTCATTCCTTTTTTATCATATGCACCATCTACTGGGTCCATTAAACTTGAAACTTTTCCACATTTCAAAAGATGACATAGTTTGACAGCCATCTTTGAGAACTCTCCAGTCTTGTCTCATTTATGGGATTTTTATCAGACTTGAATTTCATGTGGCCATCTTTGCACAGTTCATGGAGTTTACTGTCTTCAAGTATCTGCTTTGTTCTTATGTCTTAAGAAAGCACTGTGGTAGTCATCAGTCTTCATATATTTTTTTTTATGATATCTTGAATGTATATTCAATTTATATCAATGTATATTTGTGGCATATTTTTGCCAGATTTTTAATATACATTTGTTTTTTTACCATTTTATTATTTTTACTTATCTACTACTATGTTGGATCAGATCATCTATTCTGTGAAGAGAAAGAGGCAAAAAAAAAAAAAAAAAAAACGGTTCTCTTTGCGGTGGCTGCTGAAAAAAAACACCTGCTACGATTGAAGTCTGTAGCCAAAGCGATGTCACTTGAAAAAAAAACTAGAGCTTGGGTTAGGGTTAGGGTTGGGGTTGGGGTTGGGGTTTAGGGTTAGTTTAATGGAAAAATAAATAAATAATTTGGACTCTGTTTTTCTGGGTCATCCTGCATACAGGGTGACCAAAAAAACAGAACCCACAAATTTTGTAATAAAACTGTTAATTTTAACTAGGGGGTTTAGGATTCAGGGTTTAGGGTTAGGGTTGGGGTTGGGGTTTGGTTTTTGGAAAAACGTCTTAAGTTAGTTTTTTTTTCAAGTGACACTGCTTTGGCTACGGACTTCAATCGTAGCTGGTGTTTTTATTTAGCAGCCACTGGCTAGCGGATTTTGAGGCAGGAGGCTGGGTCGGAACTCTGCAAAGAGTACAAAAAAAACAAAACAATTGATATGCAAATAAGTGAATGGTTATTAGTTTCGAATTTCTAAGATTAGTGGTGGTGGTGGTGGAGGGTTTATTTGAGACTTAACCCTTTCACTAACAAGCCAGATTGAAATTGTTTAGCAATTATTCTTTGTTCTTTTTTTTTTAACTTTGTGCTGCTAGCCTTTTAACAGCTAAGTTCTCTCTCCTTAACACTTACACAACTAAGTTATTTGGGGGAGGGGGTCTTAAAGTTTTAGATATGCAAAATTATATTATAAGTACAATAGTTTTAAGTGTTAAAATGAAAATTAAATTCGACAGGGACACAAGAATCACCATTTTTCTAGTCGAGAGGACGTCTTCATTTGTGTTCGTTGTTAATTTAGTGACGAATACAAACATTTCGTTATTTTTCAGACATCTTTTATTTATCCCAAAGCTATCCACTATGCATGGGATATATAACCAACTTTTAGAGACACGTCTGCCCCCTTGAAAACCGAAGCTAGAACTTCCTAAATTCCAAGTTCACCTCGCACTTCTACGAACTAAACTAACCAACCAGAGGTCACTCATAAGGTCAAAGCCCTGTAAATTCAGAATCACCATTATTTCTAAATTCTTATTTTACCATATTGTAACAGGGGTGGTTTCCGGATTGTTTTTAGTCATATTTTGATTGTTTTGAAGGTGCTTATTATGATTTGCTGCATGGGCAATAGCTTATCCTCCATATAAAAACGCCCAGGCTATGTAGTTCAAAGAAAAAATAAATTTAAAAAAAAAAATTTTTTTCACTACTCAAACCATCCTTCGGGGCGGAGGTCCAGTGAGCTTCGACCACTGGACTGGTGAGTTGTGTTAGATTAATAGCGTCGATCCCAGGGGGCTATCCCTCCAGGCAATACCTGCCCCCTCGACTTAAAGGGACAGGGATGGGTTTATTGCCCAGTTCCTGAGGCGCCCCCTTAAGGGGGAATGCCGAAGGGATCGACGCAATTTTTGTTCTCTCCCACCCATGAGCTTCGGCTTGTGGGTGGGCCCACGTTAACGAGGCCTTGTGCCCAGTTCATACGGGTGGGGTATGAGATAAATAAACACTACTCCATCGCCTCTCATAGACAGAAAGCTGCCAACCAATTATGGTGTGAATATGGAGATCTTTTAAATTTCACTTTAGTTTTTGTTGAGTTTGTCAGTAATATCAAGTGCATTGCCACTTCGCTTTTCATTATATTTTTGCAATTTTTATTATTTTGTATATTTTGCATGTTTTTCTGTCTTCTTCCCAGCTAATACCTCCTCCTACTTCTTCTCCTTCTCCTACTCCTCCTTCTACTCCTTCTTACTTGCTTGCTTGTACCTCTTCATTTTCTTCTTCTTTTTTAATGTTGACTTGAATAAGTTCTTGTCTTTGACAATCTTATGGATACTATGTTTATCGTCTTCTGCACTAAACAAATGAGTTCATTTGAATGTGTTCAGAAATTGAGTGGGAGATATGAAATATATTAATATCCAATGCAGTAGACAACAGAAGATGTGCCTATAACAGTGAATCGACAAACAAAACCTTTGAAAAGCTTGAATGCTTGTCATAACCTGAAATATTTCTGGCCAACACTTTTGTAAAAGTAAAACAACATACAGGAAAACAAATCATTATTCTATACTACAATAGATAAACACTTCCAAAATTGTTATTTATATCAAAAAAGATCTTCATAGCAGAAATCTTTGTTTAGTATTTATTTAGGGTGTTTGAAAAATGTTGTTGACACCATATATATATATATATATATATATATATATATATATATATATATGGTTGGCAGCCTTCCGTCAACGAAAGACGATGGAGTAGTGTCAAAGTTTTTTTTTTTTTAAATATTTTTTTAATAAATATTTTTTTTTTAATATCTTTTTTAATTTAAAATTTTTAATATTAAAAAAAATTTTTCTTTCTTTCTTGAACTACATAGCCTAGGTGGGTTCATATGGAGGATAAGCTGTTGCCCATGCAGCAAATCCTTCCTCTCCACACTACTGCTGTGATCCAAAGGAAAGGTTAGGTACCAATGCGGTTTGGCAACGGTAGTGTCGCAGGAGTTGATGGGTAGCACTGGATTTCAGCATCACACCACCTTAGGGACTCTGGCCCCTGTTTGTTTTCGGGGTTTGCTTCCCTAGCCTTTCCTTGAAGGCAGCAGAAGTTTTGTGTCTGACTTTTCCTTGACTTAGATGGGTTGCCGACCAAGGCTAAGGAGCCTCTTTTAACCCATTTGGAGATTTATGCGAGTAGTAAGTACCCCAATCTTACTACTATCAGTGTTCCTGAAAAATGAGATTAGAGATACGGTAAATTTTGCATTTGTTTATCAGATAAGCAACAGTACCTTCAGGTCAGGGTTTTTTTTGGGGGGTTAGGGTTAAGTCCACTAGAGGCGTCAAGGTGGTTATAATGTTCGTTGTGTTTATACACACATGTGCACATGTATATGTGAAGCACGTTCATTCATGTACACGTGTGGTTATACCAGCGTTGTTAAATTATCTAAGTTATTACTTAGTATAAGTCCACGTGCCATATATATAATAAGTTAGGTTAGTGTGGAAATGGTTAATCGTGCAAGTTTCTTGCCTATTTAATCATATATATATATATATTGGCATTTCAGTCTCGGAAGACTATAATAAAGTTTTTGTGCCCCTGTGAAGTCCAATGTTTGAAAAACGTTCTTGACCTCAGATGTCGCATTTGGATGCTGTCCCTGAAGATGCTGATGCTCCGGTGCTTTGTTGCCGCTGTTTTCTTTTTCAAGACCTCTTAGTTCATGGTGTTGTGTGAGGGTTACTTCTGACAGGAACAGTCCACTTTCGGAGATTCTGCCGCCAACGAAGACGGCCCTGAGCCAAATTTTCCCATATGGAAGGGGCAATGCCAAAGCACCGGAGATCATTCTTGCAGACATTCTTGAATCACAGCTGGGGTGACCATATATATATATATATAAGGAAATTATGGATTTGATTCAGAAGTAGATTATTGAATCCGAAAGTATGATATTGAACATCTTAACCTAGATATATATATATATATATATATATATATATATATATATATCAATGTGTATGTATGGTTGGCACTATTATACTTGAAGAAGTGGTAGTAATCCAATGTACAGTGGTATTAGAAGAGTGCTCAATATCTGTGATAGAGCGTAAATTAATAAATATCTCAGTTTATATTCATTTATATTGGAACAATTTTGCTATCATTGGTTTCTTGCTGTGTAGCCGTCATCAGGCAACGAAAATGTTTTGAAAATGATGCAAATGATATAAATATGGTGAAATGTGTGCATTTTATTAACTGTTTGAGTTAAGACTGTCTAGATCACTTTAGTGCTAGGTTTTTATAACAAAGAATGTGCAGGAAATTTGAGAACTAGAAGCATCCAATGGGAAAATACCAAAAAATATAACCATATTTAACCCATAGATGGGACCCTAACAGGTAATACCACACAGAGTAGACCAGGGAGCAATGGTGATGAAGGGGTGCTCCACATTCCCCAAACCTCCAAAACTGGAACCTCATCATCAGATAGAGTTTAACGTCATTTCCAGGACATGTAGACCCGCAACCACCGCCTTCTAGCACCCATATGATAAAAAGGGGTTGGGGCTTGCCATAAGGGCAATAGGGTTGTGAAAATCATATAGGTGCTAGGGCTTGACGTGACCAGCCGATTGATCGGAGAAGGCGTCTCTGACCGCCCGTCTAGCCCAAATATAGGGCCAAAGGGAGTATCGCAAGTCATGAACTGCTCATCCACCTGGGTTCTATCCTTAAGCATCACGGGTCTCCACCCACGGCCAACAGGTGGCCCCATTGGGAGAGTCTTACCCCTCTGCATAACTATAGTAGTAAAGTAAAGCATTAACCATTAACCATAAGTAGTAAAGTAAAGCTAGCTGAGTAACCTATTGTTGGTATCGACCAAGCATCAAGGGAGTCTATGCTCTTTTTGCTAGTGCTAAACAAGAAAGATTGTTTTGCATAGGTGCTATAACAAGAAAGAGTTAGTGAGGGTCAGGTATTGAACCCGAAACCTTGTTATTCCTAGGCAAATGCTCTACAAACAAAATCATATAATTCTTATTGTTTTTTATTACTACCCCTGGAAAGAATCATAAAATTAGCCAACATAGAATATTTTCTCCTTGTTTTTTTGTTGTTTTTCTAAATTTAACAGTGAATAAACTAATAGAAAAGACGCAAAACAATCAGTGCACATCTGTACATAGAAATTCTGGATAATTTTCTCATGGATATATAATTTATTAGGTGATGATGGAGTGATGTTTTAGGATGTTAATGCATCTTATCACAGAGCAAAGAAAATTAAAATGTTTCTTCAAGAAAGGCATATAAAAGTTAAAACATTGCCAGCAAAATGCTTCAACTTAAAGAATAAAACAATTTCTAATCCAATTTGCTAGTTGATAATAATAGTGTGGAATTTTTGTTTGTGCTCACACAAATCATTATAATTTGTCAAGGGGAGATAACTATTAAATGTAAATTACAGCGTATTTCCCTTTGTTTATTTATTTATTTGCCCATATGAGGGGGTAATAAAAATTTATCAGCCTGATCTAAAAACGAAATTGGAAATCATACTTCAGATTCAAAGTTCAAAACACATTGTTTCTGAGGTATATTAAATCCTTTCTCTAAATGTTAAATATTTTAAAAAATTAAATTAAAAAAAAAAAACATACAAAAGCCATTCCCAATTTTTAAGCACCTTCTTTGATTACAAAATAAAATCTTTGCATAAAGATTAATGGTTACCAAAGGTGGCATTTAAGTGAGTTAATGCTAAAAATCACAGTCTTAGAATAAAAAGTATCTTAAAAGTAACGCAAGGCTCCTGTATTAGATTCAACACAGATTTCTATCCACTTACTTTTTTCTTTGCCAGTTACCGGTGTAAAAACATACCCCCTTAGAAATTTATTAAGCACTCTTTTTCTTTTAATATGCTTTTTATTGCTAAATTAATTTAGACCCTATGCTACCGCTATTCCGTGGCACTGGCTTCCCAGTCGAGGGAGTCGGCATCCAATCAGTCGGCCTTTGGTCCATGGTGACGTCTGACATTGGTTTCATAACCCTAGAGTCATACAGTGCGAAGATATAGAGGATTCTCAATAATATAAAATAAAATAAGAAATGAGACGACATAAATTCAAACTTGTGTAAGGGTTAGAGTTGGGGTTTAAGATTGGGGCTTAGGGTTAGAGTTAGAGTTGGGGTTAGGGTTGAGATTAGTGGCAGATATATGGTTTAATGTTAGGATTAGGTTTTAATTCATTTATTTTGTCTCATTTCTTATTTGTATCTTATCCAGGGTGTGGGGCATTGTAAACAAAAAAAACTATCTAAATTATTTTCCTGATAAAAAGCATATCAAAAGAGAAAGGGCACATAGTAAATTTCTAAGGGGTTCATTTTTACGCTGTTAACTGGCAAAGAAATTAAACACAAGTGGGTTAGCACTATTAAGGGCCGAAATCCAGGAATAATCTAATACCATAGCACCAAAACTTATATGCTTAATATTTCGTTCGTATCTTCAAACAGATTTTAAATGGATGTTTATTTCACTTATACAATTCGGAAAAGAATTCAATATTTCAAAGACATATATATATATATATATATATATATATATATATATATATATATATATATATATATATATATATATATATATGAGTGTATGTTTGTGTGTATGTGTGTGTATATTATTTGTAATTAGTTTTTAATCTATTTATATTGTCTCATATCTTATTTGTATTTTATCCAGGGTGTGGGCATTGTGAATTAAAAAACTATTCAAATTATTTTACTGATAAATTTCTAAGGAGGTAAATTTTTACGCTGGTAATTGTGTAGTGCTATTAAGGGCAGGATTCCAGGAATAATCTAATACCATGGCACCAAAACTTCTATGCTTAATATTTCATTCATATGTTCAAACAGATTCTAAGTGGATTTTTATTTGATTCATAACTTCAGATAGGTAAGACTTATATTCTGAAAAGAATTCAAATTTTTAAGAAGTATATATATATATATATATATATATATATATATATATATATATCTGTGTGTGTGTATGTATATGTGTGTGTGTGTGTGTGCGTGTGTATATATATATATGTGTGTGTGTATATATATATGTGTGTGTGTGTGTGAGTGTATATGTGTGTGTATATATATATATGTGTGTGTATGCATATATATATATACATATATGTGTGTGTATATGAGTGTATATGTGTGTATATATATGTGTGTGTGTGTATATATATATATGTATATATATATATATATATATATATATATATGTGTGTGTGTGTGTGTGTATGTGTGTATGTGTGTATGTGTCCGTGTGTGTATGTGTCTGTGTGTGTATGTGTGTGTATATTATTGGTAAGAAATTTAAGAAAAGTCAAAACACAGAATAAAAAATTGGAATGGCATGTACAGTAATGGCTGTCTCACAGTATTAAGTAAGTGTAAAAGAAGCTAAATCATTATTAAAACAAAAAACAAACAAACAATAAACAAAACCTGGCATGGTATTCAGTAATTTTTAAGAACATGCAATCGTTCTTTGAAAAATGTTATTCAAAGAAACCCATTTCTTATCTCCTCACAAATGGATAAATATCATGTGAAATTTTCCTTTTAAAGACTAACCACGATTTTCCATAAAACCTCAAGTGGCCACTTATCCATCAATCTCGCATGGGCAGATAAAATACAGTAAGATATTTTAAGCTAAAAAGTAGATAAGCAGTACTTGATGCAAAATTCTTCAATGTCTTATGGAAAATAAATAAGAAGAAGAAGAAGAAAAAAAAGAAGAATAAAAAGAGGAGGTTCGAATATCCACATATATAGGCATTTGAATCAGATTCTTGGTAAGACAGCTTTTAGTGCAGGGCTTTAAGGTCATTCACAAACCAAATGAAAGTTTTAAAGTGAGGTTAAAATAGACACAAGAAGAATGAAGAATGAAAGGGACGTTTGCAGACCGAACAAAGATGTTGCTAAAAACTGAATTCATATGTCACACATTCAGGCTCAAATCAAATATGACAAATAGTTTGTTTAATGAAAGACGTGCTTGACATTTTAAATGCACAGACTTTTAAAAAATTTTCTTGGAATCTATTTTTTGTTTTGTTTTTCACATAAATATGTTTTTTTTTCTTACATATAATACTTTTCATTCCTTAAAATATCTTAGGCAAACTTTAGTAAGAAATACAATACAATTAAAAAAAATATGCTGGCTTTGAGCACATAGTGAGATGAACAGACAAATGTCAAAAATCCATTATGTAATTTTTCATATATCAAAAAATGTTAATAGTGGTAAAAGTTTTTGTAATAGTTTTGGTTGTGAAGATTTTACTAATAACTTTTGTACAGACTGCTTGGGTACAATAAATAAAAAAGCAAGTTATATGTTCACACAAACACGCACACACGCGTACACAAAAAGTAAACATAGACACTTATACATAGACACACACATACACACACACAAAAAGTATAATTTTAAGTAGACAAACACAGAAATTCTCTAGAGCAAAAAACAAATTTGAAACACACACACCTAACATATCAAATGAACATCTGATGAACTATACCTATTAAAAGAGTAATGAAAGCTCAGTTAATTAATTTATTACCAAGCCGTGATCTGCGTGCGACTTACGCGCAAAGATTGTGGAACGTTACGTCACTTTTTCTCAATTTTTGCGCGCAAGTCGCACGCAAGTCACGCGCAAATCGCATGCAAGGATTGAAAAAAAAACAAAAAAAAACGTAGCGTTCAACCGTTATTACACAGCCATTATAATAGAAAAGTTGCAGAAACACACACAACCTATCAAATATCGGACATATTCTGCCAAATTAATAACTCAATGCCTGAAGAATAGAACAGATCAGAAACACGTGTCGCCTATGTAAGATAAAAATAATTTTTTTAAATTTTATGAGAACATAATACATTTTGCGAACCTTCTTCTTTTTTCTAAAATATTCACTGTTATATTGGCATGAGTGTTCTGGGCTTTTATAAGTAGATTTCTTATCTCAGTATTTATTGTTTGTTGTTTGGTTGTTTTGTTTTATGGCATATCAACCCTTTTTGGGTCATTTGATACTGTTGGGTCAGTAAAATGGTAATTC
Source organism: Doryteuthis pealeii (assembly GCA_023376005.1). Taxonomy (NCBI): domain Eukaryota; kingdom Metazoa; phylum Mollusca; class Cephalopoda; order Myopsida; family Loliginidae; genus Doryteuthis; species Doryteuthis pealeii. The sequence goes on along the minus strand of CM042149.1, from coordinate 6,278,830 downwards.
CTGTGTGTGGAGTTGAGTGAGGGAGAGGCTTTCTGTGATTGGATATACAAATCACGTGATGAGCCCAAAAGATTTGGCGCAAAATACCAAAATCAAGAGAGACCCCAGACCTGATCTGACAAGGCAGCGACAATAATTACTCTCCAAGAAATCACCCTAAGATAACAGATATCTTCTCCAGCTCGCCAGTAAGTCCCTTAAACTCAACTTTATACACAGGAAGGACTTTATATTGTTGCTCATTGTTTTATTTGACTTTAATAAATTGTTAGAATTAAACTAAGTTTTAATTCATGTATTTGTTGTTGTTAGCCTTGGAATTATATGCTATACTAACACAATAATGCCAAATTAAGTTATTTTGATATTCGGTCTACCTGCTGTTGCTTAAGTAGTCACCTAATTAAGCTTAACTATTGGGAAATGGTTCTTTCAGTATGACTTGGATGTAATTGTAATTTTTCATGTATCAACATATTTTTGATAATATAAAAAATATTTGTAATGGTTTTGTGTAGTGGGAATTTTACTAATAACTTACGTTCACACTGCTCGGGTATAATGTAAACAAAGCAAGTTATGAATTCACTGTCAATGGCTTACGAATCTAGTGCACTATTCAGTATATTGGCATGAGTGTTCTAGGGTTTCACCTGTAGACTCCTTATTCATTGTTTGTTAGTTGGTTGTTTTATTTTATGGCATATCAACTCTTTTGGGGTCATTTAATGCCAAATTAAGTCATTTTGATAAAAAAAAAAAGGGATTCAGGGTTAATATCAGAAAACTGATAGTCAAATTATCTCCCCCTGTCGATAGAGGGTGAATCGCCAACATACGATGTTGGCGGCAAAATCAAACCCCATCACTTATCTGAAGGCTGTTAACCAGGAGATTCGCTAAAAATAAGCGCTCCCAAAACCTTGTCCATCAAAGGGCCTTCACTTATCAAGATGCTGTTGACCTGAAGAGTCACTTGAACAAGCGTTCCATCCACTGCCCACTTATCAAGGGCTGTTACCAAGGCGAGTAGCTAAAATAAGCACTCCCAACACTTTGCTCATCAAAAGGGCTTTCCCCTTATCAAACGTGATCCGACAAGGAGAGACGCATTTCAACAGTACTCCAGACAATCAGCGAATGGAAACTTTTTCTAGCGCAGCTTTACCCAAAGAAACCGTTAATTACACCTCTCAACAGATAAGTCCTGTAGCAAATACCAATAAATTTGCACCATTTTTTGTACCTTTGTTAATACAAGTGTTTGAACTCCATTGTTTGTCTTCTTTCATCCGAAATAATTGCCAACCACCGGGAGATTTAAGAGTTCCCTACGACTCCCGTAATTCCTCTTATTGCTTACACTTATTGTTGTTACATAAATGGTCACCCATCCGAGTATTGAACAGGTTTATTGCTGCTTTGTTTTTAGCTCTTTAAGGTGTTGAGAATTTTGGGATATAAGGCGTGTGGTAAATGCCTACTCTTAATTATAGACCAACTATTAGCCGACCACTGGCAGTGCTCTGCTGCTGATATTATTATTTATACTGGCTGTTTTAATCTTAGCTAATCATAACTACTTGGATCTTCTTGGACGACGGACCATAGGATTCTATATCACAGGACTTATTCACTCACCAAAGGATTCTATATCACAGGACTTATTCACTTACCAAAGGATTCTATATCACAGGACTTATTCACTTACCAAAGGATTCTATAGTTCAGGACTTACTTACTTTATTTCCTTTTTTAACTGGCCAGGGATGGCGGTCAGAAACTTAACATAAGGAGTAGTAGAAGGAGGAGGAGCTCTTAAAGTATTGAATAATGAGATGCAATTTAAAAGCTCCTTTGGGCTGAATTCAGAGTTTTCCTTCTCCTTGAGTAGTTGCCATACCAAGGTTAAAAAACCCAATCTGCCCTAGTTTTACCCATAGCTGGAGGGAGAAGAGTTGGATTCATACATTTCCTAAGAATATTAACGTTATGTGAAGTGCAAACAGTCACATCTAGCTGTGTCCATTTCCTATGATGATAACCATTACACCACAAACCTCCGACAATTTTGATGATCTGGCTGGAACTGGTACTTTCAACATGACTTGACTGTAAGCATATCATTTATGGGAAGCTTAACCATGTAATCTTATTATAGGAAATTAAAATAGAAACAGATTTAGGATACTGAGTATAAAAACAAAATGAAACATGAATTTATTGTTCAAGTCTCTTTGAATATATTCTTATTCATACTGATTTTTTTTTCTATAGATAATACCTAATCTAAATGAAAATGATTCATGTAAAGCACTAATGGAAGCACTTATGTAGATAAAAATATCCCTGGTATATGACCCAGCAATATCTCCATGTGTCTCTATATAGGAAGGTGAACAGCACAGTGGCTTTGTAAACTATTTTTATATCTTTCTTCAGATGTATTCAAATTTCACTGAATTTTTGCGATGAGGCTTGATAATTAGTATTATTTGGATTATTTGGACTATTGCCCTCATCTTTATTGTTAGACACATAGCATAATGGATAAAGGTGTTGGGTTAAGACAGTTGTAATTGACAGTTATCTCTGAGCTGCAGGTTAAGTCCTGGTCATGGTGACAGTAACATAGAATAATAATTAACACAGCTTAACACCTGTACCCAGATATGGTCAGTGGAATGAGAAAAGGATACCCCTGTGGATTGAATAAAGGGTTAGGTTCAATGTTCCGTGATAGCTCCTGATTATAAAGGTTCCCGAGTTTGAGAAGTCTTCTGATTTTGAAAAGAAATACCTACCTGAAGAATGCTGGAGGGCCCATTGGCCAAAATATTGTACAGAAAACAATAAAGATGAGGAAAAGAATCCGAATAATCCAAATAATACTAGATGTATTTCAGTTGTCTATCTTAGACTGTTATTTATCTCACTGACCAGCCTAGTATCAAAAGATACAACCTTGGTAGGTAAACTTATAGAATATAAATAACCTTCATCATCAAGGTGTATCAACAGCATGGATTCCTTTGACTTTCTCTGACCACCTATCCCTATTGGCTATTGCACTTGGTAAACCCTCAACACAGAACCCATTGCCTGTGCAAAGCTGATGAATATAATTTTTTTCAAGTCACCTAACACTGGTGTGTCCATGTGTAGGAGTGCATAAGAGGACATTGATGTGTTTGTTCTTCCGTGCCCACTGTGCTCAGCATTTCTTGCTTGTATTTTGGGGTGAGATGAGAGGTATGGTTGCACCATTTGGACTCTAATGATATACTTGAAGAAAAAGCAATATGGAAACTACACAACGAAGCTGTGAGCTATTTTGAACAAGTCCAAGAAACAGCTTTGTGCTAGTTTACTGCATTCGCTTATCAAATAATTAATCGTTTCGTATTTGTCTCAACACATCCTACACTTGCTATTCTGCTGCGTCTTATCTATTTTTGACTTGATATATTTTGGTTTTTATGGCATTATTTTGTGTCTAACGAGTTTTTAAACCCAGAATTAGTTGTTGTGATTTCACTGGAGTCTGAGTGACATCAAATCTCTTCAGGTCTCCAGGACTTTTCTGAGAATTCTAGCCAATACTGTTGTCTGGATTCTTTCTCTGATTTCCAATTCCTCCAGTTTTTTCCCAAAAAAACTTTGGTACTGTTCTGAGGACGAACTACAATTAGTATCACCCAACTTCAAGTTCCACGGTTTTTCAGTTCTCTAACAAGGTCCAGGTGATTTGATTTTTCATGTGGTTTTGTAAATTTCTAGCTCCCTGCATTTTCCTAAGCAATTGAGTGTCATAATTGCATTGTCGAGAGTAGGTCTCCCTAGAAGAAACCTCTTTGGACTTTCACCACTACTAGGGGGAGTCCTCCTACTGTTAATACCACTTTCCAGTTTTCCATGGCTTTTGTAATGACATTTATGAGTTCGTCGGATATTCTGAGCATTTTTAGACATTCAATTATCCAAGTTTGGTCTTTTTGTTGTCAATTGTTTCGTTTTATTATTTCATTCATACTTATTTTTGTTTATGAGTCTGTTTATTTGTTTTATTCCTTTAATTTTATTTATTTCATTCATATATTATTAATTTGTTTACCTTATTTTTATTTTGTTCATTTATTTATATTCTATGTATTCATTTTAAATAAACAGAAATAGCAGTTGTATGAAATATAAGTAAAATGATATAAGGAATCCTAATATTCAGTCTTTACTAACTCAAACTATTTGCATATATTACATCCTTATCAGATCATGCTGGTAACATGGATATCCATGTCTCTCACCAATGATCTCTATCAGTCATCACCCCTGGGAGGTCCTCCACACAGCATCTAGAATCTGCACAGATTGATGTAAGTTTTAGCTGGACACCTACACATGGACACATCAGTGTAGGCTGAGCAGCAAAAACCTACATCAATCAGCTTTATGTGGATTCTGGATAGGAAGACCTGCCAGGGGAATGACCGATAGGAATGGTTGATGATAAATAGTCATGGGTATCAGTGCCGTTTGTACGACCTGATGATAATTGCTGGAATGAAATTGAGATGATTTAGGATCTTTATCTAAGACCGATACCTACAAATAGACAAATCTACTTCAAAGTATTTGTACAATGTACAAGGGTAATTCCAAAGGTAATCTCCAAAATATATAGAAATTGGACGCATGTGATCTAATGGTTACAGTCGTAGGAAATGGACTTGTCAACGCGAGTTCAATTCCTGGACGAAGCTGTTGGCATTTCACATGGCGCTAATACCCTTGGGAGAGGTATGAATCCAATTCTCCCTCCAGCTATGGGTAAAGAGCCGGGCAGACTGGACTCTTTAACCATGGCTAGGTACCCAGTCTAGGAGAAGGAAAACTCTGAATTCAAACCTGTTAAACTCTGCTTAAGATATTGACCTTGTGTCGCATCCTGCTCGTGCGGTGGGGTTGGTAAATATATATAGAAATCACTGAAACATTTATTGTTTACATTTATTGTTTAAAGTTTGAATATGTATCTATTTTCTATATACTTGCCATTTTAGCTGATGCCTTTTTCTAGGTGTTGTGGGAGTTTTTGTATATCCATGACATACCAGCTCCCCACCATGTCATTGAGGAAGCGTTGAACCTTGTCATCATTGCAAACTTCCTACACCACTTGTAGACGTTTTGACATCTATGCCATACGCTTCTATTAATTGAAGGGAATTTCAATTGGTTTAATGCTTTTTGTAAACCAAATAAGTGTGTGAACGTCAAACTTGGCAGTATCATCGGTCGGGAGTTCCATCCTAAATGACTGCCAAACTAAAACTGAGAGTGGTTGTCAGATGTGAACAGAGGCAGGTGCAAGCACTTGGATAACAAACACAACAGTGTTGCCAATAGCTGATTGAACAGTATCCCTAAATCCACAGCATTTTGGAGAATTTTTCTTTTGGGATTACTCTTGTATATATATTTACCAACCCCTCCGCACGAGCAGGATGTGACACAAGGTCAATTTCTTAAGCGGAGTTTAACAGGTTTGACTTCAGAGTTTTCCTTCTCCTAGACCAGTTGCCTAACCAAGGTTAAAGAGCCCAGTCTGCCCTACTATTTATCCATAGCTGGAGGGAGAGTAGGATTCATACCTTTCCCAAGGGTATTAGCGCAAAGTTAAATGCAATTATCACATCCAGGATTTGAACTCGGGGTGACGAGTCCATTTCCCATGACTTTAACCATCGCACCACGCGCTTCCTACTATACTCTTGTATATCTGTTTGTTTCCATGAATGTAAGTGTTCCATTATTTTCATGCTGGTGTTTGTATCTTGATGGATACTTCATATATTTAACATCAAGACAGGCAGATATAGAAGTTTATTTTAGGGTCTCAAAAAATGCTCAAAAACTTCTTTGATTTTTTATACCATGTTGGATAGTAATAATTGTAAAGTGGCATGAAGGAAACTTTTGAATTTGTTCAATCTGTTAGTGACTTCTGGCCGAGATTCCAAAAAAACTACCGACAGTATGAAATTAAAAATAAAGCAAACACAGGAACCTCGTAGGCACAAAGGAAAAGAGTCCAAAAGATAAAAAGGACAGAACAAACCACATCAAATATCAGTAATGCAGGACAAATTAAGGTCCTAAGCTCTATCTTCTTGTAAAGATTTATTTTCTGTGTCTTACCTTAATGACTCGATTCTTAGTACTGTCCCCAAATATGCGGCGTTTTTTTTTACCCAGTATTATATTATTTTCATGCTGGTGTTTGTGTCTATTGATGAATTCTTCATATAATTGACATCAAGACAGGCAGATATAGAAGTTTATTTTAGTGTCTGAAAATGCTCAAAATATGAACAATAATTACTTCTTTGCTTTTTTTATGCCATTTTGGATAGTAAAATTGTGAAGTGGCTTGAAGCACACTTTTGATAAATTAAAGAAAATCTGTTTACTGGATTCAGAAGATTTGGAGTTTTGTTGAGAACATTTTTCTTTTAATCATTTCACAAATGCAAGTAGTAATGTCTCATAAAGTAAGTAAAGAGTGGCCTGAAGTCAGTGAGGGAGTCTATCCCCTTTTCACTAGTGCTAGACCAAAAAGATTGTTTTTGGCATCTGAGGTGGAGCACCATACCTACCATCAGCTCCTCACTTTACCACACAGATCCCTGTGCTACTCATACGCTGAGTGAGCGAGGGCCGGTATCGATCCTGGAAATTTGTGGTCCCTAGCCCGACACTATACTGACTGAGCTAAACCGGCCCTCATGGGATGAACTTTTGAGGATGGATTGGAAAAGGATATTATGATATGTAATGCAATAATCTTTAAGTGTCATCATTTTCAATGTAATTGGCATTAACAGTTATATAATGTTCAGAAAGATGCAACTTTTATTACGACCATTTATGAACAGCACAGAATATTATTACTGATTGCGGTATGAGAAACATATTGTGTATCATTTTATGTATTGGGTGTTTTTTGTTTTTTTTTAAAGATGATTGAGTGTTTTTATTTTTAAAAAGATGATTGGATCTGGACAAAGAACTTGATTACATCTACTTTATGATTTGCAAACAGAATTTCAATTCAAAATTATGCAGCAGATTTTATTTTTCTCTAGAGGATATGATAGATTCTAGAAGTTTTGTAGTGATACATTGGAAAAAAGATTCAGAAAATATGACATTATGAAGGAACAATTTGATCAGATTTAATGGTCATAATTTTCTGAGTATGATAACAACGTTACTTTTATATCAGGAGGCGGCACCTGGTGTAACGGTTACCAACATAGAAAATGAACACGTCGATACAAGTTCAAATCCTGGACATGGCTGTTTGCATTTCACATAGTGATAATAGCCTCGAGAAAGATATGAATCCAATTATTCTCCATCCAACTATGGGTAAATTGTAGAGCAGACTTGGCCTTTAACCTTGGTATGGCAACCTGTTTAGAAGAAGGAAAACTCTGAATTCAAACCAAAGGGGATTTGTTTTTGCTATTCAAAAACTACTTTAAGATCTCCTCTCTCTCCTCCTTCATAATAATAAATTATTATTAATCATTGGTTGAACTTGCACAAAGGTGTCAAAATTAGGGTGACCCAGAAAAACAGAACCCACAAATTTTGTAATAAACCTGTTAATTTTAACTATGGGGATCTAGGGATAGGGTTTAGGTTTAGGGTTAGGGTGTAGGGTTAGGATTAGTGTTAGGGTTGGGGTTTAGGGTTAGTTTAATGGGAAAATAAATAAATAATTTGGGTTCTGTTTTTTCTGAGTCACCCTGTATTCCGGTGACTCAGAAAAAACAGAACCCACAAATTTTGTAATAAAACTGTTAATTTTAACTAGGGAGGTTTAGGGTTTTGGTTATGGGTTATGGTTAGGGTTGGGGCTGGGGTTTAAGTTTAGTTTAATGGGAAAATAAATAAATAAATTTGGGTTCTGTTTTTTCTGGGTCACTTTAATTTTGACACCTTTGTGAAAGTTCAGCCTAATCATGTTAGTTGGTGTCATTTGCTTTGTTAATTGCTTTATTTGCTGATATCATTAAAATTGTCTTTGAATGAATTAAATGGAGTGAGGATGTAATGCATACAATGAAAAGAGAATGTTCTCCTTTTTATTGATCACTTTTCAAAGTTTTAAAAAAACTTGGAGTGATGTACAAAAAGGAGAAAATTCTCTTTTTCAGTTTTCTGCCTTTCAACTCTCTAGTTTTCATGCCTTTTTTATTTCTCTTTAATCTGCTTTTTTTCTCTTTCTTTTTTCTTTTCTTCTTTCTCTCTATTTCTTCCTTTCTTTCTTTCACCTTTGTTTTCTTTCTTTCACCTTTGTTTACTTTATTTCTTTCATTCAGTTCTGTTTTCTTTCTTTCTTTCTTTTTCTTTCTTTCTTTCTTTCAGTTCTGTTTACTTTCTTTCATTCAGTTCTGTTTTCTTTCTTTCTTTCTTTCTTTCTTTCTTTCTTTCAGTTCTGTTTTCTTTCTTTCTTTCACCTTTGTTTTATTTATTTATTTCTTTCACCTTTGTTTTTCCTTTTTTCTTGAGCTCTGTTTTCTTTCTTTCTTTCTTTCTTTCTTTTTAGCTCAATTTTGTTTTCTTTCTTTCAGCTTTGTTTCTTTCTTTCTTTATTTCTTTCTTTCTTTCTTTCACCTTTGTTTTCTTTCCTTTTTTCTTTGAGCTCTGTTTTCTTTCTTTCTTTCTTTCTTTTTAGCTCAATTTTGTTTTCTTTCTTTCAGCTCTGTTGTCTTTCTTTCTTTCTATCTTTCTTTCTTTCACCTCTGTTTTTTTTTTTCTGTTTTCTTTCTTTCTTTTTTCTTTTACATTTGTTTTCTTTCTTTCAGCTCAGTTTTTTCTTTCTTTTCTTTCTTTCTTTCTTTTTTCTTTCTTTCATCTCTATTTTCTTTTTTCTTTTTTTCATTCTTTCTTTGTTTCTTTGTTTCTTTGTTTCTTTTATTCATTCTTTCTTTTTTTCATTCTTTTTTTCATTCATTCTTTCATCTCTTTTTCTCTTTAGTTTTCTTTCTTTTTTTCTTTTGAAAAAAATAATAGTCTAATGATGTTCCTGTAAATATGACTAATACAACCATCTGCAACCAATAGACAAGCAAGTGTTCTGATCCATTATTTATTAAGAAAGATCTATAAATCATCATATAGACTGATTTATTATGCAGATGGCCTTAACAATTATGTCATATACAACTTCTTATAGAACCGTTTATGCATAACACAGCGTGTTTTGACTGAGATGAAGATTTCTACTCATCTAGAGTTTTTGTGAAGCAGCATAAAATGAACTTTTTTAAAAGGATAGGATAGTTATAATCAAGAATCTTTGAATTTTTGAGTGAAAACTAAATCTATACATAAATAAAGGGCAATTTGTGTGTATGTATGTATGTCCGGAAGAAACGTCAAAAATAAAATAATTAATGGCAAAGTAAATATATATTATCCACATTCACTATTAGTAGAGCTTGCTTTTTGTGAAAAAATTCAAGATTCTGATAAATCAAACAATTATATGTTAGAAAATAATTTTTTGAGTGAAAAGTAAATCTATACACATATAAGGACAGTTTTGTATGTATGTGTATGTCCGGAAGAAACTTAAAAAATAAATCAATTAACGACAAAGTAAATTATATACACATTAAATATCACCAGTGCTTGGTTTTTGAGCAAAAATAATAGAGATTATATTTGTAAAGATAATTAAGAAATAAAAATTAAATGATTACAGGATGGAATTTTTTTTCATTTAATATTTTAGATAGGAAACATTAACATTTCTTTTCCGAGTGTCTGCATCAGTGCAAGGTCCATTTTTTTTACATAGGGGTTAAATGGGGCATTCCATGAGGATTCCAATCATGATTAAGTAATAATGGATATGCGGGACTAACTTTTAAAAAAAATCCCTTCTACCCAGGTAATACGAGTAGCCACTTTTAGTACATATATAAAGGGCAGTTTGTGTGTATGTATGTATGTCCGGAGGAAACCTAAGAAAATAAAACAATTAATGGCAAAGTAAATATATATTCACATTCACTATTAGTAGAGCTTGCTTTTTGTTGAAAAATAATAAAGATCTTATTTATATCTGGGAAGATATTTAGAAATTAGGATTTGAATAGTAAGAGAAGGGAAAGTCATTGGTGGTGTGGGGTTATTTTCGTATTCGCCTGGGGAGTTGTCTGCCCGTTTAGTGTCGCTGATTCCCGCTAGGGGCCTCGTGTATTTAAGCGGGATGTTTTGAATTTCTCTGGCGCTTTTCCTGCTGCTCGACGTACGAGACACAATGAGGTAGTCTTATGCCTACCCCTTTCTTCGTGGGGCCTTGCCCCCCTTACATTACTGTAAGTGATTTCCCAGCATGGACTACTTCATGAAATCCATTAACAAGAAAAAATAACTGTCATTCTATTCTTTGCTTCCTCTTTTATCTAAATACTTAAATTAGAAAAAATAACAATGAAAGACGAGAGTGATGGAAGAATAACTTTCAGTTGTTCTATTTTTCAATTATACCTCCCTCTGTTTCAAATCTTTTTATTTGCATTCTTATTTAGTTTCATTAGCCTTTCTAATTTAATACAATATTTTATTACATTAAAACTTAGATACTTGCACCCGGAGGGTGCATATATTTGCTAGTATAAATAAATTTAGATACATGTGAATGTTCATTTATATTCCTGGCACTTCCAGTATTCAATGTTTTTTTTATGGTGAGTGTCCCTGTATTGTTGTAGTAAGTGAGTTCAAACTTAACTCATGCTATTATGTTCACTTCCAAGTGTACATACAGATTCACACAACTGCTCTTTATATATTTACTAAAAGTGGCTATCCGGCGTCACCTGGGTAGAGGGGGAATTTTTTAAAAGTTAGTCCCGCAGATCCATTATTACTGAATCGTTAGTTGGATCCTCGTAGAATGCCCAATTAAAATCCCTATGTAAAAAAAAGACCTTGCATTGATCCAGCCACTGCAAAGAAACGTTAATGTCTACTATTTAAAATAGTAAACGCAAAAAAAATTCCATGCTGTTATGAGTTAAATTTTACTTTTTATTTATCTTCAGTAATATAAATCAAATCTTTATTTTTGCTAAAAACCAAGCCCTGGTGATATTTAATGTGTATATATATTTACTTTGTCGTTAATTGTTTTCTTTTCAAAGTTTCTTCCGGACATACACATACACACAACTTCTCTTTATATATGTATAGATAGATAAGCAACGCTTTAGTATATTAAAATATGTGTTGCAAGATGTTCCTTGTGAAAGTATGAAGCCTTCTTTCCCCAGCTAAAGGTTAAATAGTACCACTACTTGGTTTGTTGGTTTGTTTCATGGCATACCAATCCCTTTTGGGTCATTTAAAGCCAAATCAAGTCATTTTGATAAACAAAGGACTCAAGTGCAGTACCTGCAGTTGCTTAAGTAGCTACACAATTAAGTATTGAACAGCTTCATCGCTGCTTAACTTTGGTGATCTAACAGAAACCAGTGCTTTGAACTTGATTTTCCCATAATAGAACTATAAGTTTTGAATGTGTGGTTCTTATAACACATCAGAATGCTCAGAGTTACCGTCTAACATAGGTGAATATATACATCAATAAATCCGAGCATAGAAATACAACATAACAACAATACAGACTTTGTTGTCTGAGCGTGTGGAACATGACATACATGACAAGATACAAAACAGATGAGACGAAAGTCTTTTGGAAGTAAGAAAGAGTTCATATGGAGTATGATAGTCACTGACTGATAGTTGGGGGATAGGCAAAACCCCCCCCACTTAATTGACAGAGACATCATGTGTCTAGTCCATCTTTTGTGGATGCTAGACCAAGAGAGACAGATAGCTTCACGGGCTGAGTTTAAATACCCAGCTAGTAGAGCCACTTAGTCGCGAAACCCTGGTGGCAAGGGAAGATAACCATTTTGGTTGCAAATCTATCCCAGAAGGGACAAACAATTGCTACAGTACCGTAACAGTACTGGAAGGGTGGACTTGGCATTTAATAAACCAAAATGTCTGGTATGCCATTAAAACAAACCATCCATATTTTCTCATATTAAATTTACTCAGTTTTTTAAAATATAATACTAGAAATAAAGATAAGCTGTGTAGCATCAATGCTTTTTTTTAACCAACATTTTCTTTTTCATTGTGATGTGTGAAAAAAAGGATCAAAGTCTTTTTTGAAGTAGACACATCAGATTTTCTCAGTGAAGAATTGATTAGGATTTCAATGTTTTCCATTTCCATATATCATCCAATTGACGGTTTGCTGGGGGGGGGGGTTCTTTTGGAGATTTTATTCTCTTGGGAATTTCTTCTTTCTCTTTGGTTGTCCAACTTACTGCTAATTGCTTCAAAGTGGAGAAATATTTCAGCTTGAATGTAGTCTTTCAAAAATATTGTGACAGATGTCAGTTTTCTTTCTCTTTGTCTACAATTTGACATTAAAGGCCAATTTATTTTTAAGGATCTTTACTTTATTTTTCTTACCATCAGGGAACAGGAAAGAGTTCTATTCTCTATGAATCAGCTCTTAGTACAATGCTAATAATTCATACATACATACAAGGTGTGTCTAAAAAGTATCAATATTTTTATACTTTTTGACACACCTTGTATTCTGAAAAAAAAGCAGCTGTATGGCCACTTGGATAAATAAGACATGCTGAACTCTGATGGATGAACTCATAAGTCTCTTCAGTGTGGCTAGACATTTGTGCGAGCTACCTACAGCCAGGATAGTACTCCGATTGATTCAGCAGCCGTCAGACAGCTTAACCGTTGATCACTCACAGAATGCGAAGGGGATTTTAAATGTTTTAATACACACATTTGTAAGTATGTAAAGGCAGCCATAGAGTGCTCCATCCCTTTTATAGGAGAGTGTTGCATTTACACTTTAGTTGGCGGTCATCAGCAAAATCCCCCCAAAGTGCTCAACCCCAGGGAGCTTATATAGTCATCCATAGACATGTGTTTCGACATCAAGTCTCTTCAGTGTGCTTAGACATTTTGCAAGCTACCTACAGCCGGGATAGAACAGCAGCAGTCGGACAGCTTTACAGTTTGGCCATGGTCACTCACAAACTAAATATAATATATTTCCATTATATAACTATAAAAGACCCACTTACTTTTACAAAATGGTTTTACTCAATTGTTGCTTCTGAAAAGTTCAGAAAATTGAATAATTTCAAGTGAGGCGGATTCTTTGAAAGAAAAACAAAGTAAAGTTTCTCTTTACCTACTGATGCAAAATAAGTGGCAATGCTAAAAATCTATAAAAATAATTATTTTTCCCAAATATGATTACATATTTCCAACTTTGTTTTCATTGTGTTTTGAAAGCCAGTCATCATTTTTACAAGTGTTGTTCAGTCTAATAACAACAAGGCTGAGAATTTTAGGCCAAACTCCTCGTGGAATAATTATTTTCCATTCTTAAATGGAATGCTTATCCAAGAAATTAAACATAAGCATTTCATTTCTTTTCTCAACTAAAATGCTTTATGACTTCCATTTAGAAATAAGAAGAAAAGACAAAGATGATAAAAGATAAGTAAAAAGGAAGAACAATTGAAATAAACTATGAAAAAGAATTATTTCAATGAATCTACTGATAGTGAAAAACAGTTATTCTTTAACCCTAGAACTTTCAATATATCTAAAACAAGCATTGTTAAAATTTGTCTAATGAATAACATAAAGATAAGGAAATATAAAATCTCATTATAGCTTCAGACTGATGATAAATATTAACAGATATTAAATTCATTATCATATTTTTATCTTGTAAGTTACAAATTTGAAAATTGATCCCCAAGTTTCAATGCTTCAAAATTTATAAACATTTAAAAATAGATATTTAATGGATTTACAAAATAGGTGTCTACATAGTGAGTTGACCATTCTGTTTATTAATAAAAGAATTGGTTTATTTTATTTATTAACTTTTATTGGTTTATTTTATTATTCAATTTATATTGATGTTATTTTATTTTGTAAATTTTTTTATCCATTCTATCTATAAAATTATTTTGGTTCATTTTATCTATAAAATATATAATTATTTCATTTTATTGGTTATTGTATAATCTTGTTTTATTTATGAATTTATATTGAATCATTTTATTTTTTAAATTAATTTATTTATTTATATTTGTTCATTCTATTTATTGATTTATTTTTATCAATTTTATTTATTGATCTATTTGGTTCATTCTATTAATCCTTTATATTAATTCATCTTATTTATTTATTTATATTGGTTCATTTTATTTATCAATTTATTTTCCTTCATGCTATTTATTAATTAAATTTTATTCATTTTATTCATTAATATATTTTGTTTAATTTCATTAATTATTCATATTGGTTTATTCTATTTATTCAATTCATATTAGTTCATTTTATTCATATATATATTGTTTCATTGTATTAATCAATTTATTTTATTTATTTATTTATGGGTTTTATAGTTTGTTTGAAGCATTGTATGTATGTGTTTAAGAAAATAAAATAGAAATTAGAAGGCTATTGACAATGCAGTGGAAAAATGATAAGTGATGAAATTGATGTTTATTTACCTGTTTCCTAAATTTTCGGTATAAAATCCCATCTTCAGAGGTTTCAGAGTTACGTGTTTGTTTAATACACATATTACGGCTCTCATAAGTCTCAATGAGATTTATTTATTGATTTATTTTTATTAATTATTTTTATTAATCTATTTTAATTCATTTCATTAATTATTTAATTCATCTATTAATTTGTATTGGTTTTATTTAATTATCAATCTATATTGATTTATTTCATTTTTTAATTCATATTAGTTTAGTTTATTTATCAATCTATATAAATGTTCCTTATTTATTATTAATAAAAAAGAAATGTATATTGTAACATTAACTTTACTATTTCTCTGAATGTTTGAGATGAAGCTTGAAGATTAGTATTATCTGCGTTATTCGGAGTATTGTCCCCATCTTCATTGTTATACCTGAAGAAGGCCAGAGGGCATATCGGCCCAAACGTTGTGCAAATAACAATGAAGATGGGGACATTAGTCCAAATAACACAGATAATATTAGCTTTACTGTAAGTCTGTTTATCTTTCAGTCAAATTCAGGATTTCATCTTCTCAGAATTTTCCTTTTTTTCAGATGCTCTTTGGATATTATCATGGAATTGAAATAGGTGTCATCAAGACAGTTCTGTAAAGAATAAGCGACATCCTCTTGTCAAAACCAACACATGGACATACTAATGTGAGCTGCCCAGCAAGGACTTACATTGACCAGCTCTGCTCAGATATTGGATGCTGCACAGAGGACCTGCTGCATACAATGAATGATAGAGAAGGTTGGCGAGAGATTATCATGGATATCTGTGCTAATTGCACGACACGATGATGACCATGATGGGATAGACACAGTATTTATTTTATCACAAAATCTAATGTCTTTATATCAATTTGTATGATTGATATCATAAAAATGCATCCAAACTTCAGAAAGCTTTATCAAAAAGCAAAAGATGAAATAGGTTTTTATTTTACAAGTTGGGCAGACAGAAATATTGACTTGATTTCTCATATTTTTCTCTTTGACATTTTTATATCTTTATTGGGATGGAGTAAAAATCTGAGAATCTTTTATCACCTGAGGTTCAGTATTGTCTCACACTGATTGAAGCAGATAAAACCTAAAATAATGCTTTATACATCTCTCTCTCTACACCTCTCTCTCTCTCTCTCTCTCTCTCTCTCTCTCTCTCTCTCTACACCCCTCTCTCTCTCTCTCTCTCTCTCCACCTTTCTCTCTCCCCGCTCTCCTCTCCCACTCACTCTATACCCGCTCTCTCTCTCTCTACACCCCCTCTCTCTCTACACCTCTCTCTCTCTACATCCCTCTCTCTCCCACTGATTGAAGCAGATAAAACCTAAAATAATGCTTTATAGATCTCTCTCTCTACACCTCTCTCTCTATCTCTCTCTATACACCTCTCTCTCTCTACACCCCTCTCTCTCTACACCCCCTCTCCCTCTCTCTTTCCTCCACTCTCTCTACACCCCTCTCTCTACACCCCTCTCTCTCAACCCCCCTCTCTCTCTACACCCCCTCTCTCTCTACATCCCTCTCTCTCTCCACCCTCTCTCTCTTTACACCTCTCTCCCCTCCCCCTCCCCTCCCCTATGTCTCTCCCCCTCCCCTCTCTCTACACCCCCTCTCTCTCTCTTACACCCCTCTCTACACCTCTCTCTCTCTCTCTCTCTCTCTCTCTGACTGGAGGTTTTAACTTATTTATTGATTCTTCTCTTCTACTTTTAGAGAAAAATTAGCAATTTTTTTTACATTATATCTTAAAAGATATGATAGTTCTGTGTATGTGAATGTTAGTTCTATTTTCACTCATTTTGCCTTGAATACATTCATCACAATTATTGATATATTCTTTGATTGCTTTTATTTTCATCCCCTTTATTGATATGGACAATTTTTGGATATCAGACTTATTAGAATGTCCCAATATTTTATGCCAAGTCATAAAAGGAATTTCTGCAGAAATTATATTTTTCATCAATTAAATTCATTGTTATAGATTCATTGTTATACTATTAAACATTATAATTCATATTAGCTGCGTTATTCGGACTATTGTCCCCATCTTCATTGTTATTTGTACAACGTTTCGGCCAATATGCCCCCCGGCCTTCTTCAGATATTATTGTCGGACTGGGGAACCTTCTCAGACTCGGGAACCTTCTTTTCGAACTCGGGAACTTTCTTGCCATAATCGGGAGCCATCACGGAACTTTGAACCTAACCCTTTATTTATTCCACGGGGGTATCCAATTGGACACATGGCCCAGTGGATAAGGTAGTTAGGTTAAGACAGTTCTAAGTGACAGTTATCTCTGGATCCCGAGTTCAATCCTGAGTAGAGGCAGTTAGAAAAATAATTAACACAACTCCTACCCCAGCTATGGTTAGCGAAATGAGAACAGGATACACCCGTGGAATAAATAAATGGTTAGGTTCAAAGTTCCGTGATGGATCCCGATTATGACAAGAAAATTCCCGAGTTCAAAAAGAAGGTTCCCGAGTCTGAGAAGGTTCCCGAGTCCGACAAGAAATACCTGAAGAAGGCCGGAGGGTATATCGGCCGAAATGTTGTACAAATAACAATGAAGATGGGGATAATAGTCCGAATAACGCAGCTAATACTAATCTTCAAGCCTCATCTCAAACATTCAGAGAAATATTATAATTCATTATTAATAAAACCTTTCTTAAAAATACCATTAATTTTGATTATTACAGGGCTGGTCAGCTCAGATGGGAGAGTGTTCATGAAGGAACCACAAGGTTTCTGGTTCGATACTGGCCCTTGCCAACTTAGCATATGAGTAGTACAGGGATCTGTGCAGTAAAGTGAGGAGCTGATTATAGGTGTGGCGTTCCCCCTCAGATGTTAAAAAACAATCTCCTTGGTCTAGCACTAATGAAAAGGGGATAGACTCTCTTGCTGTTTGGCTGATACCAACTTTAAGCCAATGCAACGACTTACAATTTTGATTATAAGTGGATGATTTTTAATTGATTTTAGATAAAATCTTAAGAACCAAGTGATATTGAAAACAATAACCGTTTGATAATATCTACGATTACTATAAACAACTTTCTCTTTATTTCAATCTCTTTTCCCTTTATCCTCACCTAAATTTTCACTTACAAGAAAGCTGCAAAAGAACCATAAACCTCACAATCTACAATCTAATGTTGATAGAGCACCTCATTTATTTCCCAGTTACCCCCTAGGAAATTCCATAAGGAATTTCATAGAAATCCAATTCCATTATTTATAGCTATCCTTTAGGCGAATGCCCAAATCTAATAGCTTTTAAACTTCCCTAGGGCTTTACTAACAATGGACTGGGCACCACGATCCAATATAAAAACTTATACTTTCCCATGGTTCTTCCAAGCCGACAACTTCAAGCCTGAATTTAGTTAAATGATACACTTTTAGATCCTTTACTTAAATAAATGTATTTTTTTAGAGCTTTTGATTACGTTTTGATATAATTGGAAAATATCTTTTCTTCAGAAAACTAAGATATATTAGAGACTTTCAAAGCTAGACAGAGATTGGATCTTTATGAATAAGAAAATCAACAAAACCTAATGATTTTGAAATTTTTGATTGAGTTCATGGGTTGATGTATTGATTGATTTTAATGGCATGTCAGCCCATCTAGGGTTATTTTATACCTAGAGGTTAGGGAATCATGTTCCTAATTACATTTTTTTCTGTAGTTGTTTCTTAAGAGTTTTTTTTTTAGTTACACATGGTTCTATCGAATACAAATAATTTTTAAAGAGATCTATGTAACCTGTAGATGTGAACTTCCTTAATGTAATTGAGTGTTCGTTGGGTTTGTGATAAAGATGTTTTGGTTATTTCTTATAACTCCAACATAAACAAAGGGGAACCACTCTTGATTGATGAATTAATTATTTATTTTCCCATTAAACTAACCCTAGACCCTAACCCCAACCCTAAACCCTAATCCTAACCCTAAATCCTAACCCTAACCCTAAACCCGTCTTCTTTTTTCTTAGTAGATCAATAAATAAATAAATAAATAAATAAGTCAAGAGTGGTTCCTCTTTGTTTATGTTGGAGTTATAAGAAATAACTGATGTTTCAATTACCAAATTAAAATTTGATCTCATGGTTATCATCTGATGAACGTTTTTTGTAAGCATTATATATATATATATATATATATATATATTTGTTGATAGGATCGGTTTAGCTCAATTGGTAGAGCATCCAACTAGGAAGCACAAGGTTTCGGATTTGATACGGTCATTGCCAACACAACGCATGAGTGACACAGGGATCTGTGTAGTAAAGTGAGGAGCTGATGGTAGGTGTGCCACTCTGCCTCAGATGCCAAAACAATCTCCTTGTTATAGTGCCAGTTAAAAAAGGATAGACTGCCTTACTGACTGGCTGATACTGACTTTAGACCACCCAGACGAATTTACTTTTATATTTTATTAGTCGTCAATGTTGAGACTTACAAACAGCAATGTTATGAAGGGTTGATGCCATATAAAAGTTATTTGCAAAACTGAACTGTAACAACAATAAAACTGATATTTTGTATCAAGGCCAGGTTTTCTAAGTCCGTAGAGCGTTCGACTAGAAACCACAAGGTTCCTAGTTCGATACCGGTCCTCGCCAACTTAGCGTATGAGTAGCACAGGGATCTGTGCGATAAAGTAAGGAGCTGATGGTAGGTGTGGCGCTCCACCTCAGATGCTAAAACAATCTCCTTGGTCTAGCGCCATTGACAAGGGGATAGACTCCCTCGCTGATTGGCTGATACCGACTTTAGGTTGCCCCGTCGACTTTACTTTTACTTACTAAGGATATAAAATGGAGATATAATTTGCCAAAAATCACCAGGGAAAATCTGAAAAAACTTTTGACTCAATGAAATGAATTTAAAAAGAAGTTGGTTGGTTGATTGGGTTTTATGGCATGTTAATCCTCATGGGTTATTTAATGCTGAAGACGTTTTTGTTTTATTTATGTTATTCTGTATTCAATTTTTTTTTCAAACTGATTTTTTAAACACATCTTTTAAAACCTCTTTTTTTTATCTATTTAACCCATAGATGGGACTCTAACAGTTTCTACCACTCCGGGTCAGAGTGCACCCGGGAGTAATTTCCCAGAACTCCAGATCTGGAACCTCAGCTGTAGGTGCAGCTTAACCTCATATCCAGAACACTAACATCCTAAATTGCTGCTTTCTAGTGTGTATATGATTAAAAAGGTTGGTGGTTTTCCATAAGAGCTATACAGTTAGGACAATCATATCAGTCCTAGGGTTTGACCTGACTAGCCGATTGATCACAGGGGGCCTCTCTGACTACCCACCTAAAACAAACTGAAGTACTACAAATCATGAACTTCTCAACCACCAGTATTCTTAAGCACAATGAGTCACCATCCACAGCCAGCAGGTTGCACCATTGGGGAGATATCTCTCTGCAGATGTGTAGTTTGCATATTCTACAACTTCAGTTGACAGGGTGCAAAAATTTTGTTTTACCTTAATTGATAAATGATGGCAACATCCTTGTTGCAGAGTTATAAACAAATTTATGGCTTGATGAACCAAATGACTTTGAAATAAATTGAAGTCTTGTGAAAAAATATTAATGCAATTTCTCTTTTGCCCAATCATTGTATGGAAATGATCATTTTGATCTTATCAAACATCAATGATTAAAACTAATTAAATTTTTGCATTAAATTTTGATTTTTGAATTTTGAATTTTAAAAATACAACATATCAACCGCCCTGTCGGCTGGGGTGTTAGAATGCACCGACTGCACCTCTGCTAATCGGGCCACCTGTTGGCCGTGGGTGGCGACTCGTGATGCTTAAGGATAGAGCCCAGGTGGATGAGCAGTTCATGACATGCAATACTCCACTTTGGCCCTATCTTGGGCTAGACGGGCGGTCTGAGCGACCCCTCCGATCAATCGGCTGGTCATGTCGAGCCCTAGCACCTATATGATTTTCCCAACCCTATTGCCCTTATGGCAAGCCCCAACCCCTTTTTATCATATGGGTGCTAGAAGGCGGTGGCTGAGGGTCTACATGTCCTGGGAATTACGTTAAACTCTATCTGATGGTGAGGTTCCAGTTTTGGAGGTTTGGGGAATGTGGAGCATCCCTTCATCACCATTGCTCCCTGGTCCACTCTGACCCGGAGTGGTAGTACCTGTTAGGGTCCCATCTATTAGAAATAGAATAGAAAAATGTATTTATAAAAAAATTGTATTATCCATTAAGAATTGATTTATTTCAAAACTTTATCGGCATTAAATGACCCACTGAGGTTGATATGCCGTAAAACAAAACAAACCAAACCTAAAATACAACATATCAAGAACGTTAACCTATTCTCAGAAGCTTGGTCATGTCAAACCCAAGTGCCTATATGATAGTCCTGACCATATTGCTCTTATTGGAAGAGCATGGTGTAATGGTTAGAGTCATGGGAAATGGACTTGTCACCCCGAGTTCAAATTCTGGACGTAGTAATTGCATTTCCCTTAGCGCTAATACCCTTGGGAAAGGTATGAATCCTACTCTCCCTCCAGCTATGGATAAATAGTAGGGAAAACTGGGCTCTTTAACCTTGATTAGGCAACCGGTCTAGGAGAAGGAAAACTCTGAATTCAAACCTGTTGAACTCCGCTTAAAATTGACCTTGTGTCACATGCTGCCATGCGGAAGGGTTGGTAAATATATATTGCTCTTATGGCAAACCACTAAACCTTTTTAGCATGTATATGCTAGAAGGTTGGTGTTGGGGCTTCTCATATCCTGGGTATGATGTTAAAATTCATCTAGTGGTGAGGTTCCCAATCTGGAAGTCTGGGGAGTATGGAGTATGACTTCATTGCCATTCCGACCAATTCCTCTCTGATCCGGAGTGGTAGTTCCTGTTAGGGTCCCATTTATGGGTTAAATAAATAGAAAAATGAGTTTCAAAAAATGTTGTTTTTTTTCATTTGAATTCCCAACAAAAATGAATAAAACAAAAAATGATTTGGCATAAAATAACCCAAGGTTTTACATGCTTAATCCATGACACATAAAAAAAAGATTGTATATTTTCATGGCTTTCCTGATAGATTTCGATGCGTAGAATGCAGCGATGACAAAGAAAGTGCTCAATTCCCAGAATTGGTGGAGATATGAGCTCTTAGAACCGCCTGATAGTGCTTTAAAATCTCCAATTTTGAGAATTTTTTAAAATATGTCTACACAAGTTTATTTGGTTTTTTTAAATAAGCACAAATAAAATCAAACCAATCAGCAACTTGAAAATGTTTGCAATGTTTAGAACCAGATATTCTTTTTCTTTCTTTGGAACTTTGAAGGATTATGCCTCATATAAGCTGTCTTTTCAGCTGATATCTGGAAAATCTACATGCCAGAAACGATAGTTCACAAAGAAAATACAAATTGTTTATAACCAAATTAAAAAAAAAAAATTTAACAGATTTGTTTGCTAAATGCTTTTAATCTAAAAAGAAAGTGAAAAAAACACCAATTGGGAAATAATGATTAAAGTGAATATTTTCGTGGCTTTTCTGATAGATTTCGATGCGTAGAATGCAGTGATGCCAAAGAACGTGCTCATTTCCAAGAATTGGTGGAGATATGAGCTCTTAGAACCCCCTGATAATGCTTTAAAATCTTCAATTTTGAGAAATTTTAAAGTGTCGATTTTATTGGCTGTTCCGATAGATTTCGATGCGTAGAGCTTCTTATTTATGCGTATATAAAAATATAACAAAATTTTAAAAACTATAAAGCATTCTTTTCTGATACTTTATTAGCGGTTGGATCTCCATTTATTATTTTTATGAGTTTTTTGCTTTTTTCATAAGTAATAAAACAATGTAAAAACAGGTTTATTTTAGTGTGTTTTCATTAGATTTCGACATCTACAAATTTTGTTCAAATTTAACAAAGAATTTCAATGTTCAATATCATGTATTAATTGATACCTTATAGATTTGCTAAAAATAACAAATTCAATGTTATTTTACTAGGTTTAAATATGTCTACACAAGTTTATTGTTTTTTTTATTTTTTTTTTTTTTTAAATAAGCACAAATAAATAGACATAAAGTATAGCATTGAATGGGCAGTAACAAATTTGAATTTACTCAAATAATTATAGATAAAATAATCCAAGTTAGTAGTTATGATTTGAAACATTAGACAGTTTTATTTTTAATTGATCTTTCCACCTGGACATTCTTTATTTTTACCCAACCAAACTGAAATAAATATAAGCACCTATAAATTAGTCACTATAAAATAATCCTACAATAGAAACAAAGT
>CM042149.1:6238298-6250798 GCA_023376005.1 Doryteuthis pealeii | reverse complement strand
TTCAATAACTTTTTTCTGCACAAAAAGAACTTTTTCCGATTATTTCCTAGTTGCGTAACATGATATTACAGGGTGACCCAGAAAAAACAGAACCCACATTATTTATTTTCCCATTAAACTAACCCTAAACTCCAACCCTAACCCCTAACCCTACCGCCCCCTAATTGATTAACATACTATTACAGGGTGACCCAGAAAAACAGAACCCAAATTATTTATTTCCCCACTAAACTAACCCTTAACCCCCCCTAACCCCTAACCCTACCCCCCCTAGTTTTTTTAACATACTATTACAGGGTGACCCAGAAAAAAACAGAACCCAAAAATTTTGTAATAAAACTGTTAATTTAAAAAAAAATAAAGTTTAAGTCCAACAAGGGTTAGGGTTTAGGGTTAGGATTATGGTTAGAGTTGGGGTTTAGGGTTAGTTTAAAGGGAAAATAAATAAATAATTTGGGTTTTGTTTTTTCTGTGTCACTCATGTTACTCAACTAGGAAATAACCGTTTTTTCCTTATGGACTTCATACCTGGATTAATTAGGTTAATTTCCATTTTGTTATGTGGCATTTTTCATATACATATCCGCCCTGTCGGCTGGGGCGTTAGAATGCACCGACTGCACCTCTGCAGAGGGGTAAGACTCCCCCAATGGGGCCACCTGTTGGCCGTGGGTGGCGACCCATGATGCTTAAGGATAGAGCCCAGGTGGATGAGCAATTCATGACATGCAATACTCCACTTTGTCCCTATCTTGAGCTAGACGGGCGGTCGGAGATCAAATCGGCTGGTCACGTCAATCCCTCGCACCTATATGATTTTCCCAAACCTATTGCCCTTATAGCAAGTCCCAACCCCTTTTTTATGATATGGGTGCTAGAAGGCGGTGGATGCGGGTCTACATGTCCTGGGAATGACGTTAAACTCTATCTGATGGTGAGGTTCCAGTTCTGGAGGTTTGGGGAATGTGGAGCACCCCTTCATCACCATTGCTCCCTGGTCCACTCTGACCCGGAGTGGTAGTACCTGTTAGGGTCCCATCTATGGGTTAAATAGAAAAATGTATTTATAAAAAAATTGTATTATCCATTAAGAATTGATTTATTTCAAAACTTTATCGGTATTAAATGTCCCACTGAGGTTGATATGCCGTAAAACAAAACAAACAAACAAATCATATACATATCTATATCAAATAATCTTCAAAAGACAAGATAACTTAATATCACTGACATCTGTGTTACTAACTGTTTATCATTTAAATTCAGACAATTTAGAGATTAATTATTAAGCTTAGTTTACATTGGCACTAGTCGGCTTATCCTGATTGATTGATTGTTATGATGCAATTTTGAATCCTTTATGACATTTCTCAGAGCAATCATAATTACTTAAGAGAGTCTATCAAATATTTACAAATATATTACAACATATTTTACTAAACGAATCTATGATGCTTTTCCCAAGTTCATCTTCATCAGGCTTTTTAAGATGGTTTCTCTCTTCCATTTTTTATGTTGAGAATTTTGTCTATATAAGGCGTGTGCTAGAACTTCACCCATACTTATAGACTAGGCGAGATCATGTGATCTATTTCTTGGCCAATCACTGCCAGTACTCTGAGGTATACAGTATACAATACATAACCGACCCTACTGGTCATAATTACTGAGACATTCATGGACGACAGACATAGGATTAAATCACTGGACCTTTACCAATATGCAGGATAGGACTTATATGCTTACCAAAGGATTCCATAACAGAACTTTTTAAAGCCCTTTTCAACTAGCCAAGGATGGCATTTAAAAACTTTACATTATGTCTGTCTGTCTGTCTGTTTGTCTGTCGCTTTCTTTACTATCAAATATCAAAACCAAATCCATCATTATTTTGAAGATAGTCTGTCTCTTTTACATTTTATTAAAACTATACTCTTTATTGTTTTTAATATATCTGGGTAAGGGATATATTAGTAGAAGTAGTAGTGTGGTACACTCCAGCAGGTAACTGGCGTGACGTCGTAGTAGTAGTGGTGTAGTAGACTTAGTAATAGTACTAGGCAATTGTACCTCTACATGGTTCAGTATTTATAGTTGACAGTAGCCAATCCTATTACTGTGAGGGGGACCCAAGTTTGCTTATTCATTACATCAGTTTTGAATATAGTCTCTCTCTTTTTCATCTTTGTGCATATCTGACTGTCTCATTTATTAAAACTATATTTCGAAGATAGTCTCTTTCTGTTTCCATTTTTGTGTCTATCTTTTTTTTTATCAAAATTATCATCAGTATTTTGAAGATGGTCTCAGCTGCTCTGTCTGTCTGTCTCTCAGTCTCTCTCTCTCTCTGTCTCTGTCTCTGTTGTCTCTCTCTCTCTCTCTCTCTCTCTCTCTCTCTCTCTCTCTCTCTCTCTCTCTCTCTCTTTACAATCAGTTTTTTAAAAAGATTTGTTGTTCTTCTTTGAAACAAAGCTGACACTTTCCAGGATACTAAAGAAAAGAAAATTGATTTTACGAGATAATGATATATCTGAACTATTAAGAGCTATTAAAGAATAATTACAATATACAACTCCATTGTATTTTCCATTGAAAAAGAGTAATATCCTTGTTTAAGATCATGTACAAAGAGGCAATTTTTTACAGTTGAAAAGGTTGCTAATATATCATGACTATTGAATTTATTGTTCCCATTCAAAGTATGATAAAAAGAAAATTCAATGAAATGATTTGATTACTGAATCGAGCAAAAAAGACTTTGAAATTTGGAAAAGTGCACTTAGTACATCATAAGTAAGATAGCTATGTTGTCAAAATGATTAGTGTGCTAAATTAACTGGGAATTATCTGGGATTTTAAAAAAATAATGGTAAAAGAAATTCATTATCCAATTCTGTAATCTGCAAAGGGTTAAATCGAAATTAACGGACATAAATTCCAATATCATATATTACCCCGCTGAAAGAAAAAAATACTAAAAATCAAGGAATTAACCAAATTTAATGACATTTTCAGTGTTGATACATTAATAAATAAAAGATATAATGCACTAGTTATTTTATTTGAAAACCCTTACATTTTTTTCAGGTCAGTTAACTTTGAACCACGTATGTTTGCGAATCTGTGTTATGCCTCAAATATATTTGGTTCAAAGTTAACTGACCTGAAAAAATGTAAGGGTTTTTAAATAAAATAACTTGTGCATTATATTGTTTATTCATTAATATATCAACACTGAAAATTTCATTAAATTTCAATAAATTTGGTTAATTCCTTGATTTTTAGGTTTTTTTTTCTTTCGGCGGGGTGAAATGTGATGGTGGAATTTATGTCTGTTAAGTAGGATTTAACCCTGCAAAATCTTTCAAACGTAGTCTTAATCTTGAAGTGTCAAACCCGCCACTTTGGCAGCAAGGCTGCAGGAAAAGCAATAATGAATTTACAAGAGGAAAAATGCGGTCTTTTCTATATTAAGTAAAGCAGTTACATTAAAAGAATTTCTATGCTCCTCACAAGTTTTCCTTTCAGCGTGAAAAAAAAAAAAAAAAGAAACTGCTTGCAGACTCTCGAACCGAAATAGCCATTCTTTTTTTTTCATGAAATGCCCTTGGGAGTGTTAACTGCTCGTAAATACTAACCCAGGATTCTTGCCTGAATACGGCTTGGTACAATAAATCCAATAAGGAATTGCTGAAGTTTCTTGAAACCTGACTTCAGTTCAGGATGCTGGATAATTGGGCAAATGTATAAGTAGATCCGTTTTAGCAGTTTTACAATGAAGTATAAAATAGAGAGTTTCATTCCCTTTCACATTGGTAAGACACTTCTAATATCCTTCACAAAATGTTTGGTATCATCAGGAAATTAACTTGACACTCTTGTAAAGAATATAACCCGGCAAAGTTTTCTGTCATTATTTTATTTCATTTTACGGCAACAGTGTAGTAAGAATATTGTGTAAAGACAAGATAGTTTCTTAACAATGGTTGAAAGCATCAGTCAGGTGTAGCCAACCTTTAACATTCCAACATCAATTTTTCTTTGTCTAACTTCTTATATTTTTCATACATGTCATACAGATCTTGTAAAACCATTAATTCTAGTAAATATTTTTATCCAAATATCCTAGGGTGAGTCAAAACTTTTGCAATATTTTTATCCAAATATCCTAGGGTGAGTCAAAAATCTTGCAATATTTTTATCCAAATATCCTAGGGTGAGTAAAAAGTCTTGCAATATTTTTATCCAAATATCCTAGTGTGAGTCAAAAGTTTTGCAATATTTTTATCCAAATATCCTAAGGTGAGTCAAAAGTTTTGCAATATTTTTATCCAAATATCCTAGTGTGAGTCAAAAGTTTTGCAATATTTTTATCCAAATATCCTAGGGTGAGTCAAAAGTCTTGCAATATTTTTATCCAAATATCCTAGTGTGAGTCAAAAGTCTTGCAATATTTTCATCCAAATATCCTAGGGTGTATCAAAAGTTTTGCAATATTTTCTCATGTACTAGTTTGTAGTGTGTATATCACATTACCAAATACGCTTAAGCTGTGGTAGGCACCTGCTGTGGTTGGTAGTACTGTGGTATTTGGTGTGGTCACATATTGTGCATTGCCTCACTCTGTGTGTGATTTCAAAGTCACACAAATGAACCTGCAATGTAGTCTAATTCTGGAACATGCTTTATAAGGCCCAAATGTTGTGGAAGGAACCAAACAT
Source organism: Doryteuthis pealeii (assembly GCA_023376005.1). Classification (NCBI taxonomy): domain Eukaryota; kingdom Metazoa; phylum Mollusca; class Cephalopoda; order Myopsida; family Loliginidae; genus Doryteuthis; species Doryteuthis pealeii. The sequence continues at coordinate 6,246,077 of CM042149.1, read as the reverse complement.
ATTTGTGGTGGAAAAGGCAATGGTGTAGGTGATCATTCAGAGAGTATCAGGCGAGCTCTCATGGGACTTGTATGTTCAATCTAGTTTTCTATGTAGAAGTTTTGCAATATTTTTATCCAAATATCCTAGGGTGAGTCAAAACTTTTGCAATATTTTTATCCAAATATCCTAGGGTGAGTCAAAATTTTTGCAATATTTTTATCCAAATATCCTAGGGTAAGTCGGAAGTTTTGAAATATTTTCTTATGTACTAGTTTGTATAGCGTATATCACATTAACAAAGCAGTTTAAGTCACGATAGGTACCCACTGTGGTTGGTAGGACTATAGTAATTAGTGCACTCATATTTTGTGCATTTTGTCACTTTGTGTGTGATTTGAAAGCCACACCAATGAACCTGCACTGTAGTGTAATTCTGAAACATTCTTTACTAGGCCCAAAGGAACCAAAAACATTTGTTGTTAAAAAGGTGATGGTATTGTTGATCACTCAGAGAGTATCAGGCAAGCTCTCATGGGAGTTGTTAATTTAACCTAGTAATTGGTAATTACTCTGTTCACCTTTATCTTTGCTTAGTAAACCTTTTTTTGCCTAATCCTTAATACTCATATTTCTATCTATTATTTTCTCTGTTAATTCTGATACTTGAGATATAATTCAGAGAATACTTTAAGCTTTGATTGGACAATTCCAATCTTCCTTCATTGTATCTTTGCTTAGTAAACCTTTTTCTCCCTAATCCTTAATACTCATATTTCTATCTATTATTTTCTCTGTTAATTCTGATACTCGAGATATAATTCAGGGAATCCTTTAAGTTTTGATCAGAAAATTCCAATCTTGCTTCATTTTTAATCAATTACAAATGATGAAAATGGCCAAAAAGAAAATGATATCTGTTAGATTTGAATTGGCAGATATAATTCTGATCAAATTTTCTCAGTTCTGGAAAATGTTCACAGGGTTAATGATTGTCAAAAATTAATAAAGTCTGGATCATTTGTGATTGAAGGAAACTCATCAAATTTCATTTTCAATAATTAATTTGTACAAAACTGCAAATATTCACATAGAGAATGAATAAAAATACAACTACATTATTAAATGTATGTGTTTGTGTGTGTCAGTTGTGAATTGATTGGCCAAAATTACTTGTATGCAAATTAACCATCTTTGGTGCACCTGTCATGCGTTGGCCATCTCTAACTTAAGTGATATTTTATTTGCCATCATTAAATATAATGTAATGAGAAAATGCATATATAAACACACACACACACAATCACACACACACACACACACATATACATATGTGCTCTCTCACATAGATGTATATATCAATACATATAAATATATATGTAATAACTCCAACAGAAAGAGATGTCAATATATGCATGGGAAAAGCAAGGACTGCTATCAACAGATTATCAATCATGTATATTAACCAACCCCTCTGCACAAGCAGGATGCGACACAAGGTCAATTTCTTAAGCGGAGTTTAACAGGTTTGAATGCAGAGTTTTCCTTAAAGAGTTAAAGAGCCCATTCTGTCCTGCTATTTACCCATAGCTGGAGGGAGAAATGTATGCAAATGAATCATCTTTGGTGCATCTGTCATGCGTTGGCCATCTCTAACTTAAGTGATATTTTATTTGCCATCATTAAATATAATGTAATGAGAAAATGCATACATAAACACACACACTGTAAATGCAAGATAATTATCTCCCTTGTTTTGTTCGGCCATCCTATTGTGTGGGTACAGGCACCGTTGGACACCGGTAAAAGTCACATGTTTGCGTGGCGCTGGTTTTGAATTCTTTTAGCAGCAGGATTTGAGGCGACAAGAAGGTAAATGCATGCTTGGAACTTTTCCTCTCTTTTCGATTTTATTAGTTGTATATTAAAGAAACTACATTCTTTGAACAGGAGGATAATGAACCATTTTTTAAACTTATACACAATATCTGTCAATACATACATATATGTTGTGCGGTAAATATGTGTGTGTGTGTTGTGTGTATTATATTATATATTATTATTATATTATTATATTATTATATATATATTATATATTATTAATAAATCATACTATTTAAGTTCATTTTAATAATTGTTTTTTTTAGTATGTTATATATTTAGAGAATAGTTGGATTTGTACTTATATTTACTGTATATTGTAACCATTATATATATATATATATATATATATATATATATATATATACATGCATGTGTACATGTCTAATACATGATTAATCTATCATCAATTGCAAGAGATTTATCACCCTAAAATTATTCACCATATGTGATATGGGCTCAAATTAGCTAATCGTCCAGAATTAGGGCACTTTTCAGATCTTTCATGCTATGCTATCACCATCAATTACCTGCCAGCAGCTCCAACTAGATTTAAAGACAGACTAATGAAATACTTCCTTTTCACAAGCCACTGTGGCTTAATTACTCCTCTTCCATGCAGTCAAATACATTACAGGTATGATGATCTGTGATATATAAAATGTTCTGTTGGTAGGTAAATAAATTTTTGTCGGATTTGTTCTGTGATGAAAGGCAAACGTAATCAGAAAGTGTTAACAATAGGCATGACTGTGTGATGAGCTGTGAGTTGTTAGTTAGGAGAACGTGACCAGGAGATTTTGGACTGAACACTGAGATGTTCAGCTTTGATGAAACTCTGATCAGAGAGTAGATGACAAAGTGAGAGATTGATTCTAGTTGTGCAGCGGAAACAAATCCTGAATATTTATCAACCACCGTTAACATGTGCCTTGAAAGCTGCTTATCATTAGGCTGTTGTGAAAATAATTGGGAGGGAGGTGGTGATTGTTATTTGAAACTTAGATGCATATTTAGGAATAAACTTTCATCTGTGATCAACTAATATATCATTTCAAAGAATAAATCTTGCTCCACTGATTTATGATAATGGTTTTGTTTTCACTGTTTATTTTTGTTTATCTTAGGCTGTCAAAAAAAAAATTAAGTAATTACATTGTATGAGTTCAAAATGGTACATAAAGCAACAGAATTTCTTCTGTCAATGTTGCGGAGCTGAGCGATATATTTCCCCTTGTGCCATTTTTACTCTCAATGTTACATTATGTTTCTCATTTCTGAATGGAATGATGATCTGTTGATAGTAGAAATAATTGTTGTATACTTATCTCTGGACTGGTACTACATTGGAGAGGCTTGAATACGGTTGCTGGACTGCTGTTCAGTTGAATGGAAATTCCTGGATGTTTGGAGTCTGGAAACCAACTTGGGGTGCTGAGGGACACCTTGCCTTGTGCCATTTAGAAATTTTTAGTAATAACACAAGGCCACTTCTTTTTCTCATGAGATTTTTATCTTGTAATAACACAAGTCACAGCAAAAACCCATGACTTGCTCTCTCATTGCATAATTCCATACTCAGCCACACTCTCATTTCTCCCTCCTTCCACTTTGCCATGTCTCAGAGTTAGTCTAATAGAAACAAAGCAATGTCTTTATGATGATTCATCCTTAAACTTTTCCATTCCCATCTAACACATATTTCTTCTAAAAACTTTTCTGTGATAATTTATATGTCAGTATTTAACTCATATCTCCCTCCCCTCATTATCTTACATCAATATCAATCCCATATTTGGTCAGGAAACCATCAATAAATATATAGACCAATATAAGTTTTAAAAAAAATCTGATAATGGAGATGAGAGTCTTGAAGATGTGGAGGATAATTTTAGTTATCTTTATCTTATGCTGTGAAGTAAAAGATGGAGAAAAAACTTAAATAATCTTATTGTAAAAGTTCAAATTGTGTAGCATTGTGAGCATCTCAAAGAAAGTTTGTGGAGACAAATAAAGAAGATCAGATGAATTGTTGCATACTGACATTAGATTCACGCTGCTAAATAATGTATTGGTTTCAAATTCACGGCCCTACTTCGTGTATCTGCATACGTAGCGGGTATCGTCACTAACCCTAGATGATATATGTAGTGGTCGCTTAATGAAATCACAACACATGGCATTAGTAGGAGTTTTGACTTTATTTCTTCTTCTTGGCTGTACGTTAGTGGGTGGCGAGTGTTGACAATGGGAACTGCCCAAGGGTTGACAATGACTACTCCTACCACTGCTGGTGAGGTAAAGGGGTGCTGAACCTCACTGCCCGCTGGCAGCGATGGTCCGGGTCGATGGTCACTCCTTATACTCTGTTCGCCGTCTCCTGCCTGACTGTCCAACTGACGACTCGACCCTCTGGCTTTTGTATTGACGACCGCCTATGCATCTTTATCTTTTTGATCTGATAACTATTTCCGAACTTATTGTTACCCATCCTTCTTATGTTCGCTTTACCGGGAAAAAGTCTTTTGTCATTTTTGTCGTCTTTTCTTTGTTTTGTTTAATTTGACCGGAAATTCCTATTTCCGTTTGTACAATATCCAACAAAATCATTTTTTATATAACAGGTACTAACACTCCAGAATCTCCAGAACTAGAGCCTTGTTATCACATGCAGTTTGGCATCATACTCAGGACATCCTTTTGTTGTAGACGGGGGATCTTACCTCTCTGCTTGAGATAGTCAGTTTATCTAAGCTCTGCCAACTGAGTGCTATAGAGACTGAAGTTGCATTTACCAAGACAGAAATGACCAATGAAGGAAGCATTGATTTTTTAAAAAATAGTCCCTTTGTTATTCAACATACTTATTCCAGCAAATTTCCATTGGTCGAGCTCCTCTGAAAATCCAATAGATAGTATGTTAAGCTGCAGTTGAATTTTTTGATGTCCTACACATGTTACATAATCTATGTGGTTGCATGTGGTTGCATAAGATTATTGTCGGTCCCTTGTCGGTAATTCTGAGGGGATGACCCTTTTCATATCATGGCCGGGTCCTTCTATGGAAAATTACAGAAGCCCACCAAAATACGTGAAGTAACATGGGACCTTTTGAGTCCCCAGTTTTCAGTTAGACGTCAGGCAGAGAAGTCGACCATTTAAATCCTGCCTAAAACTGGAACTCACTTAGTCAGATATTTAGTTACATGAAATGTATAGTTAAGGAAATAAAAGTTTCTATAAGTAATATGTTTTGTGGTTGATGAATGTCTTGGTAACAAGACTAAGAAATGAATCCAGGACGACCAGCCAGCAGGAACTTAATAACAGAAAACCACACCTTAGGAGATCCGAGACGCTAGACCAGACCAAGTCAAGATGTTAGAAGATAGAACCAAAGCCGGCCAGAAGAAAATACGACCAGAGATAAGAATTTAAGAAAGGGTATACAACATATATCGATTTGGTACCGTGAAAACCTCAGTATGCAACACACATAACTAATTCTTAACATTGATGAGTTCTCAGTTTAGGAAAGAAAAAAGAGTTGCCAGGAACTAGAAGTTCTGGTAAGTATGGAGGGTGCTGCATTTGCGTTTCACCCAAAACTACTCGAATCTCATCACTAGATATAGTTTAGTATCAGATCCAGGACACTGTTACATAAGGAACAGGTTAGTCTAGTCATTTTGTAATGTAGTGTAAAATTCAAAAAATTAACATTTAATTTTGGAGAGTAATGGAAAGTTTTAATAAGTCTGATAGATTTGACATACAGGTTTTTGCTCCTGATTGACCAATTGCAGGATATTCTCATTGGTTGAGAATGTCACATGATGACCCAATCTATGGGAAAGTTAGTTGAGTTGAAGAAAACCTTCTCGTTTGACACAAAATGGTGTCCTCTGAATTCTTTGCATGCATCTAAAATAATAAAGATGTACATCAAACAATTTAATTCTTTGAGTTCTTGATCTGAATAAGAACATGCAGTTTACTGCCAAACCCAGAGGTATAATCCTATACAGGGGATACAGTCAGCATATTCTATACCCTGCCAACAGGGAAAACTCGCATAATATCAACATTAAAATCTTTTATATCTCAATGTGTTTTAAAAAAAACGAACCATATGACCTTTAGGCACCCCTTTTGCGATCTCGTTTCATAAGGAGATTTTTTTTATTTAAACCGTCAAAATCCGGTTGTTTGTTAACAGACGATTTTTAGAGTTTTTTCTTAAATTATAAAACTAACCCTTAACCCTAACCCTAACCCCTAACACTAACCTCTAACAAACAACCGGATTTTGACGGTGTAAATGAAAAAAATGTCCTTATGAAGCGAGATCGCAAAAGGGGTGCCTAAAGGTCATATGGTCTAAATCAACTAATAGATATTGAAATTATGTGCTATATATCTTGTATTTATTAATACTATAGTATCTACTTACCTACCTACCTACCTAGAAGTTTAAGCCGTGTGTCACAGGCAAAGAGGAGAATGATTTTTTATATCTTATTATAATGGAGATTGTGTGTTTTTCTGTTTGTAACCGAAACTATACTACTACTCAAGTCATAATTCCCTTAGTTATTGACATCCCATTCTCAATGGTTTTATTTTTATTTAAACCTCAATTATTAATAAAATTGAATTACATTATCAATACTGTTGACCATATTTACATACTAATAGCATGCAATTGTATTCATATATACAACAAAATAGCGGTTTACAGTGTGAATGGGAAGGCTAATTTGCATATTGATATCATAAATTTGATTTTAATAAATATCTGCTTAGTATTATTGGTTTCTAACTATTTGGTTTTATTTTAATGAATATAAGCAAAAATCTCTTCAATAGATCTTAAATGAAATCCATTAACAAGAAAAAATAACTGTCATTTTATTCTTCACCTCCTCTTTTAACTAAATATTTAAATTAGAAAAAAAATAAGAATGAAAGACGAGAGTGATGGAAGAGTAAGTTTCAGTTGTTCTATTTTTCGATTATACCCCCTTCTGTTTCAAATCTTTTTAAGTGCATTCTTATTTAGTTTCATTTGCCTTTCTAATTTAATATAATATTTTATTACATTAAAACTTAAATACTTGCACCCGGAGGGTGCATATATTTGCTAGTATCTATAAAAGAGGACTGAAATAAAAGGAAAAGAAGACCAGCAACACATTTACCTGATATCCTCCCTCCAATATCCACCTGTCTATAAAATCTTACGACCTCATGCTTTACATAACTACACAAGATGAAACCTAGTTTTGATGCTAAAAATGTCAATTTTCTTGGCTTTGAATTAATTGTTCAAATACTTGAAAAAAAAAAGTGATATTTTTACCCATCCAAGTAAAAACTGTGTTTGGCATTGCTTACTAGAAAACGGCTAAGAAAAGTTTTCAACTTGATATTGCTTAACGTATAAATGAAACCAACCTCAAGTGTCAGCCATTACATTCTAGATGAAAAGGTTTTATGAGTCATGAAAATCCCACCTATTATATTGGTTCACATCCTGAAAGAGAAAATATATATGTTGTAATCTATTACAGCCAGAGCATAGTAATAGCTTCTATGGCCAGAATGTAATGTCTGCATGCAATCATATTCTGATTCTACAACCAAATAGGCAGAAAGCTTTTTATCACCTTTATTTTTTATAACAATAATCTACTTTCCTGAACACGGCTACTAAAATGGTAATAAATGTGCAGAAGACATGAGGACATTTGTTTTCCTGTGTCCTGATTATTTATTAAACTTTGTCAGTCTATAAATGTATTTTTATTTAACAGCTTGTTCTGGATAGCAGCATGCAGCTAGGACACTGCTCCTTTTCAGATATTGATGACATTTGACTGGGAAGGATTTGCAAAAGATATATATATATATATATAT
>CM042149.1:6130798-6233298 GCA_023376005.1 Doryteuthis pealeii | reverse complement strand
AAAGACTAAGGAAATTAAATAAGAACGCATATAAAAAGATCACACTTATTTTAGTTATATTTCAATCAGAGTCTATATGAAATCATTCATAGGATTGTTTTTAATCGATTTTGGAGAATAAAACAATAATATTAGAGATAAGAACACCATGAAATTATTTGTTAAAAATTTTCCCCTCACAAAATGCACAAAGACATGCTCTATATAGTCTTTAGCCTCAAAAAATTAAATTTACCTTTATACTTTTTTTACTTATACTGGGCCAGTAAGTGAAAAATGTTTCCCTTAACAGAATAAGATCTGTTTAAAATTATTATTATTAGATATGAATAATTGAAACTATATAAATATTAGTAAACAAATTATAATCATTGAATATAATACTTACTTGAAACCATATGATTGTATGTGAATTACTCGTATCCGATAGGAATATCTGAAACCATATAACTTGTTGGAAATTTATTAGTGGACAGGCAACCAGATCCACTTTACATTCACAGAGAAACTAACATATATAACAAGGAGATAATCAAGATATTCATAGAGATGGTAAAGTGACAGGCAGAATGTGGGGTAAGAGAAAGGTCAGTTTTTGGGTTAATTGCAAATTATGACTAATTAGAGCCTATCAAAATGGACTTTCTTTAAAATATAACTCAATCCTATAACTAAGGAATATTTTGATATGAATTTTGTCTCATTAAACTAAATAGGAAAAAAACCTTTTGCAAACAATCCTTGATTCCCTCAGCTTTAGCATAATAATACATGTATTACTATATATAAACAGATTCTTAGGACTGTAAATTAAAAAGAACAATAATTTGCATGTATTTAAATATTTTTCACTTAAAAAAAAGGTTTTTTCTCTCATTTAAGTTGGATGTATAGACACACACACCCATATATATATTATATATATATATGTCCTAACTTGTAAATATAAAAGATTTAAAAGTATTAAGAGTTGTTAGAAAAGAAGAAAGGAGAGAATGTAATTTATGTAATGTAATTTTTATTCCATGATGAAACGTTAAGTTTATCAATGATTGGTCAAGGAGGGAATATTTGATTGAAGGCAAATGATAGATTTGTAGTGGACAGTCTATGGTCTTGATATCTGAAGACTTTCTTTGTATGTTTGTCGTTTTGAGTACACAACTCACAACTAACATTATTATTATTAACATCATTATTAGCTGAGGATGAAACAAACACTGATATTTGCAGCTTGGATATTTGTGGATATAACAACTACAAAAATAACAATATTTTATTGTCTGGTAAGTTTTACTGTGAAAGGAAGAGTCTTTAAGTAGTCATAAAGTTCTTAATATAGAATGTGTTCAGAAATAACATGCCATGCGATATGAGTTGCTGTGTGGACACAAAACCCCTGCCCAATGGCAGCCAGGGAATGCACGTGTGTGTGTTACTATTATCAAGGCCAAAGGAGAGGGTCTGACTTTTAATTCCTCCTTTTTTTATATACTGCTGACCATGCTACCTAGTGGATACTGACAGAAATAGGAGGTAATTACCTTTGGTGTCTCCTAGCTCCAAATAAGAGAACCATGGTAAGTAAGGAATGTAATCTCTACAGATTTTTCACAGATGCTAGATTTTGAGTAGATGCGAATATTTTGATGAAGGAGACTGGAAGATTTTGACTAAGAAGATGGAGAATATTTTGAAGAAGGGAGAATCAATTTTGAAACTGTCGGATCAGAAAAATATCGAAACACAAAGATTTCTTGCAGTTATTTTGCAGAAGAAATAGAAATTTATGTTTTCTCTCTCAGGAAAGAAAATACAATTCTGTGAAGTTTAATGTCTATTTATTTGTTGTGCCTTTTGTGTGTGTTTAAAAAATACAGTTGTCTGTTGAAAAAGAAGATTTTCCTCGTGGAGAAGGACATGGGAGAAGGAAATAATATTTTCCTAAAAAATACTTACAAATTTGTATGCGATTTAGTTTTAAATTTGCCTTGAGTGTATTGAGTTAAAATATTCAATGGAATAATTATTTCAACTTATTATCTCTTCAATATTCTCAACTTGATGAAAACTGAAGGTGTTTTGATGAACTACATCTTTCGAATTTATTTCATATTTTACTGGATATTAATTTTTCTAAAAGATGATCAGCTTGCTACTCTTATTTACCACTTATGCTATGATGACAACATGAAATAAAGGTTTGATTCTTTAAAAGATTGAAGTTTAAGCTAAAATCATCATGACAATATATATATATATATATATATATATATATATATATATATATATATAGATAGATAGATAGATAAAAAGATATGAAAACACACAATACTGTTGAAATGAATTTATTTTATATCATATTCATAGCTAATATTGAACAATATTTTGATTTATAAAAATCATTTTCCAGCTTGTTTTTAATCCGACTCATCGAGAGAGGATATATATATAATATATATATATATATATATATATATATATAGATAGATAAATAGATAGATAGATAGACAGATAGATAAGTAGATAAATAATGTTTGTAAGATATTAACAGAAGTGGTACCTGATACAAATAAGCATTTTTCTTTTGTTAAAACTTCTAAAATAATATATCTGAACATTATTTAATAGTATATACACTTGAAATTCTTTCTTTTTTATTTTTTTTATTTTCCTCCATTTGGCATCATCATCAGGTTTTATTCTTTTATAAGTTTCATAACTTTCCAGTTCCAGCTTGACATTTTTACTGCAATCTTTTCATCGAAATCTTTTAAGTTAAAGTGAAAATTGTTTGAACTCAGGATGAAAGGGAATTTGTTTTATCTAAAACTATTTGAAGCAAAAATAAAATATTTACTCAAATATTTCCTCTCAAATACTGATATATTTGCTTTTAGATGTTTTTTTTTAATATAAAATATAAGTTCATTATTATTGCATGATTTTACCTTTCTGACCTTGAGTGCTCTTTGGGTTTAAAAATATTGCCCACGTTGAAAATGTTTTTATTAAGATATCAAATCAATTGAATATGCATATGCATGTATTATTTGCATGTAGATATTTAGTTATTTTGAATAATGGCATATAAATCATTGTGGGTTATTTAATGCCAAATCTTGTTTTAAATATATTGGCCCTAGTAAGGGCCAAAGTAGAGTCTTGCATGTCACAGAAGCACAATATCCGGGTCACAGTCCCCTCAGCCACCATGATCCTGTCTTTAAGTATCATGAGTCACATCCTACAGAAAACAGCTGGCCCCATTGAGGAGGTCTTCCCACATTGCAGAGGTTCCACCACTGCCCAGATAACTGGCATGGCTCAACTAGCTAACAACCAGTGTCATGGAGGCATCAGACTCTTCTGACAGTCTGCCTTTGGGCAATAGTGACTTGCAGCTCTAAATTGAAAGTTCCCAGTATTAAACTTACTTAATCTTTTTCTATTTCATTTCCTGTTTAGGTTCAAAACCACAATGCCATATAGTTCTTGAAGATGAGTACATGGTTAGTGAAGTTGAAAAAATACTACCCTCATTGCTGGATTATGCTAAGCAAGTTTATTGAGGGTATTTTGTTATATTAAATAAAACTAAAATGAAATTAAAATTAAAAAAAACAACAAACTCCCATGAGCCTTTATGGGAAGAATCCTCCACACATGTGCAAGAAAAAAGACTGACTTCTGACCCCCAATTTAATGTCTGGGCCATTTAAGCCTTAACTGGGTTTAGTCACTCCTACTGGCCAGGGAGATCTTCCCTTGCCATAGCCGACTAGGACCTGTCAATAAGGCCTAAGTCATAAAACCACCTTCTGCTTTTTTCTCTTTCTTTTTCATTCCTTGAATTCTTCCTTTCAGCGCGATCACCAAATGAGATGGGGTTAAAAGTAAAACCCTAAGAACACGCAACAAGAATATCCAGCTACTTTAAACCTTTAAAACACAAAAACCTCTTACCACCCCATAATCTTACTGATTTTATAATTTTTTTTCTCCAGGGAGTGTAGAATATCTCTTCATTGCTATTACTCCCAGGTCTACTCTGGCCCGGAGTGGTAGTACCTATAGAATACCATCTATGTGTCAAATAGATCAGTTTGAAAATTAGATGAATTGGTTAAGAATACTTCATATAACTGTGTACACATTTTTTGTATTAATAATGATTACTTAAAGGTATAATTGATTAATAAGGATTACTATTATTATCTAATTTTCAGCTTTACTTTCAGTTTCCTACAATCCTTCACCGGGTCTTTACCCAAAATCTATTGTGAGGAAATATAGTGATTATATACATTCTATGTATTTATTTCTCTGAATGTTTGAGATGAGGCTTGATGATTAGTATTATCTGCGTTATTCAGACTATTGTCCTCATCTTCATTGTTATTTGTACAACATTTCAGCCAATATGCCCTCTGGCCTTCTTCAGATATTTCAAAGAGGTTAGAGCCTTAACTCATCATTGACTTGGTGTTGGGGTTTGTTGGGGTAAATAATGTAATGGCTAGTGTTGAAGAAATATAAACACACGATAAATCAAACTATGTATATATATATATATACAAGGTGTGTCATAAAAGCGCCGAATATGAAGCTCTATTTACCAAGAGAGAAATGAACAATGAAGAGGACGTTATTTTTTCAGAATATAAGGTGTGTCATAAAAGTGTCGAGTTAGAAGGTATATTTACCAAGATAGAAAAGAACAATGAATGGAATGTTATTTTTTTCAGGATAAAAGGCATGTCAAAAAGTGCAAAAAATCTCGATACTTTTTTGACACACCTTGTATATATAAAACCGTTCCCGAGTCTGACAAGAAATACCTAAAGAAGGCCAGAGGGCATATCAGCCGAAACGTTGTACAGATAACAATGAAGATGAGGACAATAGTCCGAATAACGCAGATAATACTATGTATTTATGTTTTACTTGGGTGGGAGGCTGCTTTTTGGGGGGGTTTACCTTTCCACTCCCATTGAAATATATAACTGCTTGCAAATTATTGATGTTAGATAGGAATACTTGTAATCATTCAACTATGTGCAACCAGACGACTGTTATTAAAGAGGAACAATTGCTCTAACTCAGTAGGTATAGTGTTTGTCTAGGAATCACAAGGTTCTTAGTTTTATACGAGCCCTCGCCAACTCACCGTGTGAGTAGAACAGGTATCTGCGTGGTAAAATGAGGAGCTGATGGTAGGTGTGGTGCTCCAACTCAGATGCTAAAATAATCTCCTTGGTCTAGCGCTAGTAAAAAGGAGATAGACTCCCTTCTCTGTCTGGCTGATACTGACATTAGGCCACCCCAACGACTTTACTTATATTGTAAGTTGTCACAGTGGTCCACTGTCAGTATCAGCCACTAGTGCTAGACCAGCAAGATTGTTTTTGTGTCTGATGGGGAGCACCATACCTGCTAATTGTATAAGTTATTAATATTAGACATGTTTAAATCTATCTGCAAATAGATTTATTTGAAAATTATTTGTATTGGATAGGAATACTTGATACTATACAATCATGTTCAAATAAATGAATACAGACTCATTGTAAAGTCAGATAGAATTGATAAAGTAACCAGAGGCAAATGGGTTTTGTTGAGATCAGAATAGGTTTTCAAAAATACTTAATACGCCATGCCTGCGAGTAGAAAGTCAACTGCTTAACGGATACTGATCACTATTTAGATTCCCTCTGTATATATATATATTTACCAAACCCCTCCGCACGAGCAGGATGTGACACAAGGTCAATTTCTTAGGTGGAGTTTAACGGTTTAAATTTAGAGTTTTCCTTTTAGACTGGTTACCTAGCCACGGTTAAAGAGTCCTGTCTGCCCTACTATTTGTCCATAGCTGGAGGGAGAGTAGGATCCATACCTTTACCAAGGGTATTAGCACAAAGTGAATGCAATTACCCCATCCAAGATTTGAACTCAGGGCAACGAGTCCATTTCCCATGACTTTAACCATTACACCACGCGCTTCCTACATTCCCTCTGTATAGCTGCATGAGTGCATATTTAGGCAAATATAAATGACTACCTGCTAGCTATATCACCTCAACAAAACACCCCTTCTTATAAGACTTCCTTCCAGTCACTCTACACAAACAAAGAGAGTACAATTAAGAAATACAATGGGACATTGAAAATAGTTATGTTTACAAAAAAACATTCACAAATTAATCAAATGAAATGGCCCATAAGGTGTTATTATGCTGTTAAATAAACCAGACTAGACCAGACATTAGAAATAAATGAGAAAGATCAGTTTAATGATATTGAAATTAAATGGTCTTTAATTTGATTTGATTTATAATTACAAATAGAAATCAATACATTTGAAATAAAATCATAATGAAATATGTTGGTGTATCTTAAAGTACAAAAATATTAAAAAAATATAGAGAGAAACTTCATCACTGAGAATAAAATTTCAGAGTTAGTTAATTAAACAACTAATGAGATATCCCAATTCATTAGCATATTTAATTAACCGGTCATATGGTCTTTAGTCAATAATAATACCCAATAAATGTTGTGGTAGTTTTGTTAGAGTCCAAGTGATGCAGCTATGCAGTAGCACTGATATAGTTTCAACCAAGTGTTGGAATTTTTGTATATAAGGCATGGGGCAAATGGTCACTTCTATTTATAGACTCGCCTATGGGCACGTGACCTGGGAGAGATTCCTCTTGTCCAATCACTGGCAGTGCTGCTGCTGCTGCTGTTGTTGTATTTATACTAGTCTGATTCTTAACCTTGGCTCATTGCTATTTGGATCATCTTGGACGACGGACTTACAAAGAATACTATAACACCGGATACTTATTGGCTTGCTTACTTATTTACTACATCTGGAACTAAGGATGGCGGCCAGATACTCAACACCAAGAAAATGTTTTCACTTTATCTTATCAGAGAGATCAGATTTTGATATGATTGATAATTATCAATCATATGAAAATCTGATCTCTCAGTTACTTTTTTTCTCTTCCTGAACTCTTTCAAAACGAATTAAGGTCTGAAAGTTTTTGTACTTACAGGTTTTAAGCCATACAGGTTAATTTGCTAATTACAAGGTTCTTGATTGCAAAGTTCCGGTTTTGAAAACCTTACTGTTCTTCTAAAGTAGCCAGAATTTCTAATTTTATTTCTTAGGGTGGAATGAACTACTAAACAAACGCCTGGTAGGGGGTCGAGCTAGAGTCACTATATGACTACATTTTCTATTTTCTGATTATGTTACATAATCTATGCGGTTGCATAAGATTATTGTCAATCCCCTGTATTTCTAAAGGGATGGCCCTTTTGATATCACGGGCGGACTTTCCATGGAAGATTACAGAAAGCCCGCGAAATACGTGAAGGCATGTGGGACCTGGTTGGGTCCTCAGTTTCAGTTTAGACATCAGGCAGAGAAGATGTCCTGCCTTAACAGGAACTCACTGCATACGCGCGCTATGTTAGTCAGATGTTTAGTTACATGAAATGTTTAGTTAAGTAAATAAAAGCTTAAGAAAATTAACATGGTTTTGTGGTTGGTGAATGTCTTGGTAACAAGACTGATGAAGAAGAAGAAACCAGTTAAGTGTGACCGACCACCAGAAGCTAGAAGTCCAGGCGCTAGAAAACTTCAGATGTCAAAGACGCCAGAAGAAGTAAAGAAGTAAGTAAAGAAAAGGGTATACAACAATTATAATCTGTATATAATAGTCCTTTCCTTTCCCACACATTATTGGCATCACAGAATAAGGTAGAAACAGGAAACCTTGGATCACAATGAGAGAAATGTGACCAGAAACTCTTAAGATATTGTTCTAAGATTATCATCAAAATCTTTGTTAAAATAATAATCCTGTCATAAACATTATTTTTTGATTCAAAATGTTTTATTCATAATCAATTTTGAGGTGATTGTATATTTTCATTTAAACTTTAAAAAAGAAAATGTTTTTGGATGCTATATACATAAATTCTTAACTTTAAAGCTCATATATGATCTTTATTACAATATACAGAAAATAAGGCTATAAAAGTTCATGAGTCAACCAATGTCACATATTGAATGCAAGAATATATAATACAAAAATAGAAAAAAGCTTTAAAAAAAAAAAAAAAAATGTAAATGAGTAGAGATGTTGGAGAGATACTACTACCAAGTTATGTGAACTGGTTAACTAATTTCATAGGCTTACCATCCAATGTAGTGATGTCTCCCTCTTATTTAATGTTGGAATCTATAGATGAGTTCTTATTTAAGGCTAGTGTCTATTGATAGGTTAACAGAACAACTAAGAAAAGACTACCACAACATTAGTTAGTTAATTAAACAATTCATAAGATAACCCAAGTCATTAGTATATTCTATTAACCTGTCACATGGTCTTGAGTCAATAATGATAATACCCAATATATGGATAATGTTGTGGTAGTCTTTTCTTAGTTGTTTTGTTAATCTATCAATAGACGCTAGCCTTAAATAAGATGTAGACATCTCCACATGGTAAACCTCTGAAATTACTAAACCAGTTCACATACTGTAGAGTAATAACTCCAACAGAAAGAGATGTCAATATATGCATGGGAAAAGCAAGGACTGCTATAGATAGATTATCAATCATATATATTTACCAACCCCTCCGCACGAGCAGGATGCGACACAAGGTCAATTT
This sequence comes from Doryteuthis pealeii, assembly GCA_023376005.1. Taxonomy (NCBI): domain Eukaryota; kingdom Metazoa; phylum Mollusca; class Cephalopoda; order Myopsida; family Loliginidae; genus Doryteuthis; species Doryteuthis pealeii. The sequence goes on along the minus strand of CM042149.1, from coordinate 6,224,602 downwards.
CTTAAGCGGAGTTTAGCAGGTTTGAATTCAGAGTTTTCCTTCTCCTAGACTGGTTATCTAGCCATGGTTAAAGAGTCCAGTCTTCCCTGCTATTTACCCATAGCTGGAGGGAGAATTGGATTCATACCTTTCCCAAGGGTATTAGCGCCATGTGAAATTCCAACAGCTTCGTCCAGGAATTGAACTCACGTTGATGAGTCCATTTCCTACGACTCTAACCATTAGACCACGCACCTCCACAAAAATATATATATATATTATATATTTACAACCCCTCCGCACGAGCAGGATGTGACACAAGGTCAATTTCTTAAGCAGAGTTCAACAGGTTTGAATTCAGAGTTTTCCTCTCCTAGACTGGTTGCCTAACCAAGTTAAAGAGCCCAGTCTGCCCTACTATTTATCCATAGCTGGAGGGAGAGTAGGATTCATACCTTTCCCAAGGGTATTAGCACTAAGTGAAATGCAATTATCACATCCAGGATTTGAACTCGGGGTGACGAGTCCATTTCCATGACTTTAACCATCGCACCACGCGCTTCCAGATTATCAGTCATATGGAAACCTGATCACTCTGATAAAATAAAGTAATAATTCTTCCAATTTGTAGCAGTTTCAGTACTACTTTATAGTTTGTAACCTAACAAAGGTTACTAAATGGAAATAACTAAACGAGGGTTGGAAATGAAATGGAATCTTTATAGCATTAACAAAATACAATACTCACCAGTGCATGGAGAAGGTAAACCACAGCTAGTGAGACTACTATCAAGTCAGCATAATTCTCCCATATTTATGAGGATTGGGATATACCCATTAATGTTCATAGGTAGGGTATATAACATAGCTGCACCACTTAGAATTAGAGAAAAAGCTAGATGGGAACTACTCAATGATGCTGCGTGCTGCCTTGAACAAATCCTGAAAGTAGAGTCCAACAAAAAAGCAGCTGTATGGCCACTTGCCTCCTATCATACAAACCATCCAAGTATGATGAAAAAGCTATGCTGGACACTGCTGAAGAAATAAGGACAAACTTATAAGTAACATTCGGTAATTTATGAGGAAGTGCATCCCGTCTCCTGCCTCAGAAATTGCTACCCGGTGACTAGTAAAATAACGTCCCCTTCTATGTCGTCTTGGTGGTGTTACTTGAAAGAAAACAACCAACTTAGGGCATTAAATGTATTTTAGAGGGAGGGGGCTTCTCTTTTTTGTTGTAATTCTTATTTATTTATCGTAATTTGTCGTAATTCTTGTTCATTTATAGAAATTTGTCATAATTCTTGCATATTTATCGTAATTTGTCGTAATTCTTGTTTAGATAGATAAACAAACAAAATAATATAGATAGATATGAACAAATGGAGATGGGTGGATAGATATATATAAACAAAGTAAAAAATGAACAAATTGAGATAGATATCCATCTTCATAGCTGGAGACTACATAGCTGGGGACGTTATTTTACTAGTCACTGGGTAGCAATTTCTGAGGCAGTAGACCAGGACGCACTTCCTCATAAATTACCTTACATTCTCCTATGGACACCTACACATGAACATATCAGTCTAGGATAGCCAGCAAAAATATGCATCGGTCAGCTCAGTGCGGACACTGGATACTGTGATGAAGACCTTCCAGGAGCAATGACTGAGAGGGACAGGTGGCAAAAGAGAATCAGGCACAACATGATGATGCTGCTGCTGCTGCTGCTGATGATGATGATGATGATGATGATTATGATGATGATACTATCTCTCTGTTTAACACAAAAACCTTAAAAGTGAGGAGATTATATTTCATAACAATTTTTTGGTATCCCTATTTATGTGCTGGGGACGACTACAAGTGGATGTGCTAGTCTAGGGTCGACGAGCAAAAACATACATCGATCAGCTCAATGCAGATTCTGGACACTATGTGGAAGACTTTCCAGGAACAATGACCAATAGGGATGAGTGGCAAGAGAGAGTAATGCACAATGAGATGATGATGTTGATGATGATGATATGAATATTACTTTCTCTCGGTTTACCATAAAAGCCTTAAAATGAGGACATTATATTTTATAAGTATTTTTTGGTATTCCTATTTATGTGTTAGTTGCATTCAACAAGGGTATTAACATTGGAATGTTTGATGGTATCTCTGACAGATGAGTCCTAAAGGGTCAGTGAAACGGCCATCTTGTTGGCGTATAGAGAACCCAAAATGCTGGTCAGGGGATGTTGTCACTAGATTAGTCAGCTGTCACTACAGAACAGCTTCCTTACCGATAAGTCTGTTACACACTTGTGTGTCTCTCAGCATCAGATTTGGAAGCTCAGAGGGGATGTAGAGTGAGGGCACAACACTGTCTGTTTTATTACTGTGCAAGGCTTGTTGGAAGTTGGGGTTTCTATATGGCCTTATACTGGCTTTATAGCTAATAAATCTGCCTACAGAAACTGAACTCTCAGCACAATCAACATAAAAATTGATGGACAGTAAAAAAAACAAAAAAAACGTGGGAGAAAGAAGGAGAGAGAGAGAGACAGACAGATAGACAAAGAGAGACAGAGAAAGAGAGAGAAAGAGACAGAAAGAGAGAGAGAGACAGAGACAGAGAGAGAGACCGAGAGAGACAGAGACAGAGAGAGAAAGAGACAGAGATAGAGATAGGGAGAGAAATAGAGAGAGAAATAGAGAGAGAAGAGAGACAGAGACAGAGAGAGAAGAGACAGAGAGAAAGAAAGACTGAGAGACAGAGAGAGACAGAGAGAGAAAAGGACAGAGACAGAGAGAGGGAGAGACAGAGAAGAAAGAAAGAGAAGAGAGACTGAGAGACAGAGACAGAGAGAGAGAGACAGAGAGAGAGAGAGAGAGAGAGAGAGAGAGACAGAGAGAGGAGAGACAGAGAGAGAGAGAGAGAGAGACAGAGAGAGAGGGAGAGAGAGAGAAAGAGAGAGAGAGAGAGAGAGAGAGAGAGAGAAGAGAAAGAGAGACAGAGAGAAGAGAAAGAGACAGAGACAGAGAGAAGAGAGACAGAGAGAGAGAAAGAGAGAGAGGAAGAGAGACAGAGAGTGAGAGAGAGACAGAGAGAGGGAGAGAGAGAAAGACAGAGAGACAGAGAGAGAGAGAGAGAGAGAGAGAGAGAGAGAGAGAGAGAGAGAGAGAGAGTACAATAAGTTTATTGTGTCTAATCCATGCAGTTTTCTAACAACCAGAGTGAGTTGCCAGTAAAGGAACAAAGTTAACATAAAAAATTGTAATTGTAGATAATGAAAAATAACATGTAAATGTGTAAAGATAATATTTCCTTGTAATAAGACTATCAATTCTAGCCACTTGTCACCTGGGGCAGTAGAATATGCCAACTGCACCTCTCTAGAGGGGTAAGACCCCCCCCACACACACACAAGCACACAATGGGCCACTTGTTGGCTGTGGGTGGCAACCCCTGATGGTTAAGGATAGAATCCTGGTGGCTCAGCAGCCCATGGCATGCAACACTTCACTGTTGCCCTTACTTAGGCTAGACTGGCAGATATATAGGCTACCACCAATCAATCAATTGATCATATCAAGCCCTGGAAACTATATTTTTATCATATATGTTCTAGCTGGTGGCCGAGGGTCTTAGTGTCCTGGGTATGACATTAAACTGCATCTAATTGTGAAGTTCCAATTTTGGAGGACTGGGGAGTGTAGAGTACCCCTTCATTGCCATTACTCTCAGGTCCACTCTGAACAAGGGTTGTAGTATCTATACCCATCTATTAGTTAAATAGAAAAATTAGTTTTAAAAAATTGAGTTTTAAAAAAATATTGAATACCCATCAAGAATGATAAAAAAAATGTCTTCAGCATAAAATAACCCAACAAGGGTTGACATGCCATAAAATTCAACCCATCATCCAACAAAATTGAAAAATAATATGCTTTTTTCTTTTGCTGAGAATATATGAAACAACAATTTTAGAAACAGAGAAAGTCTATTTCTCTGAATGTTTGAGATGAAGCTTGAAGATTAGTATTATCTGCATTATTCGGACTATTGTCCCCATCTTCATTGTTATTTGTACAATGTTTCGGCCAATATAATCTCTGGCCTTCTCCGAATACGACAAGAAAGTTCCCGAGTTCGAAAAAAAGGTTCCCGAGTCCGAGAAGTTCCTCAGTCCGACAAGAAATACCTGAAGAAGGCCGGAGGGTATATCGGCTGAAACGTTGTTCAAATAACAATAAAGATGAGGACAATAGTCCAAATAACACAGATAATACTAGAGTAAGTCTATTTTCTGTAAAAATGAATAAAATGGAAATAATGATTGATTAATAAAAAGACTAGTTTGATTGTAAAAAGAATAGTTGGTTTTGTATATGATCACACATTTAATGAATCATTTTGCCGAATGAATTTGTTTTCATCACTCACCTGAGTAGACATGAGCAGTCCACCATGATGCGAAAAGAGAGAATTTCTTTCCTTGGAAATGGACGAACAGCCCAATAAATGTAATAATAATTTTTTTGAAAGCGAAGTAATGCAAAATATATGTTGAGAAAACATATTTATTAAATTCTTTGGTGTTAAATACTTAATATTTTCAGCGTAAACGGCCATCTTCAGAGTATCGAAAGTTTTGAAAGTTTATATCCTTGTTTGTTGAAATCGCCCGTGGTGTTATAATCCGGTGAATGTGATTTTCTGATGTAAATATAGAATTCGACTGATTCCGTCATATTCCGTTAATTCCCGTGTTATGACGTTCTGTGGGAACTTTTGAAATTTCAGATATATTTCTTTTCTTTTCTTTCTTTTTTTTCTTTTTTATTTTTTTGCTATAAATAAAGCCTCGCTCGGTCATATTGAATTAAAGATTTTTGTTTGTTCTTATAGCATTAGAAGCATTAATCTTAAACGTAATAAATTTATTTAGTAATTGAGACTAACAAGGTCTTGGTCCAATTTTTTTTTTTAGTTTTCTATCATGTAAATATAATAATGTAGTTTGTGTTTCAGATGTTATTTTGAGTAAATATTTTTTGTGTACAGTGTAGTTTGATAGGTATCCTTATTTTCTTGTACACAAATATTTCAATAAATTTATTGAAATATTTATATAGGAATTTTCTCTATTATTTTCTGTCTTTTGTTTATTTCCTTTTTACTTTTCATAGATGACTTGTTCTTTTGAAGCTTGTTTAAACCAAGGTATTAGCATTTTAAGTTTTTTCAGCTTAAATGGAGTTCACTTTTTGAATTATAACAATTATATATTACCACATGGTGGGAGATCAGGATTTTCAAGTGATAAGGTGGGACATAGCAAAAAAAGCTATGAAACCCCTGGATTAAAGAAAGAGAAATTCTCAGTCAATCAAAGATTCTGTTTTTCTCAGATCAAGAACTTCTTGTAAGCCTAAAGAAGCTAATTAATTGACGTTTAAGTATTTCAATTCAGATACAAGTACATCTTTTAATAAAACATCATCATCATCAAAGCATGCAGACAACACATATTCCCTTGAGGCGCTCTTGCCATCTGTCTCTATCAGCCATCACTCTTGGTAACAGTCCTGTTCTGTGTCTGCACAGAGCTAATGTATGTAAAGTTTTGCTGGTCAGTCAACACTGGTTTGTCCATGTGTAGGAGTCCATACCAGAATGTTGCTTATGGGTTTTTCTAACTTCTCCAGCAATCTCTTCATGTTTTGTTTATCTTTCTTGCGTGGGTGGTTGGCAAGATAGGAGGTAAGTGGTTGTACAACTACTGTTTTGTTGGGTGCTGCCTCAAGGATTTGTTCAAAACAGCATGCTTGTATAGATCCTGTTTAGGTTTTTCTTCAAGCATTTCTTTAGAGTCCAAGTGGTGCAACCATACAATAGTACTGACACTGCTATAGTTTGGAAGATATCCAGTTTGTTTTATTAGAGAGATCAGATGTCCATATTGTTGAAAAATTGTAAATAGCAGACATATTTTACCTATGCATATGTTGACATTGTTTTCAGTTGATGAGATATTGCTACCATGATATATGAACTGGTCTTGTGATTTCAGCAGCTTCCAATTAATGAGAAATGGTACCACCTTGATTAAAACACATGAACTCTGTTTTATCTCAGTTTATGTAGAGACCAATACCCTACTGTCTGCTCCAGGCTATTCAGCAGAGATTTGGCTCGAGCAGGTGTATTTGAAAGAAGTGCTATATCATCTATTTATAGACATCATCAATAATACTATCTGTTTCTTGCATTTTTTTTAGTGTGAAATCATTTTCTTTTCTTGTAAGCTTAAAGAGGTTAAACAAATAAAGATGCTCAAGAATTTAAATAAACTGAATGTTCTTAAATTTATTTCATAAAAATTTAATTAAAGTTTCAGGGCAGATTTTCAGCATTTATTTATTTTATTTATTTATCTATCCTATTTTTGTTCAACAATCTAGTCAGTAAAGTAAAGGCTACTGTTGTAACTCGATTATCAGAGTTAACAAAGAAAATGATAGGGAGAAACACAAGTATCAAGGATAGGGGAAAAAGGTTTACTAAGCACAGATACAAGGTGTCAGAGTTAACAGAGAAAAATAGGAAGAAACATGAGTATTAAGGATAGGGGAAAAAGGTTTACTAAGCAAAGATACAAGGTGTCAGAGTTAACAGAGAAATAATAGGAAGAAACGAGTATTAAGGATAGGGGAAAAAGGTTTACTAAGCAAAGATACAAGGTGTCAGAGTTAACAGAGAAATAATAGGAAGAAACACAAGTATTAAAGATAGGGGAAAAGGCTTACTAAGCAAAGATACAAAGTAAACAAAGTAATTAGCAATTGCTAGGTTGAATTAACAAGTCCTGTGATAACTTTTTTTCTCTCTTCTGGAGTTTTTTCAGTCTATAGGAAAAACAGATGATTCTATTCTCTTTATTTAGATTCTATATAATACAATGAATTAAAATTTGGCCTAAACATTTAAAGTGATTTGATATAACAAAAACTTTGTGGTACAATCAAAAAGCTCAAGATTCTTCCTGTTGTAAATAAAGTAAGTGTGACATATATGCAGTAGAAATGAATGGGAATCTGCATACTACATTCTGACCATATTTACATTCTCATTTCAGTAGGAGTACTTAGCGTAATGGTTAAGTTAATGGAGTTCAAATGTTGGATGTGGCTATTTTGCATCATGCTAATGCCTTGCGAAAGGCATAAATTTGTATCTTCTTCCTCCAAACTATAGGTAAAATAGTAGTACAGTGAGGCAACTAATCTGAGAGAAGGAAAACTGAATTCAAACCATCTATACCAGGGAATTTCCAAAAATGAATGCCTCCTATTATATTATGTTGGCTTAAGATTTTATAGGTGGATATTGGTGGTATGGCAGTTGAGGTTTAACCTTCTCTTCAACAAGCCATAATTACTTATTATTGCATTTCACTTAATGCCTATTCCCTTGGTAAGGCATGAAACCATCTCTTCTCCAACCAGATATGGGTCAATAGTAGGGCAGACTAGATTAAATTATTTGAATTAACAGTATTTTTCCAAGCCAGCAGAGGAAAAATATAGAGTAACCCAATGTTGAGAATGAACCATGTTTCCTTTCAGTCAGGTAATGCTCATGCCCCACCACTTGTTCTGTCATGCGCTTCTTTTTAACAACCCCTCCGGACGAGCAGGATGTGACACAAGGTCAATTGTGTAAGCGGAGTTTAACAGGTTTGAATTCAGAGTTTTATTTCTCCTAGACTGGATTACCTAGCCATGGTTAAAGAGCCCAGTCTTTCCTGCTATTTACCCATAACTGGAGGAAGAATTGGATTCATACCTCTCCCAGGGTATAAGTACCATGTGAAATTCCAACAGCTTCGTCCAGGAATTGAACACGGGTTGATGAGTCCATTTCCTACGACTCTAACCATTAGACCACGCGCCGCCACAAAAAACAACAATATATATTTATATATTTACCAACCCCTCTGCACGAGCAGGATGCGACACAAGGTCAATTGTGTAAGCGGAGTTTAACAGGTTTGAATTCAGAGTTTTACTTCTCCTAGACTGGTTACCTAGCCATGGTTAAAGAGCCCAGTCTTTCCTGCTATTTACCCATAACTGGAGGAAGAATTGGATTCATACCTCTCCCAAGGGTATCAGCGCCATGTGAAAAGCCAACAGCTTTGTCCAGGAATTGAACTCGGGTTCAACTGTTGACTGATTTACATATCAAGGCGTTTGTTTTAAGAATGCAAATTATATGATCATTTGATAATTTTTTCCTCAATGTTCCATAATATTTTGTCTGCATGGCTTGGCAAAAAAAGTGAACTATTAAATTAGATAATTCAATCTAGTTAATCTGTTATTATTAGTTTATTTACTGCTAAATATAAAAAAAACCCTCATCTTCTAAGTGTGCTAATTCCACAATGTTTTCTAGATTTAGGAGTGAGACATTTATGACTGGATTAGAGAAAACTTTAGTGATAAGATAAGGGAATAAAAAGTTTGGTGAACAAGGATTTAGGAAAAGATTACTGATAAAATAAAGATAGTTTTATGGAATTAATTGTGGAACAGAATTTTAAATCAATAATCACTGAATTGGATTCGACTGATGGAGAGATAAAAGTAAAAGTTTAAAACTAGTAAATTGGTTTAGCTTAGTCGGTAGAGCATCTGCGTAGGAACTAAAAGGTTCCGGGTTCAATACCAACCCTCACCAACTCCGAGCATTGTAATTTTCTTGCAAATATTTGCTTTTCACATTGTTTCGCGTATCCCAATTAGGATCAGTTTGGTAAAGTTGGCAGCTGATGGAAATCTTAATAAAATCAAGGAAAGGAAGTTCTTATTTACTAAGCTTTTTCTTAGTATGGCACACGTACCACAATATATGTCATTACTAAGTGATCATTCAATTAAGTATGGGACCCCCAGTGACACTTAAATTCACTAGTAATTGTTTAGTAGTCAAAGGGCTAGAGTGTTGGTAGAGTCTGTAGAGTGTCTGGCTGGGAAACTTGAGGTTCCTGGTTCAATTCGGTCCTGCCAACTTAGCGTTGGAGTAGCACATGGATATATGCAGTAAAGTTAGGAGTTGATGGTAGGATTGGTGCTCTGCATCAGACGGCCAAATAATCTCTTTGTTTAGCGCTAGCGAAAATGGGATAGACTCCCTTGTTGTCTGGCTGATACGACTTTAGGCCACCCCGACTTTACACCTCACAAGGTACCTGAGGTCTACAACATACTGACAATTGGATGGGAGTATAGAGTGCTGAATTTCTCTATTAGTAATCCTTTGAGGTAAGAAAAAAAATGGCAAATAATTTGTTAGTAAAATATACTATCAAACTTCACCTAGGGAATAAATGAAAAAAAGAAAAAAATAACCAAAAATAATCAATTAGCTCTAATTAGAGCAAATAATAAAGTTATATCTAATGAGTCAGATATACCTATTAATAGTTTCGCTTAGTAGCTCATCAGGGCAAAGTCTCTCTCTCTCTCTCTATATATATATAATATATATATATATATATATATATATATATATATATAAAGAGGGAATAGTAAGTCCACAGTAAAAGATATTTGTATTTTTTTCTTCACTATGTATTTGGCTCCCTGATGATGCAGACTTTTTTTAAAAGGAGTTTGTTGAAATAAATATCTATAATAAGCCAATGTGACAAGTTTTTGAATTTTTCCTTGATATGGAATTGTATATATATATATATATATATATATATATATATGAGGAAAAATGAGTAAAGAAAAGAAATGTAAATGGATAAAATGAATTTAATCGATCCATTTACATTTCTTTTCTTTACTCATTTTTCCTCATATTGTCGGATTCAATTCCTTTTCCATTTTTACATATATATATATATATATATATATATATATATATATATATATATATATGGCGAAGTGTATACATAGAGTTAATGCCAATTAGTAACCAACAGTTTAAATTTTTTCTTAATATGGAATTGTAAATACTGTCCTATACGTAACTATAAAATTGTTATGCATTGAATTCTCCAGAAGACTTGAAAGAATCTTCCTAAATGTTTATATGAAAGGAAAGATTTTTCCTATATATATATTGTATATATTGAAAGGGTTTATTTCATATAAATTTATGTATATGTCTCTCTCATCTCTATCTTATACTCTGTCTGTCTGTCTCTCTCTCTCTCTATATATATATAAATATATATATATAGATATAGATATAGATATAGATATAGATATTGATATATAGAAATATATATATATATATGTGTATGTATGGAAGCAAAAGAAGGTCCTCAATAGAATTCTTCCCACCATCAACTCATCTGGTATTATATATATATATATATATATATATATATATATATATATATATATATATATAATATTATGTGACTATATTACCATTTCTCAAGTTTCATGCATATTAGGCAATCTTCAGACTAGTGAATAATAAAAGAAACAAAAAGAAACACATGCAAACTCTTTTCATATTTTCTATCCTTCAATCAATATATATATATATATATATATATATATATATATATATATATATATATATTACTTTATTTGGAAAACAATGGGTTATTTTGTACTTAACCCTTGCAACCTTGAACACTCAGGAATTTCCAATCATCCCTGAACTTTTGATTCAAAAATAGCATAGAATAAAAAATATATGTTATTTAAATCATTTCGTAGGCAATAGGGATGTCAAAATGAGAATTGAGGCCACTAGGGATTATAGACTTCTAGGTTAACTGCACAAATCCTTGCTGCTCAGGTTCTAAAGGTTCAGAGTGAAATAAAATCACCTATTATTTTTCATAGAAGTGAATGAATTATTTTATCAATATACATATTAATAAGTATGAATTTTATTAAATCAGATTATAAAACCCATAAATAGATATAAGAAAGATGGAAGTATGTATAAAGGTAATACAAAAAGTTTGTGAAAAAACAGGGGAAGGTTAGCATCTAAATAAATTAATCTTTTTTTGGAATAATTTATTTTTCTAATATTTATTGTAAGATTCATTTCCACATCTTACTCCCATATATATATATATATAATATACCAAGCGTGTTGGTAGATCCTTGCGGAGAGAAAAAACCCAGCAGAGAGTTTGATTGTAAAAATATACTACCAAACATCAACCAGGAAGAAAAAAATTTTTGAAAAAAAGAAAAGACCAAGATATTCGTACCAACAAAAAATAATCTATTGGTATAGAATTTGGTCAAAAGAAAAAACAATTTATATGTATATATATGTATATAAGATATATATATATATACATATAACCGCTAGGAGAAGCTAATCTGTAAAAAGTGCTCGATACCTAAGTAGAGCCAAGTAATAAAGATAATCTACTGAGTCAGACGAACCTACTATTAGTTTCGCATAAAGCTCTTCAGGGCTAAAATCTGACTCAGAGTCAGATTTTAGCCCTGAAGAGCTTTATGCGAAACTAATAGTAGGTTCGTCTGACTCAGTAGATTATCTTTATATATATATATATATATATATATATATATATCAAAATAAAAAAAGGAAGAAACATTTATTTTATTTCATCCCAAATTTAACTAAACTAGGAAATTATTTCCTTTTGTCGTTGCACTAATGTTTTAGCTATTGTATACAAAATCTTGATTACTGATTTTTACTGGCCCCACACTTCTGTAAGTCAAGCCTCACTACCTGGTGCAGGTAACTATACATATTTAGGTGAGATTTTAACTCCCAAGAGAGGATGTCATCAGCGTAATTCTAGTCCCCCCTTAGAAGATGCGGGCTGTGTAATGTTTACTGTAGTAGGCTAATCACTGACAACCTGTCACTTGATGCTGAACTCAGTTGCCGGATAGGAAAAGCTGCCTCAACTTTTGGGAAGCTCACAACAAGAGTGTGGGACAACAGCAAGCTCACTATCCGTACAAAGGTACACGTGTATAGGGCATGTGTCATCAGCACCCTCATGTATGGAAGTGAAACATGGACCTTATACTCCCACCAAGAGCGGTAAACATCTGGTAAAAGACAGATTGGTCGCCCCCTACTGCGATTCAAGGATGTCTGCAAAAATGATCTCAGGTGCTTTGGCATTGTCCCTTCCAGCTGGGAAAATTTGGCTCAAGACCGCCCTCGGTGGCGGCAGAATCTCCATAGAGGCCTGTACACATCAGAATTCACCCTGATACAACATCATGAGGCTAAGAGGTCCATAAGAAAGCAACGGCAACAAAGCATCGGGACATCATCATCTACAGGGACAACCTACAAATGCAAAATCTGTGGTCGAGAATGTTTCTCAAACATAGGACTTCATAGTCACAGGAGGCACTGCAACCTCAGGGGCACACAAAAACTTTTATCATAGTCTTTCGAGACTGAATTGCCAATGAGTAGGCTAGATGACCATGACTAGCAAGTTCGATTTTTACATTTAATATTTTAATATCAACAACTATTTTCGTAAATAAATAAACAACAAGGTGAACAGAGTTATATAGCAATAAAGTAAGTAAAGTAAAGTCGACGGGGCGGCCTAAAGTCGGTATCAGCCAATCAGCGAGGGAGTCTATCCGCTTTTCACTAGCGCTAGACCAAGGAGATTGTTTTTGGCATCTGAGGTGGACCGCCACACCTACCATCAGCTCCTTACTTTACCGCACAGATCCCTGTGCTACTCATACGCTGAGTTGGCGAGGGCCGGTATCGAACTAAGAACCTTGTGGTTTCTAGCCGAATGCTCTACCGACTGAGCTAACCCGGCCCTTGCAATAAAGAGGGTTAAAAGTAAAGAAATGTATAAATACTCGGCTACATTGGCCGTCTATGGTGTTGATAAAAAGAAGACAACAAAATATATCAAGGTTTACTACAGGGGCAAAAGGAAATTCGTAAAATATGTCTTCATTAAAAATTAACTATGTAAAAACTTTTCCCATGAAATTATGTGCATATATGAATAAATATATACAATTTATGGTCAGAGGAAAGGAACTTCTGTGTGACATGTGTGTATGAGAGCAAGTAGCCTTTAATATTTTTTATTTATTTAAGCTCGAGTGAAATGAAATTACAAACTCTTTTGGGGCATATATGAATAAATTATTATATATCTATGTAAATGCACAAATACACAAGGTTGAGTGGAAAAATATATTTATATAAATTTAGATGCATATATATGTGCATTTGTATCTGTATGTGTGTGCATGCATGTATGTATGTGAGTGCGCATATGTGTGTGTACATGTGTAAGAGTACAATATATACAATGCTTGTGTACACAAATGAAAGAATATGTATGAATATCCATTAATAATTATACCTACATTTTATGAATATATTTACTTTGCTAAACCAACATCTATCTATCTATCTATCTATCAGGCTAGCTAGCTAGCTAGCAATCACTATCACTATCTCTCTCTCTCTCTCTATATATATATATATATATATATACATATATATATATATATATGTGTGTGTGTGTTTATATATGAAAGCATATTATATACATATGCATATACATATATATATATATATATATATATATATATATATATGAAAGCATATTATGCATATACATACATGTATATATATATATATATATATATATATATATATATATATATATATATTCACGCATATATAAATATATATATACTTTCCAGAACCTACACACACACACACACACACACATATATATATATATATCTGAAAGCCTATTATACATATATATATATATATAATATATATATATATATATATATGCAAGCCTATATATATATATGAAAGCATATATATATATATATATATATATATATATGTATAAAATATATCTACACATAGTCATGCACAAAGACATGCATATATATGAATATGTATATATATATATATATACATGTGTGTATGTGTATGTGTGTGCATATGATATGAATATATATTTCAATACAAACTTATGTTTTTATATATGTGGTTAATATGTAAATATTGTGTAGATGTGTAATTCCAATATACATATAACTGTTTCCATATAAATGCCTTAGAGCTATTACGTCTTCTGTTTAAAAAAAAAATAGTTTTTGTTAATCAAAAGCAAAAATAAAAAAGAGAGAAAATACATTGTAAACACTTACATCTTAAAATGTGACGCCCATTTCCTTGAAAAAACAAATTGCATCCTGCCCTCCTCTTTTTTGTGTACATCACTTCCTTCATTTGCTAAAGGAAACAGTATATCAGGAATCCCTCTCAGACATGTTTACAGGTCACCGCACAGGCCACAGGATGCCCTTCCATTTAATTGTTCAAAAATTCCCCAGACTCTACCTGCCTCCAAACAAAAATGTGCCCTGCGAAGGGCGAGAATCAATAAAAAGTATTTTATGGAACATTATTATTACGTTCCACTAAGAGGTTCAGAACATTTATTTACCATAATAAAATGCCAATGATTTGTGGCAAGAATTTTTAAGACCTTTTGCCATGTTGAACAAAACAGCATGCGAGCCAATCAACCAGCTGTGTTTGTCATGCATCGTGAAGTATGTCAGAGGAAGAATTCAGCCTTACAGGCTTTATATTCCATCATTAATATTTGTTTTAAAACTATTTCTGGTTATTACCCATTTGTAATTTACAAAACAGAAAGGTTTTCAAGTGAACAGATAAGTTGCAGCATGAATAGAGTTTGAAGTATCAACTACATTTTTTTAAATAAATCTACTACAGTTCACTGAGTAAATCGATCAAGAAATTTCATTGTTTCATAATAAAATATCCTTATTATAATTCTGAAATAATTTTCTGATAAAAGTCAAAGGGGAATCAATAATTTATAATTAGGTTAAGTTCAAGTATGTTGGCTAATACTATAAAAATGAATTACACTAACAAAAAATAAATGTAATCACTGAATATGTTTCAATTTATCCAAGTAATATATGGGTTTTGAGTGATTTTATTGATTGATTAATGGCATGTCAACCCATCTGAAGTTATTTTATGCCAAGAGGTTAGGGAATTGCATACATTGTACATGTGTATTTACATTTTTGAGTACTTTCTTAAGATTTTGTACACAGCTATATATATTTACCAAATCCCTCTGCATGAGCAGAATGTGTCACAAGGTCAATTTCTTAAGCGGAGTTTAACGCGTTTGAATTCATAGTTTTCCCTTTTCTACACTGATTGCATATTTTGTATACCCTTTTTGAGTACTTTCTTAAGATTTTGTACAGAGCTATATATATTTACCAAATCCCTCTGCATGAGCAGAATGTGTCACAAGGTCAATTTCTTAAGCGGAGTTTAACGCGTTTGAATTCATAGTTTTCCCTTTTCTACACTGATTGCATATTTTGTATACCCTTTTTGAGTACTTTCTTAAGATTTTGTACACAGCTATATATATTTACCAAATCCCTCTGCATGAGCAGAATGTGTCACAAGGTCAATTTCTTAAGCGGAGTTTAACGCGTTTGAATTCATAGTTTTCCCTTTTCTACACTGATTGCATATTTTGTATACCCTTTTTGAGTACTTTCTTAAGATTTTGTACAGAGCTATATATATTTACCAAATCCCTCTGCATGAGCAGAATGTGTCACAGGTCAATTTCTTAAGCGGAGTTTAACGCGTTTGAATTCATAGTTTTCCCTTTTCTACACTGATTGCATATTTTGTATACCCTTTTTGAGTACTTTCTTAAGATTTTGTACAGAGCTATATATATTTACCAAATCCCTCTGCATGAGCAGAATGTGTCACAAGGTCAATTTCTTAAGCGGAGTTTAACGCGTTTGAATTCATAGTTTTCCCTTTTCTACACTGATTGCATATTTTGTATACCCTTTTTGAGTACTTTCTTAAGATTTTGTACAGAGCTATATATATTTACCAAATCCCTCTGCATGAGCAGAATGTGTCACAAGGTCAATTTCTTAAGCGGAGTTTAACGCGTTTGAATTCATAGTTTTCCCTTTTCTACACTGATTGCATTTTTGTATACCCTTTTTGAGTACTTTCTTAAGATTTTGTACAGAGCTATATATATTTACCAAATCCCTCTGCATGAGCAGAATGTGTCACAAGGTCAATTTCTTAAGCGGAGTTTAACGCGTTTGAATTCATAGTTTTCCCTTTTCTACACTGATTGCATATTTTGTATACCCTTTTTGAGTACTTTCTTAAGATTTTGTACACAGCTATATATATTTACCAAATCCCTCTGCATGAGCAGAATGTGTCACAAGGTCAATTTCTTAAGCGGAGTTTAACGCGTTTGAATTCATAGTTTTCCCTTTTCTACACTGATTGCATATTTTGTATACCCTTTTTGAGTACTTTCTTAAGATTTTGTACAGAGCTATATATATTTACCAAATCCCTCTGCATGAGCAGAATGTGTCACAAGGTCAATTTCTTAAGCGGAGTTTAACGCGTTTGAATCATAGTTTTCCCTTTTCTACACTGATTGCATATTTTGTATACCCTTTTGAGTACTTTCTTAAGATTTTGTACAGAGCTATATATATTTACCAAATCCCTCTGCATGAGCAGAATGTGTCACAAGGTCAATTTCTTAAGCGGAGTTTAACGCGTTGAATTCATAGTTTCCCTTTTCTACACTGATTGCATATTTTGTATACCCTTTTTGAGTACTTTCTTAAGATTTTGTACACAGCTATATATATTTACCAAATCCCTCTGCATGAGCAGAATGTGTCACAAGGTCAATTTCTTAAGCGGAGTTTAACGCGTTTGAATTCATAGTTTTCCCTTTTCTACACTGATTGCATATTTTGTATACCCTTTTTGAGTACTTTCTTAAGATTTTGTACAGAGCTATATATATTTACCAAATCCCTCTGCATGAGCAGAATGTGTCACAAGGTCAATTTCTTAAGCGGAGTTTAACGCGTTTGAATTCATAGTTTTCCCTTTTCTACACTGATTGCATATTTTGTATACCCTTTTGAGTACTTTCTTAAGATTTTGTACACAGCTATATATATTTACCAAATCCCTCTTGAGCAGAATGTGTCACAAGGTCAATTTCTTAAGCGGAGTTTAACGCGTTTGAATTCATAGTTTTCCCTTTTCTACACTGATTGCATATTTTGTATACCCTTTTTGAGTACTTTCTAAGATTTTGTACAGAGCTATATATATTTACCAAATCCCTCTGCATGAGCAGAATGTGTCACAAGGTCAATTTCTTAAGCGGAGTTTAACGCGTTTGAATTCATAGTTTCCCTTTTCTACACTGATTGCATATTTTGTATACCCTTTTGAGTACTTTCTTAAGATTTTGTACAGAGCTATATATATTTACCAAATCCCTCTGCATGAGCAGAATGTGTCACAAGGTCAATTTCTTAAGCGGAGTTAACGCGTTTGAATTCATAGTTTTCCCTTTTCTACACTGATTGCATATTTTGTATACCCTTTTTGAGTACTTTCTTAAGATTTTACAGAGCTATATATATTTACCAAATCCCTCTGCATGAGCAGAATGTGTCACAAGGTCAATTTCTTAAGCGGAGTTTAACGCGTTTGAATTCATAGTTTTCCCTTTTCTACACTGATTGCATATTTTGTATACCCTTTTTGAGTACTTTCTTAAGATTTGTACACAGCTATATATATTTACCAAATCCCTCTGCATGAACAGAATGTGTCACAAGGTCAATTTCTTAAGCGGAGTTTAACGCGTTTGAATTCATAGTTTTCCCTTTTCTACACTGATTGCATATTTTGTATACCCTTTTTGAGTACTTTCTTAAGATTTTGTACACAGCTATATATATTTACCAAATCCCTCTGCATGAGCAGAATGTGTCACAAGGTCAATTTCTTAAGCGGAGTTTAACGCGTTTGAATTCATAGTTTTCCCTTTTCTACACTGATTACATATTTTGTATACCCTTTCTTTCCTTACTTCTATTTTTCTTCTCTTCATCTTTGGTATCTTACGTTCTTCTTCCAGCATCTGGACCTAGTCTTGGGGACTTTGTGTCTGGTCTTCTAGGTCAGTCTTGTTGCCAAGACATTCATCAACCACAAAACCATATTATTTATTTAAACTTTTATTTCTTAACTAAACATATTCTCTAACTAATCACAGGGCGTGTGTGCAGTAAGTCTCAGCTAAAGCAGTAACATCTTATCTGCCTGACGTCCAAGCTGAAACTGACAGCCAACCAGGTCCCATGTGACTTCACGTATTTCACGGGGTTTCTGTAATATTCCATGGAAAGTCCCACCTGTGATATGAAAAGGGGCCATCCCTTCAGAAATACAGGGGGTTGACAATAATTTATGCATAGATTATCCCAAGGGTATTAATGCAATGTGAAATGCAAAGAGCCTCATCCAGGATGTAAACTCGTCTTGGCATGTCCTTCCTACAATGGAAACCATTACACCACAAGCAGTCTAATATACATATAAGCATTTTTGTGCACATTATATGATATCAAGTTTTCTGATTTAATACAAATCATTTTCAAAAAGATCTATTTGACCCATAGACCTATATATATATATATATATATATATATATATATATATATTATATTTTTGCCTGAAGGCAATTACAATGCATGTATCACATAAAATTCGATACTTTTTTCAATTAGAAAATGAACTTGACAAGTGTAAACCCGGCAGAGGATTGCTCGGTGTGTAGAACATTGTACAGACTGTTTCGACTTTATTAAGTCTCATCAGCAATGTATACTAACGACTTCCCTATATATATATATATATATATATATATATATATATATATAAGTATAAGTAGTCAGTGTGGCCTAAAATCAGTATCAGCCAGACAGCGAGTGAGTTTATTCCTTTTTCATTAGCACTAGACCCAGAAGATTGTTTTTTGGCATTTGAGGTTGAACGCTGCACCTACCATCAGATTCTGTAATTTTTGCATAGATCCCTGTGCTACTCATATGCTGAGTTGGCGAGGGCAATAACTATACAACTTGAGAGTTGGCTAGGGCCGGTATCAAACCCGTAACCATATGGTTTCTAATCAGACAATCTACTGACTAGGCTAACTTGTCAGCCCGGAGGCTCACTTTGCACGAACATGTCTCCATCTTTAACGTTGTGATGGTAGTGGCTAGCGATGCCACCCAACCCTGCATCACCATGCACCTATCATCATCATAGTCGTCAATCGAGTCTGCGAGTACCGACATCATACCACCGAATAGACCCATAGGGACCCAAATTTTCAAATTTGATTGATTGAACGACAATGATTGATAGATTTGAATGGCATATAAACCCATCTAGGATTATTTTATTCCTAAAGGTTAGAGAATTTCATTTATTGTACATTCATATTTACATTTTTAGGTAGTTGTCTTTCTCAAGACCTTTTTTCCCACAATTATGTGATATAAAGTATTTCTATTTAATAAAAATATTTTTCACACTTTTGTGTGGTTTCAAGTAACTAATAATAATAATAACAATAAACAGTTAGAACTTTAAACAACTATTTATAGTACAAATAATTTACACTTGTCTTGAGCAGGAATAGTCCAGTGGAGACAATCCCTCTCCAAGTGGGTTGATTGATTGATTGGATGTTTTGTTTTATGGCATATGAACACTTTTCAGGTTAGTTAATGCTAAATCAAGTCATTTTGATATTCGATTTTTACAGTACCAGCTGTTGCTTAAAGGGTCACCCATCTAAGTAATGAAGAGGCTCATCATTGCTTAACTTCAATGACTTGACTGTAAGTGACTACAATGGGTTTGAATTCAGTGTTTTCCTTATTTTAGACTGGTTGCCATACCAAGGTTAAAAGCTGTTTGGCTTACTATTTACCCATAGCTGGAGGGAAAATAGTCGGATTCATATTTTTCCAAAGGGTATTAGCATTATGGGAAATGCAAACAGCCTCATTCAGGATTTGAATTTGAGTAGCTAAGTCCTCGCCTTACAATAATAACTGTTATCCTATGAACACTTCTAATGTAAGTTTTTTTTAGAAAACTATAACATTTATTATTGTGATATATGAAATAAATAATAAGTTATAACTTGTTTTATAAAATACTACCTGGATTACTAAAAACATATTATAAATGAATTCCGTACATACCCACTGATTCTGAGCCAAATTTGATAATGGAATTTATATAGCCCCACAGTAATCTTAACACAGGGACAGATAATATGGCTTTTATAGCCTGCAAAGCAAACCTCACCTCCTACAATAGTTTCATCTTCACCCTCTTTTCTCATTCGGTTAGATTTTGCCTTATCGCAAATGATTGCTTGACTCAGTGGAATATTTTTATGGTTCAAGTCTTCCACCCACAAAGTTAATAAATTCTCCATTTGTTCCACTAATTTACCATGAGAAGAACTCATTTGTGTCGTGCTTGTTCTGGTTGCTGCTTGCATTGAACTTTCTTTTTTTCTTTTTTTGCTATTGTGATTGTCATTACTGTCACTGAAGCAAATTCATAGCCCTACAAACACGAGACAAAACCTCACCACCTTTTTGTCTTCTAAAATTATGGTATAATGATTTCTTGATAAATTAGAAACTTGGATTCATAAATTTCCGATTTTTCTTTTCTTTTTAATTCTTATTGTTACATAATATCTTTGCTTCAAAAATATTGTATGACCCACTCCTCGGGTTGGGGGTCCAGTGGCTTTGGCCCTGGATCTTACAAGCTAATAGCATTGATCCCAGGGGGCCATACCCCCAGGCAATACCTTCCCCCTAGATTTAAAGAGGCAAGGCTGGGTTTATTGCCTAGGGGGAATGACGATGGAATCAACACATTTTTTGCACCTGCCACCTATGAGCTTCATTTGTGGGTGGTTCCATATTAATAGGGCCTTGTACATGGTAAATATCATGAACAGTAAAAAAAAAGTGAAGTTGTTGGGGCGGCCTAAAGTCGGTATCAGCCAGTCAGTGAGGGAGTCTATCCCCTTTTCACTAGTGCTAGACCAAGAAGATTGTTTTGGCATCTAAGGTGGAGCGCCACACCAACTATCAGCTCCTTACTTTACCGCACAGATCCCTGTACTACTCATACACTGAGTTGGCGAGGACCAGTATTGAACTAGGAACCTTGTGATTTCTAGCCGAACGCTCTACCGACTGAGCTAACTCGGCCCCTTAAATGAACAGTAAACACTTTGAAATAATAAGTAAACAAACATTCAAACAAAAACTATTAATATTTCAACAAAAGAAAAAAAATCTGAGGTGTGTTTAAAAAATATTGAAACTGAAGCTGCGTTTACCAAGTCATAAATTAACAATGAATGAACCATTAATTTTCTAGAAAATCCCACTCTCTTTCAAACTTAAGTGATTTGTTTTTTTGGATTATTCAGACTATTGTCCTCACCTTTATAGTTATCTTTAAAAGACCAACAAGCCGGAGGGAGCACATTGGCTGAAACGTTGTACACAAAGCCCAATTCTGAGAAACACAAAGCACATAATCAAAAAATATCACAAATAGCTAAATAATACTTTTAACAATCACTAATTAATTGATTGTAATGGCATATCAACACGTCTGAAGTTATTTTTTGTCTAGAGGTTAGGGAATCGCATTCATTGTATGTACATATTTACATTTTTGTGTAGTTGTTTCTTAAAAGGAAATTTTGTTTTGCACATGGTCCTATTAAATACAAATAATTTTTAAACAGATCCATTTGACCAATAGATGGGATCCTAACAGGTACGACCACTCCAGGTCTGAGTGGAATAATGGCAATGAAGGGTTAATTTACACTCCCAAGTAGGAAATGGATATGGTGATCCGAGTTCACATCCCAGACGAGGCTGTTTGTATTTCACATAGTTCTAATACCCTTTCAAAAGTTATGGATCCAATTATTCTCCTTCCAGCTATGTGTAAATGGTAGAGCGGACTGGGCCCTTTAACCTTGATATGGCAACTGGTCTAGAAGAAGGAAGATTCTGAATTCAAACCTGTTAAATCTCAACTTAAATATTGACCTTGTCGCATCTTGCTCATGTGGAGAGACTGGGAAATGTATATTCTCCCTAGATCTTCAAAACTGAAGCATCATCATCAGATGCAGTTTAGTGTCATATCTAGGACAATGAGTATTTAATTTATAGTCAAAATCATTAATACATAGAATAAATGTTATTCATTAACAATGTCTCCATAAAAATCTGAGTTCATTTTGCTTCAAAACAGTCCATATAATTTGTGCGTTGAAAATCTTGCAATGTGTCTTATATATCACTAAGAAATAAAGGTTTACATAATATATGGTGTTTTTAATTCACATACTGGTTTTAACAAAATTAGGTTCAATAAATAATTACTAGGTGTTATTGATCTCTAATATTATTGTTTTATTCTCCAACGTATTAAAATCAATCCTATGAATGATTTCATATAGAAACCAATTAAATTATAATGAAAATAAGTGTAATCTTTTTATATGCTTTCTTATTTAATTCCGTTAATCTTTCTAATTTAATATATTTCATTACATTAAAACTTAAATACTAATGCCCAGAGGATGTATATTCCTGTTTGTATTAATGATTTTTAAACAAATCTACTTGACGCTAACAAGTACAACCACTTTGGGTCAAGTGAACCTGGGAGTAATTGAAAATAAAGAGTGACTCCTTAGTTTTGGGGATGAGGTGTTAAATAGCCGCATTCATTTTCTTGATATTATTATTATCTTCTTATTAATCGCCATTAATGTCTGTCCCAGTCAATCACCTACTTTACTTGGACAAAAGTTAAGCCTTTTCTCACCGATTTCAGTCACATAATATCCTAAATGTATTAGACATCATGTTCAGTTCAATAAGGGGTCAAAGGCTGTCAATTAAACTACCGGTTCTATTCCATGACCCTTATAATGAATTAAGTTAACTTTTGAATTCAAATATTTCTGCCCTTCCTTGCACAGTTGATAGGCTACTATGCATTATGGGTAATCCTTAACTTGTTCCTTGTAAATTCCTACTATAAAATAAAGTGAACCCTCATTTTATGTCCGTGTGTTTGCAATAAATGTTTTAAATATGTTTGCAATAAATGTTTTTAAATAAAGAAAATGTATATGCTTGCAATAAATGTTTGTAAATAAAGAAAATATATTCAGTATTGTAAAATAATGGGTGCAAGAAAAATAAAACATTTATTGCAAAAACACAGATATAAAGTGAGGGTTCAGTTTATTTTATGGTAGGAATTTATGAGGAACAAGTTAAGGATTAAACCAGGAACCTTGAGGTTACCAGCCGAACACTCTACCGACTGAGATAAACTTCTCCTATGGTTAGCATATTCTATTCTAAGGGGATATGGTAAGAATATTCTGAGAGGGCATATTCATCTAATAATAAATGAATCATTACTTTACTAGATACTATAGAGGAATTTGTTAGGAAAGAAAAAGTTCCATTGCAATCTAAAAGATAATATAGTAGAATTTCTTCACAAATTATAATATATAAACAAACATGTAAATTTTAATTTTAGCTTTTTCCTGATTGGCCAAAATTGCATTTATGGTGACACTGTGAAATTAAGAACTATCAATAAAATTTAAGTGTTTTGGGTATGAGTTTAAACTGCATTTAGTGGGAGGTTCAAATTCTGGAGCTCTTGGAAGTGTGGAGTACCCCTTCATGATCATTACTTTCAGGTCCATTCTGACCTTGAGTGGAAAATATCTGTTGTATGTAGAGATTTGTGGAGTGATTAGCATCCATTGCAAGCCATCTTGGTAGACTTTTCTGGATATAAAGTGTGTGCTAGACGAGACTGGGCGATAGTCATGATTCTTGTCCAATCACTAGCTGTGACTGTAATCTTAGGTTGGATCTTCATGATCATATAACCTTTTTGACACTACGTAGGGGTTCAGGGTTGGCGGCCAGTGGTTTAAATAGAAGATTTGTGTATTCTCTTTGTATATTTGGGTCAAGTTCACTTTCTGGATCCCAATTGGCTGTTGGTTTAATGTGGGAACATTGTTCAAGCCAGAGCATATTCGGTTATGTGTCTGGATACTGCTAGGTGTTACGAATTGATTCTATATTGGAGTTCATCAATTACATCAGTATTATCTGCATTATTCGGACTATTGTACCCATCTTCATTTGCATTTCGGCTGATATTCAGGTTCTCAGAGTTGCATATCAGCCAAATCGTTGCTCCGAATATTGCAGGTCAGAGACTGGTCTGGTTACTGGACGCTAGTAACACCCTTTCATGGATGTAAGTATGATATCAATTCTATATTGGAGTTCCATCAATGGGTTACATAGATTTAAAAAAATCAGTTTTAAAAATTGTGTTTTAAAAAATAAAAAATGAAAAAAACTTAAATGTCTTTAGTACAGAATAGCCCAAGGATTGACATGCTGTAAAATTCAACCAATCAATCAATCATATAAAATTTACATATTTTCTATTAATTTTCTTGCTGGAAATTTCAAACAAAATTATTATCAGTTAGCATAAATCTGACCAATGGAAAATCAAAGAAGTCTGTGGATCAGTCGGGCAATGTTGGCAATTAGTGAGTAATTCCATCATTATGGTAACGAAGTATTAAGTTATGGACTTTTCTCTTGATGTAGAAATAAAATATTTCCAAAGTTAGATTTAATAGATAAGTCTCTATAATTATTCATTGATGAATAGAATGTTGTTTGTCAATTTTGTGAGAACAGATATTCTCTATCTGAGAAGCCAACAGACGTGTATCAACTGTAAAGACATCCTGATGCATCCAAATTTAGATCAAAATATTTTTTAGAGCTGGGGAATTGGTAAATAAGCCAAGAATTGAACAGATTCTGATTGTATTTGGTTTGTAGAGAGACCTTTATTTCAAAGTCTGTAAAAATTCAACAAGAATGAAAAAGGGAAAGAAAAAAGAATGAAGCAAAGAAAGAAATTGGACAGAATGCAAATAAAGTGAAGATTGGAATGAAGGAAAGAAGGAAAGAAAGAAATTGAACAGAAAGACTATAAAGGGAAATGTGTATTATTTGAATCATTCAGACTATTATCTTCATCTTTATTTTTATCGGCACAATGTTTTGACCAATGTACAGTCTGGCCTTCTTCAGGGATTACTTGTCGGACTTGGGAATTTTCTTGAACTAGGGAATCTTTATGTCAAACTAAGGAACCTTCATGTTGTAATCGAGAGCCTTCATGGAACTTCAAACCTATTTAATCCAGGCCATTTGCAGTAGTGTAAAGCAATATCAATCTATGTTTAGAGGTGTATGATGAAATCTTTTTGCCCTTATATTGCATCAACCGTGATTGGGTCAGATTTTTATCATGTGCAAACACTGTTGTCTCGACTGTCAGTTAGTTGTACCATAGCCATTGTCTTCAATGGATGTTACTCCAAGGAAGTGTGTGAACATTTTAACACTGCATGAACACACTGGCAAGACTTATTGACAGATTGCGGATAAGTAATTAATAATGGAATTATTTAGTTTTGGTTCAATTAATTTGCACAATGCTATAAAACATTTTTCTATTTTTGAAAATTCTCTATATATAATATTTTTGTCTTTTATCGAAAAAATAATTTGAAAGATATTTTTTCTCAGATTTTTTGGAACAATGCTGTCTGGTGACACTTTGCATAAAAAACTATAAAACTTACACACACACACACACACACACACACAATATATATATATATATATATATATATATATATATATATATATATATATATAACATTCAGGAAATATATATTGAAAGTAACCACTTTTTTTTGTAGCATACATTTTTATTTGAATCTTGCCCTGATGATAACTTTTCCGAAAGTTTTACTTTTTCCTATGCTTTTTCCATTGCAGCCACCCAGAAACTTGAACATGACATACACAAATTTAGGATACATATTATCAATGTGTTCTTCCATAGAAAACTTGCCAATAACCTTTGGCTGGAGAGCACAATTCCATTGTACCATGTCATGTGATTTTCAGTATTCACTTAATGTCGTTCCCATTACACTTCTTGCTATAACCTTTGCTTTAACGTACAGTACTCTATAGAAAAAAAGCAATAAAATCTCTTCTGATATGGTCTCCATTAAGGACAGTCACTGGTTTTCATCTCTAACTAAAAATGTAACTCTATGGACAAACTTTGTTTGACTGTCAGCTAAAGAAAGTAAAGATGTAAGCAGTTATATTATACTTGTATGAAGGGTGATTGATAAGTTTGTTGTATAAGGTACAAGGACATGAATTACACAGTTTCAACTAAAACATTTTAAACTTCTTCAAATGTTTAATGATTACACCAAAAAGTTGAACTTCATTACTGTTTTATTTTCTGTTTCAGAAAAAGGCAACTTGAGAGTTGTTAAGAAATAGACAATATTGCCCATCTTGACATATGGTTGTCATATTTAAAGTCCCAACCCCTACCAGATAAAGTTAAGCAGCAATTCAGTACTTCAGAGGGTGACCATTTAATACTTATAAACACATTGTCTACCAGACTAAACAAAACTTAGTAACTGACAATAATTTGGCTCAGCTGCTGACTTTTCTCAGTTGTGGCACAAGGCCAGAAGTATGAGGTGCCCACTAAGAATCGAACTCAATTGTTGATATTTCTTCTAGATTGTATACCTGAGAAGAGCTGAAGACATTGGCTTGCAAGAGCCAAAATCAAACCTTTAAACTCATCCCTTACTCTCAGTGCCATATTTTTTGCTATTATTTTTTGCACTAATAGAGTTAATAGCATATTTTAGTTACTTTTTTATTAATTAAAAAATAATGGCAATGTGATCTCTCTGATAAAATAAAATGGGATTTTTTTCAAACTGTACCCATGTCAGAACTATTGTATGGTTGCACCACTTGGACTCTAATGAAACACTTAGAGAAAAAGCTAGATGGCAACTACACAAGGATATTGCTTTAGACAAATCCTGGAAGCTGCACCTCACAATATATCAAAGCTGGAGGTGTGTGCTTTAATGAGTACACCAAAAATTTGAACTTCATTACTGTTTTATTTTCTGTTTCAGAAAAAGGCATCTTGAGAGTTGTTAAAAAATAGACAATACAGCTCATCTTGACTTGTGGTCGAGTCATATTTAAAGCATCACCTTTGCTGTTGGCTGATACCAAAAACTGACCCTGCTGCCAACTTAACTTACTATAATTGTTTAGTCATTTTTTATCAGTCTGATATTTAGTAATAACTATGATATTAGTATAAAATACGTTACTATAGAAATATATAATAAAATATGTTACTATAGAAATATATAATAAAATATGCTCTTATAGAAATATGTTGCAAATGATGTTACTATTGAAAACTTTGTAAATGATTGTAACTGTAGAAATGCATCATAAAAATAAATAAAATACATTGTTAATTATTTTATATAAATACACTGCAAATGATTTATCTAGATAAATACATTGTATGTAATGTTACTATAAAAATGTTATATAAAATACACTGTAAATTATCTTATATAAAATACATTGCAAATGATGTACCTAGATAAATACATTTTATATAATGATACTATACAAATGTTATATAAAATACATAGTAAATTATCTTATATAGAAATACATTGCAAATGATGTACCTAGATAAATACATTGTATATAATGTTACTTCAGAAATACATCATAAATTATTTTACAATAGAAATACATTGTAAATATACAGTCTATAATTATGAGAAGAATCCTTGTCATACCATACAATGTTCAGACTATATGACTTTTATAAATGTTATTACATTATTACAGTATTTTTTTATTCCATGAATCTGGTTTTAGGTGTCTTCATTGAATATACATAGTAAGCAACATCATCTGATGAAAAGATGTAGATGTTGAATACCCTGAACTGATGAAAGAAGGGGTAAAAGTCATGCCAAAAAAAAAAAAAGAGAGACCTTCAGCATAAAGCAAGACAAAACCAGCACGAGCCGCAGAGAAGAAACTGCAAGAGGTGTGCGCCAGATTGACATATCTGATGTTGGTCATTTGACATTTGATTAAATAATCACTATTGAGTTTTCAGAGTTATTGAAAAGCCATCATTCAAGAAGAGGAGAGAATGTCAGTTGAGTGTGAGATGCATGCTCTTGTTTTGCACATCTGACAAGTAGAGATGCCAAAGAAAGCGTAGCATGGATAATCACATTGTGATAAAGAAGGGAAGAAAGCCAGACGCAAAACACAATATCAAGTCTATTAGAATATCCATTCTTGGCGCCATTGTTACAGTGACTTTTCAGCTATGATTGTCTCGTCTAATCTCTATATCCATTCCTTTCTTAGATGTTTAAATTGATTGGATTTCTTGACCCACAAATATTGTGAACAATTCATCATAAAAGATTTTTAAAACTGTTAAAATTTAAGCCAAGTACCATTGCAATATTTTACTTGTTGCGGAATACATTTTTAAATCATAATTTTCTATGTCTGTTCAGTGTGGCTAGACACAACAACTACCTATGACCAGGAGAGAAATCCAACTGACTTTTTCTCAGCCCGATTCGTTAACCTCTCAGCCATTTAACAGCTGCTGTTTTGGGGCGGCAGTTAAACTATTAAATACATACATTTTTTTTTATACATATATTATTGTAATGGAGTTTGTCTGTCTGTAACTAAAACTACATCACCACTGACATCACAATACCCTTAGTTATTTACGTTATATTCTCAATGGTTATCAAATAATCATTATTTGAACTTAATTTACATCTTATTTATCAACAATATCCATATAAAGGTCTAGATGAGATAGATTTGCCTCAAAACAGACCATATTATTAAATTATTTACTTTGCATCCCATGTATATGGGTATTACACAAGGTCTTTTAATGTGGCTCATGGGATTGGTGGGTGCATTGTTTGTTTTACCAATTAAATAAAATTAATTCTTTCATACTTCATATTTAATTAGTGTCTAATTACTGGATATAATACTGAACTGCATCTGATGGTGAGGCTTCTATTCCGGAGATCTGGAGAAAATGTGGAGTACCCTTAATAACCATTACTTCCATGTTCAGTCTGGCCCGGATTGATAATATCTGTTAGGGTTCCATCTATGGGTAAAAAACACAATTTAGAACCAAATACCCCAAAAATGTAAATATGAACATACAATGAACCTAATTCCATAACCTCTAGACATAAAATAGCTCTAG
Organism: Doryteuthis pealeii; assembly: GCA_023376005.1. Classification (NCBI taxonomy): domain Eukaryota; kingdom Metazoa; phylum Mollusca; class Cephalopoda; order Myopsida; family Loliginidae; genus Doryteuthis; species Doryteuthis pealeii. Next base: position 6,195,297 of record CM042149.1, on the reverse strand, counting down.
ACAGAGCGTTCGGCTTTCGTCACCAAATCAGCATATGAGTAGCATTAAAATCAATCAATCATTTATTTATGCTTAAATTACTTGAGACCAGGTTAGGTTTTACATTTATTTGCACTTAGGTAGGAATTTGTTTTTCTTCTGAGGTGCCTACAGTCTCTCTGTTAATGTTCCATGTTCTATAGACAAATTATCTTGTCTACAACTCCAGAATAATTGGACGTGTACATATGTATGCATTGTTGATCAAGGTGATGCCATCTCCTCATTGAATTCGTGAGAGATCATGAATTGTGAACAGACCCTGTAGCTAGAATTTGAATTGAAGTCTGTTGATTTATAATCAAGGAGTCACCATGGAAAACTACCAAGAACTGTTTGTAACCCTTGACCCTTGCAGGCGCATGTGCCATGACAGACACGTGATCGTTAGTTTAGATTAGATTCGACCCTAGCTTTGGAAGGAGAAAGACATGATTTTCATCCCTCCCGAATCCTCTCATACCCTGTGGTAGAATGGATGGAAATCATGGGCTTATACATAATAAAACTTGATCAAGTTAAAACCAAGTTTTGTTAGTTTATTAGATGTAAAAACAAGCAATGCCCAGCCAGCCCAGCCAGCCCAGATGAAAAATAGCAAGGAAGCCAGCAGATAAGTCATATAGACAAGGAAGTTTAGAAGGGCGGAGAATGAGATCCCCATTAGGACGGACAATACACTACTGAAATAGAAGTAGTCAGCAAGAACCAGCCACAAGTAATGAATCCAGTAAGACCATCTCCTCTCTTATCTAGATCTCCATATCTCTCTCTATCACTGAGATGAACTCTTTATTATATACCCGATGTTTATAAGGGTATATATATGCAACACTATCATACATTGCAACACTATGCAACATAGTAGACAATTTCATATTCATCTATAGAAGTAGTAAGTAAAATTAAAGTTGGTGGAATGGCTTATTGTTGGTAACAGCCGTACAGTGAGGGAGTCTATCCATTTATTACTTTTGCTAAACCATACAGATTATTATTTTTGATTAGGTGAAGTGCCATAACTACCATTAGTACCTTGGTGTGTTGCATAGCGCCTTCTTCACTGGCACTAAATAATTATAATGTTATATATCTCTTTCTTTCTTCTATATCTGATCGTATTTTCTTCTGGAGTTGACTTGGGGATTTCGGTCTGGTTTTCTGTTACTATGTTCTTGCTGGCTGGTCGTCATTTCTTAGTCTTGTTACCAAGATATTCATCAACCACAAGAACATATTAATTATACAACTTTTATTTCCTTAACTATCATTTCATGTAACTAAATATCTGACTAACATAGCGCGCATGAGTTCCAGTTTAGGTAGGACCTAAAATGGCCGACTTCCCTGCCTGACGTCTAACTGAAAAACTGGGGACTCAAAAAGGTCCCACGTGACTTCACATATTTGGCGGGCTTCTGTAATTTTCCATGGAAGGACCCGGCCATGATATGAAAAGGGTCACCCCCTCAGAATTACAGGGGATTGACAATAATCTTATGCAACCGCATAGATTATGTAACAGGTGTTTTACTACAAAGATCAGATTACCTAAGCTGCATTATTAGTATAAAATCCAGAACCTTATGATTTCCTAAGTAGATGCTCTACCAACTGAGCTAAACCAATCAAAAGAAGATTTTTGACAGCAAGAAAACTTTTGAACATTGACCAAAAACCAAACTGATTGGAAAAACGAAAACAGAGAATAATTGACAATAAGAAATAAAAGCACCAATTCTGGGGTTGGCTATTTGAATTCTAAATAAATCCAACCTCAAAAACCAAAAAAAAAAAAAAACTACTTTCATAATAGCTTTCATATAAATTGTTCCTTCCATCACAGAAATCTTTAAAAATGCATTTCTTCAGGGAAAGATTAAGATTTCTATAGACTTTAAGAGTTGCCTCACCCACAGATTCCTCTTTTATATCAACGACGTTGGTGAGCCAACCATAATTCCTCTATTCGTTGGCTAGTTGTGCCTTGAGCATCTTTGCTCATTTCTTTTACTTTAATCCTTGCACAGCTTAATACACTTTGATTATTATCATTCAAAATTTGGATCAAGTTAATCTCCATTAAATATTACTGAATACTCAAAGGCCATTTTCTTCTCTGCTCTTTTTTCCAATTTATTTTCAGACACCAACAATAATCTTTAATTTCACAGTAGAATACACTTCTGTTAATCATATCTTTCAGGTATCGTTCCATTTTAGAAGTATGTGAATACACTGAATTCAGTAACTGCAAGAGTTTCTGATAAATTTGCGTATCTTTTCTTATTTCATGGATTCTTCAGGCTAAGATCATTATCTTTCCTTTTATCATTATGCTTTGCTAAATGTGTTCTTTGGTTTTCTGCTAGTGCAGATGATAATCTTGAGTATCAGTGAATTTTTACAAAAAAACTTTTTATCTTCTCAAGGATTACTTGACAAAAATTATACACAAAATAAAGATACACATGAGAACAAAGCTGAAAACGTTGCGTTGAAAGGAACGGCAATGAAGATAATGACCAAAATAATTGCTCACGATGAACATTTTTTTTTTCCAGAATTTTAGACTGTGGCTTAGTAGGTAACATATTGGTCGCCAGCACTGTAGTTGTTGGATATTGTACAAACGGAAATAGGAATTTCCGGTTAGATTAAACAAAGCAAAGAAAAGACAACAAAAATGACAAGGGGTTAAGATGCCAGAAATAGATTTGATCATTGATAAAACGTGAACAAAGGAGGTGCACGTAGGCGTTTTGAGATATACAAAAGGCAAGACAGTTCGACCCGACGCGAACAGTCAGGAGGAGACGGCGAATGGAGTGACCAACACTCACGGTCACAGTCGATGGGCTGTGGACCAGCACGTAGCCACCTCCTGCCTCTCCAACGCTATTCATCCCAACAGCAGCAGTAGTTCCCATTGTCAACGCTCGCCACTCACACGCACCACGAGAGAATGTAAAGAAATAAACTAAAGTTTGTTACAATGCACATGTGTTGAGTCTCTACACCGACTACATATATCGCCTAGGGTAGGGGCCGATGCCCGCTATGATACATACGCCGATTTAGCAGTGTGAGTTTGAAGAAGCTGCTATATAACATATATAGAATTTGATGCCAGTATATAACATATACGATTTAGTGCCGGTAAAGAAGGCGCTACGCAACATAGTAAGCAAATTCGAAATCCAATCATGCTATTGCATTTACTTTCAGAATAATATCCTTGAGAAAGGTATGAATCCCTTTTAACCCTCCCCCCAGCTATGGATTAAACAGTATAGGGCTAATTAAGCTCAGTCAGTAGTGCGTTTGTGACTAAGAAACGTAAGGTTCCGGGTTTGATATTTGCCCTCGCCATCTCAGTGTATGAGCAGCACAGGGATCTGTGCAGTAAAGAGAGGAGCTGATGGTAGGTGTGATGCTCCACCTCAGATGCCAAAACAACCTCCTTGGTATAATACTATTGAAAAAGGATTGACTACCTTGCTGATACCAACTTTAGGCCGCCCTGTTGACTTTTTTTTATTACTGTTCTTCTACAAGAATAGTTGAGATGGGTGACCATTTAGGAACAGCAGGTACATTAAAAAAAATCCCATTTCATTAATTCTCAGAAAAAATGACTCTTCTCATTATTATACAAGTTACAATTTCTATGTGTTTCTACAGTAACATCACTTAAAATGCAAATTTTGTTGTTGTATCATTTGCAATGCATTTCTATTCAAAAATTATTTACAAAGAATGAGTACAGTAATTAAAATAATACTTGGAATAATAATCACTCTTCTTAAGACTATAAAAGTATATTTGCAATGTATTTCTATCATCCTTGTCATTATCATCATCAAGTTATGCTGATAGCAAAGATTTCCTTGACTCTATGTTGACAACACTGGAAGGTGTCTAGAGGAGCTACTAAGAGCGATGGCTGATAGGGATGGATGGCAAGACAGAGTCAAGGGAATCCATGCTATCAGCATGATTTGATAATTAAGAGGATAATGTATTTGTATAGCAAAATCTTTTAGAATATATTTCTATAAAAAAGACATATAATAATTCTTGGAAAAAAACTTATTCTAAATCACCAAAGCAGACTACATCTCATTTATTTTAAAATGAAAAAGTCAATTGATAAAGTGGTAGCTAATCTGCCAGACTATTTAAAGAAAGAGAGAGATAGAGAGACAGACAGACAGACAGAGACAGAGTGAGAGAGGGAGTGAGAGAGAGAGAGAGAGAAAGAGAGAGAGGGGAGAGAAAGAAAGAGAGAGAGAGAGAGAGAGAGAGAGAGAGAGAATTTTTGATCCCTGCTTTTTATATTAATATTCATTGTAAAATTTAATTTTGCTTCATTCTTTTTAAGAAGCTTAAATTCTTAAAAACTCTCTCATAAATAAATAAGTCATTTCAAGATTTTTCGATCTTAATTGACAAATCTAATGTTTCCTTGTTTAAATATGAATTTATTTGATAATGTCCACTTTTAAAAATTATAGACAGCATATTTACAATGTATTTCTGCATTAATATTACATTCAATGTATTTCTATACAAATACTATTTACAATACATTTCTATACTAATATCATTACAATGTACATATTTCTAAATTTAATAAATGACAAATCAACGTTTTTGTGTATAAATATGAATTTATTTGATAATGGCCATTTAAAAAAATTATAGACAGCATATTTACCATGTATTTCTATATTAAGATCATTCCTTTGTATTTCTATACTAACATCATTCCAATGTATTTCTATATTAAGATCATATTTCTCATTCCTTTGTATTTCAGTAATAATATCATTCCAAAACATTCCAATAATGCATTTTAAGATCATTCCTTTGTATTTCAGTAATAATATCATTCCAAACATTCCAATGAATGCATTTTAAGAATCATTCCTTTGTATTTCAGTAATAATATCATTCCAAAACATTCCAATAATGCATTTTTAAGATCATTCCTTTGTATTTCAGTAATAATATCATTCCAAAACATTCCAATAATGCATTTTAGATCATTCTTTTGTATTTCAGTAATGATATCATTCCAAAACATTCCAATAATGCATAATAAACTTTACAATTGATACAATCAATTGTAAAGTTTTCAATTGTAACACCTTTAGCAATATATTTCTATAATAATGTCATTTATTAGACAATTCTATAGTAACACCACGTGTTACACATTTCTATAGTAACATCATAGATATTATTAAATATAAAACTGATAAAAACTGACTGAAAAATAAAATTAAGTAGTAAAGTAAAGGCAGCAGAGTGTCTTATTGTTAGTATCAGCTGAATAGTAAGGGAGTCTATCCTAATTTTACTAGCTCTAGACCTGGGAGATTGTTTTGCTAAGGGTGACTACACACCTACCATCAACTCTTACATGCTTTGCCACACTGATCAGGTTACCTAAGCTGTGCTACTCATGCACTGAGTTGCTGGAGACCAGTATTGAATTCATAACCCTGTGATTACTAGGTGGATGCGCTATTGCATTAAACAACAAGGGAGTCTATCCCCTTTTTGCTAGCGCTAGACAAGTGAAATTGTTTTTACTGGGGAGGAGCAACTCTCAGGTGCTTTACCACACAGATATGTTTACCCAAACTGTGCTACTCATGTGCTGAGTTGGCAGGGACAGGTATCAAATCCAAAACTTTGTAAGTGGTAATTTGCTTGAAGCATTGTTAAGTATGTTATTATATATTAATGATTTGAAGGCAATTACAATGCGTATAAAAATTAAAAACAAAAAGATGTTTTTTTGTCTTATTGATTTCAAAGTAAACCTTTATCTTCAGAGACAGTGTTCAGAAATGGGCGCGCTTCTCTTTTTTGTGTCATTATATATTGTTTTCTTTCTTTTTTCTCATCTTCCTCTCTTTTTTTCTTTTCTTTTCTTTTTTATTCATGTTATGAATGAAATTGGGGTGGTTAACTGCAGTTTCTTTTTTAAAAAAATATCTGTTGAGAACGGGTCCGAACCCTAAATGTACATGTATCCAATCCTATCTGGCCAACCTCCAGCAAACACCACAACATTGTAGCTATATTGAATTCAAAATAAAAACGGTCACATAGAAGAATTTATTTACTTAGCTTTTGAATTTTTTTTTTTTTCAGTTGTAAAATAAAATAAAATGTATTAATTTAATTAGATAGATCAGTAAATAAATAGATAAATAAATAAAAAGATTGTCTTTAATTATATAATTTCAAAACTTTGTGATTCCTAGGAAGATGCTCTACCAGAGTAAAATCTTACAAAGACTCTCTCTTGATTAGCCTTGTCCTTAAGTAAAAAAAAAAAAAAGTAGGTGGAGTGGCATATTGTCAGGGTTAACCAGACAGTGAAGGAGTTTATCCCCTTTTCACTAGCACTTGACCAGGGAGATTGTTTCTGCATCTGAGATGGGTCGCCACACTTACCAATCAGCTCCCCACTTTTCCGCACAGATCAAAGCCATGCTACTCATACAGTGAGTTGGTGAGGGGCTGGTATCGAACCTGGAACCTTGTAGTTCCAAGTTAAATGCTCTACCCACTGAGCCACACTGAACCATAGTCTTTATTCTGTCTAAAACATTTTTCATATTATTTCAGACACTGAAATCTTACAGTTTTATCCAACACTTTAGCATTTGAGATGTTTTAGATATTTTAGTGTCCAAAATTAAATATTTCAGTAATTTCAATTGCTTTCAATTAATTCATTCTTTTATGAAGATCTTATTTTATAAAAACTAGTCAAGTAATATAATTTTCCATAAACTGAATTAGCAACAGAAATAGAAGAAATTATTAATAGTTTGCTGTGTTTTCTTAATTTTAAAAAAAATCTATACAATCCTGTCTGTGCAGCTTATGAGTGGTCACTGTCTTTGATTAGTTTCCTTAGAAATATTTTGAAATTCTAACTGAATGGTGAATTCTAGTCAGCAAAGAAGTTCAGAGTAATAATTTCTTTAATTATTGAAAGGAAATAAAAAGAAAAAAACATAAATAAAAAAAATACAATAAACCAAAAAAACTGATCGCATAAAAATAAATCTGACATTTTTATGAAATGACAAAATAAAAAAGAAGGTCATATTCAAAAAGATTTAATTATGATTTATTTTCTGTAAATAAACAGAATTAAAAAAAAAAAAAAAAAACATAAAAAGCCAGGCTTATAGTCAAGTCACATTGAAATCAATGGTTACTAATAGATTTGTAAAGTTAAGCAGTGATAGGCCTGTTCAGAAATTAAATGGATGACACCTTAGCAACAGAAGGTGTTATATATAATTACTGACCTGCATGAGCAGGATGTGACACAAGGTCAATTTCTTAAGCAGAGTTTAACAGGTTTGAATTCATAGTTTTCTATCTCCTAGCCATGGTTAAAGAGCCCTGTCTGCCCTACTATTTACCCATAGCTTGAGGGAGAATTGGATTCATACCTTTGTGATAGGCCTGTTCAGAATTTAGATGGGTGACACCTTAGCAACAGAAGGTGTTATATATATTTACCAACACCTCTGCATGAGCAGGATGCGACACAAAGTCAATTTCTTAAGTGGAGTTTAACAGGTTTGAATTCATAGTTTTCCATCTCCTAGCCATGGTTAAAGAGCCCTGTCTGCCCTACTATTTACTCATAGCTGGAGGGAAAATTGGATTCATACCTTTCCCAAGGGTATTAGCGCCATGTGAAAAGCAAACAGCTTCGTCCAGAAATTGAACTCGGGTTGACAAATCCATTTCCTGAGACTCTAACCATTAGGCCATGCGCCTCCATAACAGAGGGTGTTATAAACAACTCTTGGCCTCTATGCCTGATGTAGTGAAGCTGAGTAAATCATATGAAAAAAAAAAGAAAAGCTATTTTCTATTACAATATAATTTTTTAAATTTTACAGATAGATTTTATATATGAGTAAATAAAAATAGTGAGGAATGGAATAAATGGTGATAATTTATTTGATCGACTGAGAGACATAGAAAGATTGAAAGGTAGAGGTAGGAGAGAAAGGTTTAAATTGAGATGAGATTTTGGTTCTGGTCATTGTTGACAGTGATGAAGATGAAGTTTGTAGATCTATACTTGAATAAGTATGCAAGCATGGACAAGGTTGTATGAAAGACTTGTGACTGGGCAAGGTTATATGGTAGACCAGAATCTGATCAAGGTTGTACTGTAGGTCAGTTCCTGGGCAAGTTTGTATGGTAGACCAGAGGCTGAGCAAGGTTTCTATAGAAATCAGTGCTTAAGCAAGGTTTTGTGGTAGACTAGTGCCTTGGCATTTCACAATCATTATTGTCATTATATATATATATTTTTCCCCTACCCTCTTACATAATAAACGCACACAGCAACTCAAAAGTTAAAAGAATATTTTCTCGATACTTGAAACAAACAACTTTTCTTAATGCACACACACACACACACACACACACACACACACAACCTTGAGGTTTGTTTCGATGTCGTTTATCGCAAAAGATTTATACACACACGCGCAACCACACACATAAAACACCCAATGCCTTTTTTCGATACATACACTCACACATCTCATACTCACACCGTAAAAGAGAATATTTGACGTCATATTTCAAACCGTCCACTTTTTTCAGCGTCTTTTCTTCAGACTTCAAATTTTGAACTGATCAACAAGGACTATCACTTGCTTTTCTCATTATTCTGTGATAAAATTTAAAAAAATTTTTTATCACCTTCCATATACCAACAAATGCCCTGAAGATGATCTAATTAATAGATTGAAACACTGCAGTGTTGGCCAATAAACTTATCACTCAACTTATTTAAACCTGTGTTTTTTCAATTTTCTTAATATATATATATATATATATATATATATATATATATATATATATATATATATAGAGATATAGATAGATAGATAGATAGATAGAGAGAGAGAGAGAGAGAGAGAGAGAGTCAACTAGAATTTATCACTATGATTTATTATTCCTCACTCTACCCAACTTTTTTTACATTTGGATGTATTATACTTATTATACTAACTTGAAAAAAAAAAACTGGAACATAAACACATCACCCCTGATGATGGCACTTCAAGGTGCTAAAAGTACTTGTGATAAGAACTTTGCTGGACTAATCTATTGATTCCATCCAAATGTAAAAATGTAGGACAGAAAGCTTGAAAAGATTGTTAATAAAATTGTCAAACAGGAGACGTGCCTTTTGTTTAATTCTGCATATATATATATATATATATATGAAATATAACATTTTGAAAAAACATATGATGTTTGTTATGTGATTGCTGACAAGCTTGTTTCGACCAAAACGATAAGTTGGTCTTCATTTTTGGTCGAAACAAGCTTGTCAGCAATCACATAACAAACATCATATGTTTTTTCAAAATGTTATATTTCATAGATTAATTTCCATATATTTTTCATATATATATATATATATATATTTATATATATATATATATATATATATATACACACACACATAGTGAGACAGACAGACAGTCACAAAGAGACCAAGAGAGAATGAGAGAGAGAAATAAAATCTTAAATTTCAACCACACTTTATATCTTTTTTCTTAGTTGGCAGAGTAGCCTATTGTCAGTATCACCCGAATAGGAAGAGAGTTTATTCCCTTTTTGCTAGTACTAGACCAGGGAGTTTATTTTGGCTGAGGTGGAGCGCAACATTTACTGTCAGCTCCCAGAAACTTTACCATACAGATCAGATTATCTACTGAGATTAACCGGCCCCTTATAATTACTCTATATTATGACTTTAATCCCGCTTAAAGTTTCTGTCTGTTGCTAAGGAAAGAATGTTATGTTATCATTACATGATGTTTTTTACAGATATAATAAATATATATATATATATATAATATATATATATATATATATAATATATGAGAAGTAAATAAACAAACGATGTGTTTTTGATTTGGCTTTTTTAGCCGACAATTTTTGGGAGAATATGTGCTTGATTGAAGTCATACCTAATTTTGAAAATTAATTAATTAATAATTAATGAATTAGGCAGGCATACCTGTTCTAATGTAAGGCTAAACAAATCGAAAAAAAATCAAAAATAAAATCATACATATATATATATATATATATATATATATATATATATATATATATATTTGCAAGAATATGTGCTTAATTGAAGTCGTACCTAATTTTGAAAATTAATCAATTAATAATTAATGAATTAGGTGGGCATACCTATTCAAATGTAAGGCTAAACAAATTGAGAAAAATCAATCTCTGTATGTACATTTCGGGCTATTAGGCCTCATCAGCAGAGCTATAAAGTGGTCTTCCTGTATCTAGCTCTGCTGATGAGGCCTAATAGGCCGAAATGTACATACAGAGATTGATTTTTCTCAATTTGTTTAGCCTTACATTTGAATAGGTATGCCCACCTAATTCATTAATTATTAATTGATTAATTTTCAAAATTAAGTACGACTTCAATTAAGCACATATTCTTGCAAATATATATATATGTATATATATATATATATATATATATATATATATATATGTATGATTGTATATATATTTTTTATTCTCTAATAATTACTAGAAAAAATAACAAATTATAGTGTAAATATGTAAGGTGTTAAAAACTTCAGTGTTAAAGTTATCGATGGTGCAAACATGTTTTCTGCATAGAGAAAGAGAAGAAGATTTGAAAAAGTAAACAAACTGTGTAAGACTTTTTTTTTTAAAAAAGAAAGAAAGACAAAAGAAAGAAAAAAGAAATGATGAAATAGTTGCATCTGCAGTGGCAAAACGTGTTGAAAGAGATAGAAAGAAGAAGAGGAGGAGAAGAAGAAAATAAAGAAATAGAAAGAAGAAGAAAAAGAGGAAGAGGAGAAAAATAAAGAAATAGTAATAATAAGAAGAAGAAAAAGAGGAGGAGGAGAAAAATAAAGAAATAGTAAGAAGAAGAAGAAGAAAAAGGAGGAGGAGGAGAAAATAAAGAAATAGTAAGAAGAAGAAGAAGAAGAAAAAGAGGAGGAGGAGAGAAAAATAAAGAAATAGTAAGAAGAAGAAAAAGAGGAGGAGGAGAAAAATAAAGAAATAGTAAGAAGAAGAAGAAGAAAAAGAGGAGAGGAGAACAATAAGAAAGTAGAAGAAGAAGAAGAAAAAGAGAGGAGAGGGGAAAATAAAGAAATAGTAAGAAGAAGAAGAAGAAAAAGAGGAGGAGGAGAAGAAGAGAAGAAGAAGAAGAAGAAGAAGAAGAAGAAGAAGAAGAAGAAAAAAAATGAAGAAAATGATAATAATAATAAATAGAAGAAGAAGAAGAAGAAGAAGAAGAAGAAAAGAGGAGGAGGAGAAAAAAAAGAAGAAGAAAAGAAGAAGAAGAAAAAAAATGAAGAAATGATAATAATAATAATAATAATAATATAAAGAAGAAGAAGAAGAAGAAGAAGAAGAAGAAGAAGAAGAAGAAGAAGAAGACCAGCAGCTCTAAATTTAACAGGGAAGCATTTGCACATGCAGAAGCCTAGAAGATTTGTTGGCAGGCTGTGGGTGAGTCAGGGAATTGACAGAAATGAATGAACAAATGGAATGAGGAAGCAAAAGAGGAGGAGGGACATCTGTGGTTTTGGGGGGGTTGGGATGCGGGTTGGGGCCTGGGCAGAAAAACCTGGCCAAATCTGAACGGTTGACTCACCAAGCAGCACCTTGTCAGATATGCATGCAGTTTCAGTCCTGAAAGCTACTGGCTTCCATTTTTCTCTCAGAGGATGGAGAACGTCACTCAGGTTTTTGGTGAGCAGTGGGGGACGGTACTGACAACGGGACTGACATGGAGATCGGGCAGATGGAGAGGCAGTGGGGTGCTTAAAAGTAGTTGGGGAGCATGTTTATGGATGTGTGAGAAAGAGACAAATAAATAAAAATAAATAAAAAAAACCCTTGTGATGTTAGCATGTGGTCAAAGAAATCTGGGAGACTCATTTTGGGTAATTCGCTATTCTTGCAGGGCATTTTTCCCGACATGACAGCAAAAATTTTTGGTCATGAAAAACATTGGGGGCGTCTGTACATTCAAGTATGAACACAGGCTTGTCTGTGTATAAGTATATTTGTGCATATACACAATAAAATGTATATTTCTATTCATCTTTCTATGTAAATAAACATATGTTTACATATGTTTTTATGAATAATAATCTGCAAAGAGTATGTTTGCATACAAAACACACACAAACTCAACAGACAGGCAGAAGACACACACACACACACACACACACACACACACACATATATATATATATATGTGTGTGTGTGTGTGTGTGTCTGTACGTCTGTCTGTCTGTTGTGTTTGTGTGTGTGTGTATGCAAACAATCTGTGCAGATTATTATTCATAAAAACATATGTAAACATGTTATTTACATAGAAAGATGAATAGAAATATATATTTTATTGTGTGTATATATATATTATATATATTATATATATATGTGTGTGTGTGAAATACATATGTATATTATAGGAAGTTGAATAGAAATATATATTTATTGTATATATATATATATATATATATATATATATATATATATATATATATATATATATATATATATATATATATATATATATATATATGTATGTGTATGAAATAAATGGAACTTAATCCGACAGTGTGAATATGATATATTGAAAAAACAAAGAATGTTTACAAATGCATGAGCTCATCAGGAGAGAATGTGCAAACCGTTTCGGGGCTTTCCTCTCTACAGTTTTAAAAAGCAACATCGTCCCTCCTCACTGATGTGAGGACCCTCAAAATGAATTTTATTTTTAATACTGACAGCACATTTTTTTTTTTTTAATAACTCCAACTTTTTACTAGCAGCGTTCTGTTTTGCTAACGGTCATTTCTTCCCGTCTTATTTTTGTTGTAGACCGATCCACGTGCGGTCGATGCAGATATTCCGAGAGTCCTCATATCAGTGAGGAGGGCGATGTTGCTTTTTAAAACCATAGAGAGGAAGGCCCCGAAACGGTTTGCACATTCTCTACTGATGATCCCATGCATATGTAGACATCCTTTGTTTTTTCAATATATATATATATATATATATATATATATATAGAGAGAGAGACCTCCTTACAGATACAGGTATATACATATTTTTAGATTAATCTGTATCAAAAACATACAAAAGAACTAGAAATTTCCATTCTACCTTTATTGATAAAGAAATAATTTGGAAATATGTATATAATGAAACTATTTCTCTGAATGTTTGAGATTAGGCTTGATGATTAGTATTATCTGCATTATTAGGACTATTGTCCCCATCTTCATTTGTACAACGTTTTGGCCGATATGCCATCCGGCCTTCTTCAGGTATTTCTTGTCGGACTCGGGAACCTACTTGGGAACCTTCTTTTCGAACTCGGGAACTTTCTTGTCGTAATCAGGAGCCATCACAGAACGTCGAACTGAACTCTTTATTCAGTCCATGGGGTATCCTGTTCTCATTCCGCTAACCATAGCTAGGGGTAGGAGTTGTATTAATTATTTTTTATGTTACTGCCTCTACTCAGGATTGAACCCAGAATCCAAAGATAACTGTCACTTAGAACTGTCTTAACCTAACTACTTTAATTTTGGGAACTTATAAACCTAATGTCTTGTTTTGGCTAGAATATCTACCTATTCATTTTTATATATGATTTTTTACCTAGACTCATATTGTTTTTTTCTTTCTCAATCTGATCTAGCCTTCTTAATTATGGGTTCCCATATTGTATTCATTTCTATCCTAGGTCTACTTAACAGCCCAGTACAGCCTATAATCTGGAAATCAGAGGAAGAATTGATACCACCCAGACAACAGCATGGTTGAAATCAGCTGGAATACTGAGGAGAGTCCTGGAGACATGTGGAAACTTGTTGTAACTCAAACTCCAGTGAAAGTGCATCAGCTAATGCTGGTGTGAAATAATAATAATAATAATAATAATAATAATAATAACTGAACATGGCAAACTGCTACCAAAGGAATATCAGACCAAGCACAACTGGGTGGGAAAGGTGATCCACTGGGAAAATGTGCAAGATACTAAACTTGACCATTCTATGAAATGGTATATGCACAAAACAGATTATGTCCTAGATATTGTGACCATTAAATTCTCTGGGGGTTTGAGATATAAACACACTTCTCAATCCTGACAAGAAGACCAGACAGAGTTTTGATTAGCAAGAAGAAAATAACTTTTCATCCAGTGAATTTTACTGTTTCAACAGACCAGAGCAGAGAGTAGAAATAAAAGAAAGCAAAAATATAAAGAAATGCCTTGACCTTTCCAGGGAACTGACAAAGCAGTGGAATTGATGCACGTGAAACAATCCCAAGGGCTTGGAAAGGAGACTGGGGATCAGAGGTAGAATCTAGACTATCCAGACCACAGCATAGTTAAGATCAGCTAGAATACTTAAAAGAGTCCTGAAGACCCAAGGAGACTTGCTTTCACTCAGATTTCAGTGAAAAACCATCAGTTTAAACTGGTGTGAAAATATACATTATATATACTAGCTAATATATGCACCCTCCGGGTGCAAGTATTTAAGTTTTAATATAATAAAATATCATGTTAAATTAGAAAGGCTAATGAAACTGAATAAGAATTCAGATAAAAATATTTGGAACAGAGGGGGTATGATTGAAAAATAGAACAACTTTGAAACTAACTCTTCTATCATTTTCCCATACTCCCATTTTTCATTGGTAAATTTTCCTAATTTAACTATTTAGTTAAAATAGTAAGTAAAGAATAAAATTACAGTTATTTCTTCTTGTTAATGGATTTCTTTTAAGATTTATTGAAGAGATTTTTGCTCATATTCATTAATATAAAACCAAACAATTAGAAATCAATAATACTAAGCATATATTTATTAAAATCAAATTTTTAAGATCAATATGCAAATTAGACTTCCAATTCACACTGTAAACTGCTATTTTCTTGTATATATAAATACAATTGCATAGTATTTGTATGTTGATATGGTCAGCCGTGGCTTCGGCCTCTGGACCATTGATATAATTAATAGCGTCGATCCCAGGGGGCCATCCCCCCAGGCAACACCTGCCCCCTCGATTTAAAGGGGCAGGGCTGGGTTTATTGCCCAGCGTCTGAGGCGCCCCCCTTGAGGGGGAATGCCGACGGGATCGACGCAATTTTTCACCTGCCACTCCATGATCCCACGTTAATAGGGTCTTTGTGCCTGACCCGTACAAGTGGGGTACGCGGTAAATACAGTATATATGGTCAACAGTATTAATGATGTAAAACAATTTTATTTATAATTGAGGTTTGAATAAAAAATAAAATCATGGAGAATGTGATGTAAATAACAAAGGGAATTGTGACTTGAATAGTAACATAGTTTCGGTTATAGACATACAAACCCACAATCTCCATTATAATAAGATATATATATATATATATATATATATATATATATATATTATATTATAAACACCACATATATATACATATGTTATGCCACTACCATACACATCCATATTTTCTATAACAAACATCCCCATCCACACCTACATTAACACATGTTAATATAGTGAAAATATTAATTATTATTAATAATTAGTTAAAATCAAATAATAATTGATAAAAATACTAGAAATAATAAACTACACATAATAGAGTTGATAGATTAATAAATCACAAAATTAATATAATATAGTTAAATAAATAACCAGGTAGTATACACTAGACTATCCTTGCCAAAATGATTTACAAACTAGATTACCCTTCCCATCATCTGCCACAAAACAGTATATAATGGGGACAATTCTCAGTATGATTATTGCATAGGTGAGAAACTGACAGTCAACAAGTGCCGATGACTGTGTCTAAGCTATTCTAACTTACATCTATCTATCTATCCATCAGAAATTAGTGTTAAGACAAGACCAAGCATAGCTGTGAAGTACATGCAGGGTATGTATATGCGCCCGAACATCAGATACAATAGTGTTGGTAATAGCCATACAAACAGTTTCCCTCTATTCCCAGCAGTTTGGAGATTTTACTTTCGAGATTATTCCCATATATATATATATATATATATATATATATATATATATATATATATATATATATGAGGAAGAATGAATAAAGAAAAGAAAGAACAGAATGGATAATAAAAGATGAATTTAATCAATATCACTTACACATGTTTTTCGGTCAGTTCATCTCTGTGTACACGGTTCAAACTATTATTATCATTAAATAGATAAATGAAATGAAATAATAATAATAATAATAATAGACAAATGTGAAAGTATTCCGCACACAGAGAAGATTCGACCTTCATCAGAGTGAAATTTTATTTTGAATGAAAAAATTAATTGGGTAAAAACGGAGAATTTTTAAAGAAATGTTTGAATATAAATATCTATATATTTATCTATATCTATATCTATATCTATATATATATTATATAGAGAGAGAGAGAGAGGGGGGGTGATAGATAGATAGATAGATTGAGATAGAGAGATAGAGTTACTTTGATCTGAGTGTAATTTACTCTTACATATATTGATAGGAGAAAGAGCAAAAACAGTTGATCAATCTATATGACTTCATGAAATATGGCTTTCTGCCTGTGTTCTCTTATAGAGTAAGTAGTTCCTTACATATGCATATACAGTGTTAACAGACATTATCCACACAAAGAAAAATACAAATGTAGCCATAATATATATGGAACATATTTACATAGCACATCTACAATTTTACTTCTCCTTCTAACTTCACTAGGAAGTGAATTTCTAACTGTCAGTCTGATCCTGATTCAATTTGTTTTTGACTTGAAGTACAGACCTTAACAAAGGACAATATAGGGTAGATAAGGTAGTTAGCAATGTCTGTGAATGGCCTGTGTTGAGTGCTTGCATAAAAACATTACAAGAAACTAAGATAGGCTATGACATTGCCTGTCTGTCCCAACATCTTTCTCGTTAGAAGTTCACAATAAGCAAGGACATACTGCTTAATTTCTAAAACAAAAAACATTGTCTAAAAAAAAAGGAACTATTTTGATTAAGTGTCTGATGCAGAAGATATTTGATCCCTGAACAGAAAATATTTTTTCTCATGATAGAAGGATTCAAAGAAATTTCCAGGTGTAATTTTTTCAATTTAAAATTGACTAAAAATACAAGGTTTGTTTAAAATATATCTAACTATTTCGAATATCTTGAGAACTGGTTGTGTGGCCTTTATACAACATAGCAATCAATTGTCACTTTGTTGAATCAAATAACACTTTTTATCATATGGGTGTAAGAAGACATTGGCTGAGGGTCGATGTCCTGAGAATGATGTTAAATATATATATATATATATATATATATATATCTTATTATAATGGAGATTGTGGGTTTGTCTGTCTGTAACTGAAACTATATTACTATACAAGTCACAATTCCTTTCGTTATTTACATCATATTCTCCATGATTTCATTTTTATTTAAACCTCAATTATTAATAAAATTGCTTTACATCATTAATACTGTTGACCATATCTACATACTAATAACATGCAATTGTATTTATATATACAACAAAATAGAGGTTTACAGTGTGAATGGGAAGGCTAATTTGCATATTGATCTTAAAAAATTGATTTTAATAAATATATGCTTAGTATTATTGATTTCTAATTGTTTGGTTTTATCTATTGAATATGAGCAAAAATCTCTTCAATAAATCTTAAAAGAAATCCCTTAAAAGAAGAAATAACTGTAATATTATTTTTACTTCCTATTTTAACTAAAACAGTTTAATTAGGAAAATTTACCAATGAAAGACGGGAGTAACGGAAAATGATGGAAGAGTTAGTTTCAAAGTTGTTCTATTTTTCAATCATACCCCTCTGTTCAAAATCTTTTTATCTACATTCTTATTCAGTTAGCCTTTCTAATTTAATATGATATTTATTATAAAACTTAACTAAAATTGCACCCGGAGGGTGCATATATTTGCTATATATTCACCTACCTCTGAGCCTTCTAATATATTATAAGAATCATACATTCTATTCTTAATATGTCATTCATTGTACAAAAAATGTTTCCCTTTTATGGACTGAGACATTGTAGTGAGTTTGTTTCCGTAGTCCTTTTTTCTTTCTTGGTACTAAAACTCGATAAAAAATCATACATGTCGTCACAACTGCCAGCCTTTATATAGGGTACCCTTTTTTTTGACTTCCGGTCAACCCCCGACTTCCGCTTGCCACTCAAAACGGTCAAACCATCGTCTATCCTTTTTTAAACCTTCATCATTTCTTCGTCCTCCTTCCATTAGTAGTCCTAGCTCACAAAGTCAGGAATATACCCATCTTGCATTCTAATTTTTATTTCAAAGTATCTCTTTTTTTTTAAGAATATGCGTAATTATTCATTAGATTTTTTTTTTATTTTTAAATTTTTTAAATCCCTTCTATCCGATATAGATCCGATAGAGCCACACGAGCATTCAATACCCATCTTATTTAAAAGGTATACCCTCAACACCACAGATATGGGTTAACCAGATTGGACCATTGGAACTTCATAATGCCGCCTTCTAGGACTAGGACAATCTGATGTGATTAGCCATGGACTGCTAGGATAAGCATTAGATTCCACAGATTAACCTCTCTGTAGAGATGTGGTCTATAGTGGACAGGGCTGCGTATTCTGATATTCAAATTGATTCAGATACAAACTATATTACTGGTAATATAGAAAGGTATGATATGTAAATATTATATGCTATAGTATAATGAAAACTCTGAATTCAAATAGATATGATATATATATTATATATATATATTATATATATATATATATATATATATATATTATATATAATATATATATATATATAGTTGTAGAGCGTTCGGCTAGAAACCACAAGGTTCCTAGTTCGATACTGGTCCTCGCCAACTCAGCGTATGAGTAGCACAGGGATCTGTGCGGTAAAGTAAGGAGCTGACGGTAGGTGTGGCGCTCCACCTCAGATGCAAAAAACAATCTCCTTGGTCTAGCGCAAGTGAAAAGGGGATAGACTCCTCGCTGATTGGCTGATACCGACTTTAGGCCGCCCCGACGACTTTACTTTTTTTATATATATATTACTGAATTTCTAATTATTAAATCCCGGCCATCATGATATATTTTTTTTTATTTCAAAATCTTCTTCTGCGAGATTTGAACACTGCATGCTGGGTGTAGAAGAAAATATTGCATTATTACACCCATGAAAGAACACCTCTGATATGCACGGCATTATTACCCATGTTCAGCATCTGTTCTTTAGCCAGAGTCGCTGAATCATAGTTGAAACCCTTTGTGATCCATAAAAAGACATTACTTTTGTGTAGGCTTTATGACCTTTGTGCTTTTCATCAAGTCAACAGAATTTTATGAGACCCCCACCTCCGCAACCTGACCATTATGGCTCCTGGTATTAGATTCATTGTCCAGATATCTTACAACACTCATGCACAATGACCCTCTATATGAACCTGTTCTCTTTTTGATGGCCTAATAAATGTATAATAAATGTATATAAAATGAGTCTGCTGGCTCATAGTGGCACTTTGATAAATAAACGAGGTGTCCTGGTCAAATGCTTATAATAGTCCACGACGCACGCTATTAACTCTTTTGCTTTCTCTCTCTCTCACTCACTCACACCCACACACTCATTTATAAGCAAGACACATAAAAACGCAGTTTCATGAATTCCCAAAGAAGCACTTGTTGTAGTTCAATGGTTAGAGTAAAGCTCTCGCAAGCTGTTGAAAGAGGATCTATCAACGTCAGTAAAAAAAAAAAAAGCAAATTTCTGTTATATTAAGATCTTTGGCAATATTAATTTAGGTTTGGATTGTTTTGTTTTACGGCATATCAACCTCAGTGGGTCATTTAATGCCGATAAAGTTTTGAAATAAATCAATTCTTAATGGATAATACAATTTTTTTATAAATACATTTTTCTATTCAACCCATAGATGGGACCCTAACAGGTACTACCACTCCGGGTCAGAGGTGCCCCACATTCCCCAAACCTCCAGAACTAGAACCTCACCACCAGATAGAGTTTAACGTCATTCCCAGGACATGTAGGCCCGGAGCCACCACCTTCTAGCACCCATATGATAAAAAGGGGTTGGGGTTGCCATAGGGGCAATAGGGTTGGGAAAATCATATAGGTGCTAGGGCTTAACGTGACCAGCCGATTGATCGGAGGGGGCCTCTCCGACCGCCCGTCTAGCCCAAGATAGGACCAAAGTGGAGTATTGCATGTCATGAATCGCTCATCCACCTGGGCTCTATCCTTAAGCATCACGGGTCGCCACCCAGGGCCAACAGGTGGCCCCATTGGGGGAGTCTTACCCCTCTGCAGAGGTGCAGTCGGTGCATTCTAATGCCCCAGCCGACAGGGCGGAATATCAATTTAAATTCAATACTACAACATTCCTCCAAGGGACAAAAAGAAAGATTTCTCAATAGATGATATAAAATGTCCATTTATTTTCCGCCATTGCTTTCGTTGTTTGTATTTATTTATATATATAAAGGAACAATTCGTAACACACTTATCTTTTTGTAGAGTACTTGTGAAGGTTAAGAATTCTGGTTGTCCGCTCTTTCTTTGTTGGGTCTGCTACTATGTTCATTCACCCATAATTGGGGTGTGTCTGTGTTGGTCAGTAGTTGTCAAACGTCTCTGCTGTTGTTTGGTTCTTTTGGGTGGAGGGGTATCAAGTCGTGTAATTATTAACAAGTTACCATAACGAACCATTACTAGTACAGGGTGACCCCACTCACCGCCCCCCCAAAAAAAACCCCAAAAAAACAGAATTTGTTGCATGAATGATGATATCTTATCTAATATTAAATATTAAACAATCAAAATAGATATTACAAATTATGATTCATTACAAAAATCTACCATATTAAAACTCTTTAATCAAATATAAACTTATGTAGCAGTCCAAAAATAAGAACAACCTCTGATCAGATTCTCTATATTTTCAAACTAAATTCAATTCTTTTTTTTTTTTTTTTTTGGTTACAGAAAACCAATTTAAATTTTCATTCTTTACCTCTCTGATTATTTCTAGGGTCGTTGCCCCACCCTGCTAGTACCTTGCTTCCGGTCCCGTGTCAGGGAGGATAACCCATATTTTTCTCGGATTTTCATGCAAATTTATCCAAAGAATTAGCGTTGTTTATCTTTTAATTATTCTCTACCCAAATATCTATGTGTGTTTACTTATATATACTTATTCCTTTGGAGGCGCGTGGTGTAATGGTTAGAATCGTAGGACCCAAGTTCAAATCCTACACAAGGCTGTTTGCATTTCATAGAACCCTAATACACTTGGGAAAGGTAAGAATCCATATATTCTCCCTCCAGCTATGGGTAAAGCCCAGTTTACCCTACTATTTACCCACAAACCCAATCAACGATTGACCTCACGTTTTCCTTCTCCTAGACTGGTTACCACTCCTGAGGTCAATCGTTGATTGGGTTTGTGGCATTCCTTGTGCACCAATTATTTCTTATCGACTGAGCGAAAAAGTGTGGATCGTCCAACACAAGACTTCACCACTATAAACAAAACACTGTGTGGGTTGTTCATTGGATGAACTCTCATGCGTCGAAATCGACGAGAGAGTCAATGATGACTGCTTTGCATGTTTTATTTACAGTGGTGTCTTAACTTAAGAGTGTCCCAATTTACGAGTTTTCCGGATTACAAGCTGTCACTCGGTCGATGTGTTGCTTGTGTTGTTGGCTAACATTTGAGCTACAAGCGAGCTTCAGATACGCTTATGTTAATATGTTCACTAAAACATTTAAGTTTCCAAATGTTTTGCAATTCTTTGTAACACATAATTCGGAAAATCTGGATATTTTTTTCTGGGATTTTGAAGGAGACGAACCATAAAAAAGTAAAGTCGTCGGGGTGGCCTAATGTCGGTAGGAGCCTGCAGCGAGGAGTCTATCCCTTTTCACTAGCGCTAGACCAAGGAGATTATTTTAGCGTCTGAGGTGGAGCGCCACACCTAGCATCAGCTCCTTACTTTACCGCACAGATCCCTGTGCTACTCATACGCTGAGTTGGCGAGGACGGGTATCGAACTAGAAACCTTGTGGTTTCTAGCCGAACGCTCTACCGACTGAGCTAACCCGGCACTGCATTAATAACACTAAATACTTGATAAAAGTTGAAGGAACTTATGTGAGATATACTAATATACAAAAATACAAAAACTGCGGCCTAGAGGTGAATTGGCCCAAATTTCAGCTTGATATCTAAAATTAGTAATCATGATTTTCACTGATGTAATTTCTTCATCTTTCTAGTTTTCATTTACCCAACCCCTCCACCACGAGTTGGATGCAACGCAAAGTCAATTTTTAAACAGAGCTTCGGAATTTTCCTTCTTCTAGACTGGTTGTCATACTAAGACTAAAGAACTCAATCTGCCCTAGTATTTTACCCATAGCTGGAGAAGTGGCATTAGCAAAAAGTGAAACACAAAAGTCTCATCCAGGATTTGAACTTGGTTCGGCAACCCCTCCCTCAATAACCATGACATCCACATGTCTCATGTTCATTGGTATTTCATCCTTTGGGTTATATTCCCTGCAGTTGGGTAATACCTCCTTTACCCCCCAAAAAGGTGTGTCCTGGGTAAGACACTATACTGATGATGATGATGATGATGATGATGATGGAGTTTGGGCAATTACTCCTTTATTGACTTAACACGCAGGTCCACACTGACTCGGAATATTCATACTTATGGGTCAAATAGATCAGTTTACAAATCATTTGTATTAGATAGGAATACTTAATATTATATACCCACTAGTACAAAATAAAAAAACACCCCCGGGCGACGTAAAAATAAAATTTTGAAACATATTGCCTGAGGGGTGGGAGTAAAAAAAATTCAATGTCAGCGAGTTTGTAGCCTAAGTAAGTAAAATCATCAAATTGATTAAAGGATTAAAAAATAAAACAATTTGAAATGTAAACTTTAAATATGTATTAAAACAAAAGAAACTATATATAAATATATAATACCAGTCATGTATTTATTAAAACTTGTTTTAAAAAACAATGAGGACTGTCTAATGTTGCATGTTCACATTTTCACTGTATTTATTCTGTTATGAGAATTTTGGTTAATGTGACGTAAGCAGTGACCTAATTTTTGTTACAGATAAAAACCAGAAGCGAATCTCCATTATTAATAATGTATAGAAATCTTAAGAAACTACACAAAAAATGTAAATATAAACGTTCAATGTACGCAATTCCCTAATCTCTAGGCATATAATAACCTGAGTTGGGTTGACATGTCGTTAAAAATTTTCCGTTATTGTATGAGCGAGATTCAAAGATTATTCGCACTCTTGTTTTATGGAATCATCACCGATGATTTGATTGGCAGAACCGTGACTAATCTATAGAGAACAAGCTGCCTCATCAATGATAAGTTGTGGAATATGTTAAGTGCCCTGCTCCCTCTTGGTGCGTCACGCTATTCTGGCTACTTTTAAACTTCTCTATCCACTCATACAAACGTCTACGTAGTAATGTGCTGACCCGATATTGTGCTAAAAGCCCCCGGTGAAATTTCAGCCCCTGACATTCTTTCCGACCAGAGAAATCCGGTCACTTTCTTGGTGCATACTGCAAGGGGAGCAGTCATGTTTACACTGTAAACGCAGCAAGCAAAATTGAGTGATCAGGCTCGGACTTTGATCACGTGACCACATCATTTTCAACTATAAGTGTGACAATTATGAAGATGTGTTATAGTGAAAGTGCGGATAAATTTGGACTCTTCTTCGTATATAGAATATCTTGAGGATATCTTGTTGTAGTTAATGGTCCCTAATTAACACGTTCGTGAGATGACAGTTGTCTTTTCTTCTAAACCTGTGTATATGAGTTATGCACTGGCTGACCCAGGGACTGAATAAGATCTAAGGTAAATTCTCACCGTCAGGTATGAATTCTGGAACAAATCCAATATTTTCAATTACTTAAGAATCAGTTGCACAGCCTTGATATATATATATATATATATATATATATATATATAGGGTAAACTATAGACACGTGTTTCGAGGTATCACCTCTCATCAGTATAGTTATACGATTTTTAGCAGCTGCCTCTGGCCGGGTTCGAGACCCGAACGAACTTACGCTCGCCAAATCTCTTACCCACACAGCCACGGTCAGTCGCCAAGTATAGCAGGCTATCTAATCGCTACATTCCTAAGCGGAAATAAACTTCACCTAAAGTTCTCAAACTTTGTAAACAAAGTGAGATTTCTCTCTCTCTCTCTCTCTCTCTCTCTCTCTCTCTCTCTCTCTCTCTCTCTCTCTCTCTATATATATATATATATATATATGTATATGCAGGATGTGACACAAGGTCAATTTCGTAAAACAAATTATCCATCTATGCGAGGCTTGTGCATTAGTATACAGAATACTGATAACAAAAATTAGATCTTTTACTTGCACCAATGTTTGAGGAAATAGCAGCAACGATCGTCTGCTAAAATGCACTAAAAGTCCTCGTTTTCTAAAGGCTAAATTTTGGGAACGCGTGGGTTTTTAGTGTCTTTTTTGTAGACGATCTTTGATGCTATTTACTCAAACAATGGTGCAAATAAAAATCTAATCTTTAGTATCAGTACAGTATACTAACACACAACTTATAGACGCATAGATGGACAATTTGTTATTTTACAAAAGTGAAAAATTGACCTACCCTAATGACCAGTATCAAACCCAGAACCTAGGTGGATGCTCTACTGAATAAGCTCCCCCTCTCTCTCTCCTCTCTCTCTCTCTCTCTCTCTCTCTCTCTCTCTATATATATATATATATATATATAATATATATATATATATATATATAAGGAAATAACAAAAGACTTAGAGATTTTGCATTATAGTCTATTTCAGGGAGCTTAGACAAAGTGTCTAACTCTCCGACTCATCAGATGCGAATGATGAATTCTTTATTACTTTAGAATCATTGAAAATAGACTATAATGCAAAATCTCTAAGTCTTTTGTTATTTCTTTACTTATACTAGCAAATATATGCACCCTCCGGGTGCAAGTATTTAGGTTTAATGTAATAAAATATCATATTAAATTAGAAAGTCTAATGGAACTGAATAAGAATTCAGATAAAAAAGATTTGAACAGAGGGAGTATGATTGAAAAAAAGAACAACTGAAACTTACTCTTCCATCACTCTCGTCTTTCATTGTTATTTTTTCTAATTTAAAGTATTTAGTTAAAGAGGAAGTAAAGAATAAAATACAGTTATTTTATCTTGTTAATGGATTTCATTTAAGATTCATTGAGAGACTTTTGCTTATATTCATTAAATAAAACCAAACAGTTAGAAATCAATAATGCTAAGCACATATTTATTAAATTCGATTTTTAATATTAATATGCAAATTAGCCTTCCCGTTCACACTGTAAAGCGCTATTTTGTTGTATATATAAATATAATTGCATGTTTTCAGTATGTAGACATAGTTAACAGTATTAATAATGTAAGATAATTTTATTAATAATTGAGGTTAAATAAAAATAAAATCATGGAGAATGTGATGTCAATAACTAAGAGAATTGTAACTTGAGTAGGAATATAGTTTCGGTTACAGACAGAAAAACACACAATCTCCATTATAATAAGATATTTGCTCTGTGACTCTAACATTAAGAGCACACATTGAGCTCTCAAACTGCGACAGGTTTTTTAAATAAAACTCTTGTGTCGCAAAGAAGATTTTCTTCTCTGGACTTTTGGATTATATATATATATATATATATAAAGGTGTAAGTGTACAAGATAGGGAATTTGACTAAAAAATACTCTAACACTTAGTTTTGATTATCTTCCCATGTTGTTTAGAGTATAACTTTGATAAAGACAGTGGAAAAAAGGTGTTAGATTCGTGTGCATAAAGGATAGCAACAACAGTCTGTATTATATTCATACTCACGTATATAAAACTGGAGCCATCTTTTTCTTTTATTAAATAAGTTAGTTTTGCTTTTTAAGAGTTGATGAATAAAAACACAAAGAAATTTCAAAACGTTCTCCCAAAAATATCAAATAAGAAATTACTTAAAGAACATTGAGGAAGATCCCACTTCTTGAGAATTTATGGAGATATATACATATCACAGATGTAGACACGGATATAGATTTGTATGCAGGTATGAAATATATAGTTATATAAACATTTTTTTAGACATTTATACTATACTTCTTAGATTGAGCAAAAGATATATAATCTCTGTCATTCTTCTTGTTTATAGAATATTGGTACATCAATATTGTTATTCATATGTGTATTTATACCATGTCTATGTGTTTGATTAAGAATATATACATACATATTCAGGAACATTAATTTTTGTTAGCCTGAGTTATACTAATATTAATAAAAATAGACCTCTTGATTTATGCACTAGACACGTATGAGTAATAGAATTCATCAATAAATTATCTACTTGAATACCTGCTACATAAATGTAAATCTCTCTCTCTCTCTCTCTCTCTCTCTCTCTCTCTCTCTCTATATATATATATATATATATATATATATATATATATATATTATATATATTATATATACATAGCTATTATGCCAAAATGCATTACAGCTATATATATATATATATATATATATATATATATATATATATAATATACTGTTATGCCAAAATGCATTACAGCTATATATATATATATATATATATATATATAATATATATATATATATATATAGTTGTTATGCATTTTGGCAGAAAGGTATTATTTAAGCAAGTTAAAGACCTCAGAATATTCTTTCTTGATGATCTGCAAGTGTAGCCGACAATGGTAGAGAAGATGGTATTTTCTATCCAAGCGCTTTCAACCACATCACTGGTCGTTCTCAGGATGATTATTATTGGTTGTCGTGGTTCATTGTTTTGTGATGTTAGTTTTATTCGTTTGGAAGAGCTTACTGCAGTTTTTTGTGGTAGTTGGTTTATTCAGTTAGGCGGGTTCATAGTAGGTAGGGTTTATATGGTTCATGCCTTAGTCATCAAAGATGCTTAGTATATTGATTCCGGTGTTGAATGGTATTTTATTTATGTTAGTTTTTTTAATGTTTAATTCAAATTGGCTTGAGGGTTTATACGCATTTTTATTGTTATTTTTATTGAGGATTTTATTGTTGAGCATCTTCAGTATTAAATATCATCAAGAAGGAATATTCCATACTCTTTAGCAAAACCTGTTTATATATATATATATATATATATATATATATATATTATTAATTTCATAGATAGAGGAATCACATAATTTATATTGATAATTGAATTATATTACCATGACCAGACAGCTCGGCAAACACCATGTGCGACATTCGGAGCACTGGACAGCTGTTTCGACCTCCTTTGGTCTCATCATCAGTGCATACCACAATCTCCGCCACTAGAGATTGAACCAGTGGACCACAGAGTGAAGAGTGGAGACTTTACAACCGGGCCACCAGCCCACGCCACAAACGGAGAACGCCGAATCATCTAGTCAATGGTAATGGTAATTCAAGCGCAGCCATTTAACCTATATTTGTCGTGTATCCCATCGCAAGATTACAGAGGACAAGGTCTGCCTCCAGGACAACGACTTCCCAATTCGGGGCCCGAATCCACGGATCACAAAGGGGTATATATATTAAATTTCATAGATAGAGGAATCACATAATTTATATTGATAATTGAATTATATTACCATGATATATATATATATATTATATATATATATATATATATATATATATATGTGTGTGTGTGTGTGTGTGTGTGTGTGTGTGTGTGTGTGTGTATGTGCGTGTGTGTGCGTGCGTTTGTGTGTGTGTTTAATCAGTCCCTCCACCATGCCCAAGATGCAATATAAGGTTAATTGTTAAATGGAGTACAGCTGGTTTAAATTCAGAATTCTCAAGCAGTGGTGCGAGGACGTGGGACGAAGAGTAACAAAGTTGATAGAATTGTTTAGTATGAAACAATAGTAGGAGAACATTTTTATGGTGGGAGTAACTGAGTAGGGTTAGGAATGCGGCATATTAAAGCTATTAACGATTAGTTTACCTAAACAAAGATACACTTTAAATTCTGACTTTTCAATATTTTAAATATATCAAAAAATTAGGAAGTTATAGGTTTCTAATGCATGCGTAAATTGTGTGGTGGGATCAATTTTATTGAGTCTGTCTATGAATTCGATTATATCAGTTGCTTGTGGGTAAATAAGTAGTTTACAACAAACCCACCTCCAAAAATGACCACATATACTTTTAGTCAGATCACAACACCAACACAAAAGAGGAATCATAATAGGATTTTACCTTAGGGCAATTCGTATACGCACTCCAAAGTACTTAAATGAAGAGTTGAACCACATAGAAAACGCTTTCCTTGTCCTATATCCCAAATCCTTCACAACATGCTAAGTCAGAGCACTCAAAATCCACACAAGGAACCAATCTCAAACCCCAACCACACAACCTCCAACACATTTAAACTCCCCCATAGTTACATAATTTACCTAACAACTCTGCCTGTCACGTCATAGATTAAAACTTAAATAACCTAGGTATCAAAACGGTCACCCTAGCCTCGAAAACTATCCGGGAAATATTTAACACACATTCCCGGAAACACATAAAATTGGAAGCGAGCGTATATATGATTCTATGCAAGGATTGTGATATAAAAATGCAAAGGCGAAACCTCAGGAATCTTAAAAAACGGATATATGACCACCAGCGTAACAATAGACAAGAAAACCCCAACAATTGTCTCTTCTAACACATGTCCGAAACTAAACATAACTTTAAGTTCAACAGAGGCTCGATTTTAGCTCACATCCACACCAAAAGGTTAAAACAAATATTTGTAGCAGGTGCCATAGCCACATTACCAACTGTAAATACTAGAACCGTTTTTTCCGTACTTCACCTTTTTTGGACATCCGAAAATTTTAAAACTTGAAGACCAAAGTAAGGTAATATTCATCAATTTGAACTTATTATCAATTTGAACTGTTCCATGCTTCTAATATAATCGACAAATCTAGGCACCATCCATTACATATACATACATACATACATTATATATATATATATATATATATATATATATATTATATATGAAGTTTTAAAACTACTAACTCACGTGAGGGGACTGAACGCCGATATCGGAATACTCCGTTATTACAAATATTTTACAGACGCTGCCGCTGTCCACAACAACAAAGCAAAGGATCCGTTGAAGAGTAGCGACATTCATTTAAAAAAGGGAATCTAACGATCGCGAAAATTTATGATAACAAATAATACAAAAATAAGTGAATCCAGTACTCCATAACATCGAGTTCCTTCATTTATTTTAAATGCTTCATAATAACGCCCAACTTCAACATAAAAAAACATAAAAGAATGTATATATATATATATATATATATATATATATATATATATGTATATATGCTTTGCTTTATTCATGAGTAACGAGTGCTCAATATCATTGATAAGGCACATATAATTATATAAGGTAGGGTAGTGTAATCATAAAGATAATGGCGCTTGGTAACAGACAGTTTCTTACTATACAATTTTCAAACAAGATGATGTTATTTTATATATTATATATATATATATATATATATATATATATATATATATATATATATATATATATTCACATGTGTATATTTGATGTACACAGTATAACATTTCACACATAAATACGTACTTACAAATACACACATATACTTACAGATAATAGCGCTCACATGCATATACATGTATTACTTAAACTTATGTAAATGAACTACTAAAAAAACATTAAAAAAACACATAATTCCAATACTGAATTCTAAAAACAAATTAAATCGATTTTTTTAGTAAAAACAAAAAACTGTCAATATATATATATATATATATATATATATATATATATTATATATAATATATAATTTGTTATGATTCCCTTGGGATGAATCTATTCCTTCCCAGCTACGGTTATAAGTAAACAGCAGCTGAAGTCCTTTAGCGATGTAAAGGTAGTCTAAATAAGAGAAGGTTACTCTGACATAAAAGACAATAATCCCAAGTCTGGACAAAGGAGGAGAGATGGGAGTGTGTCTAGCAACTTCATCCTGTATAAACCAACCTTTTTACCCAAATTGCAGTTGCAGCCCTATACTCCATGGGGAGTCTATGAATGAATAATGAATTAATTCTTTTCCCCTCTGAGACAGGTTGGGATGCTGGATTTCTAGGACAAATACTTACTTTTTCAACTCTGCCTATGCCTATATTTATGCACATATCGGTAATCCTTAACCTTTTCCTCATAAATTCCTACCATAAAATAAAATGAACCCTCATTTTATGTCCGTGTTTTTGCAATAAATGTTTTATTTTTCTTGCACCCGCTATTTTACAATACTAAATATATTTTATTTATTTATTTTAATATTCACCTCAATGTGTATAATCTAAAAGTTTTTATTTTTTGAGAATGGTTAGTTTTAAAGTGGGGGTTTAAAATAACCAAATATGAATATGTGTTAAATTTATCCCGAACACCCTGTATACTAGTGTAATCAATGACTTTTTCTAAGAATCAAGCCCTATGTATTTTGCATTGAAAAGCTTTTTTTTATCAAGTTGTTCAGGTGTTATGAATATTAAACAATGTTAACTACAAACATTTTCCTAATAGCTTTTCTTTGCGTATAGGCTATATGCCTACACTTTTGATTGAACATATTGCAAGGTTATACTTAGAAACGAGGTAAGCTTTGACTTTTCAAACACATATCTTGAGTAATAAATGACCCCTTGTTTTCCAGGTGAAAAATTGGCCTAATAAAGTCGTTCATTACTTGATATGGAAATATGTTCTTTAATTGAAAAATAAACAGTGATATAAATGTACATATATATATATATATATATATATATATATATATATATATATATATAAAGATAAACCTAATGAATCAGACTAACCTACTAAAAGTTTCGCTTAATGCTCTTCAGGGCTAAGATCTTAGCCCTGAAGTGAATTAAGCGAAACTTTTAGTAGGTTCGTCTGACTCATTAGATTTCTCTTTATTATTTGCTCTACTTAGGTATTGAGCACTTTTTACTTATTTAGTCGGGGTTGTATATATATATATATATATATATTATATATATATATATGCATATAAATTGTTTTTTCTTTTGGCCAAAATATTGTACTAATAGATTATTTTTTGTTGGTACGATTATCTTGGTCTTTTCTTTTTTACAATAATCTTTTTCTTCCCGGTTGATATTTGGTAGTATATTTTTAAAATCAAACTATTTGCTGTTTTTTTCTCACCGCGAGGATTTACCAACAAGTTTGGTATATTATATATATATATATATATATATATATATATATATATATATATATATATATCTGTGTCCATATGACAAAATCAGGATTTTAGTAAGTTCTTCTAGGTGCATTAAAAAAATAATTAATTGAACCGTTAGAGGAGTTGATTCTTATTTTTACTGTGTTCAAATTTAATTTAAATGGGATCTTATATATTCCGCACTAAGTGTAGTGAAATGAGATTTGCACATTTTGTAGATCTAATACAGAGATATCTACTCACAATATTTCATTTTGTACTAGACAAATATGAAAAAAAAAGTACAACAAAAAGAAAGAAAAAATTGGCACAGTAACTGTTTGCTTGTTGCAGCATTCTAACCCTAACCATTGCTCATTCACAATTGGCTACGGACCCAAGTGAAGCTCTTGTCTGTATCTGTAAGTTTAATATGTGTCTTGAGACCAATATATCTTTACTGATACGTAAATTAGTTTTCACTCTCCTTTTTTACAATTTCCTAGATGGAATACCGCTAAACTTATATATAAATTCTTTTTAAACATGCAATCTCTCAATTTTGCAATTAAATGTATTTTGTATTAAAACTCGATATATGCTTTTTATTTGTTTCTTTATGTATTTTCCATAACATTTTTTTCTATTTACATATATGATTTAAAGCATAATCAGAAAAACGATTACACACAGATATATAATTTTGAATTATATTTTTTAGGCATAACGGTTATTGTCGTAGGGAATATAAACATTTACTTGAGTTCAAATCCTGGACGAAGTTGGTTATGTTTCTGTTATAGGTGATATAACCTATCTACATAATGGAATGATCCTACTACTACTATAAGTAGCAAGGACAATTGTAGCTTGGGAACAAGCAAGTGATTCAGTTCTAGACTGTATTGTCGGACGTAACTCACCTTCCTTCTGTAAATTCTACTTTCTCTGTTCAATACACTTGTGTCAACTTTCACCAGTTTTTTTTGTCTTTATTTGTGACCCTTAACAACCCCACAACAGTTTCATTGACGCCCCCGGGAAAAGCATGAAACTGCCCCCCCTCAGTTTAATAGTTGAGTATACTGAGCTGTTTATCTGTGATATGTCAACCCGTCTATGAGAAAGAAAACTTTAAATTCAATCCATACTCTGCTTGAAAATTGACCTTTTGTTGCATCATTCTCCGGTGGAGGGGTTGGGTAAATACATACATAATTTTGTATCGATAATCTAACATTGTCAAATGTGGTGTTTTTGAGAACGTTCTAAAATCTACATGGATGACATTAACAGTACCCCACAAAGACTGTACATTGGTAACTCTGGCAAAATACAATTAAGGTTTGGTTTGTTTTGTTTTACGGCATATCAACCTCAGTGGGTCATTTAATGCTGATAATGAAATAAATCAATTCTTAATGGATAATACACTTTTTTTATAAATACATTTTCTATTTAATCCATAGATAGGACCCTAACAGGTACTACCACTCCGGGTCAGAGTGGACCAGGGAGCAATGGTGATGAAGGGGTGCTCCGCATTCCACAAACCTCCAAAACTGGAACCTCACCATCAGCTAGAGTTTAACGTAATTCCCAGGACATGTAGAAGCCACCGCCTTCTAGCACCCATATGATAAAAAGGGGTTGGGGCTTGCCATAGGGGCATAGGTTTGGGAAAATCATATAGGTGCTATGAATTGATCGGAGGGGCCTCTCCGATCTAGCCCAAGATAGGGCCAAATTGGAGTATTGCAATTCAGGAACTGCTCAATCCACCTGGGCTCTATCCTTAAGAATCACGGGTCGCCACCAAGGCCAACAGTGGCCCCCTTGGCGGAGTTTACCCCTCTGCAGAAGTCGGTGCATTCTAACGCCTGCCGACAGGGCGGAAAATGCAATTAAAAGGAACAAAGATCAACTGACCTAACAATTGTTTCAAGGTGTTACCAAAAGGATCGAACTATCTTTTTGGTAACTACAAAAATGCTACTATTTCACATATTTGAAACCATTTTGTTATAGACAACGATGCTGTAAAGATGACTTTCTAAGTTTCCTTGTTGAGTGGATTAAGTGCCTTGACACACATTGAAAATTCCAGCATTTATGAAAATTGGCCACTCTGAGCTTTTTGAATTGATAATCTTACATTATCAAATGTGATGTTTTTGAGAACATTCTAAAATCAACATGGCTGATATCAACAGTACCACACTAAGACTGCCCATTGATAACTCTGACAAAATGTAATTAAAATGACCAAAGATCAACTGACCTAAGGTGATTCCAAAAGGATGCAACTATCAATTGGGAATTTAAAAAAATCAACTATTTTTACATCTTTGTAGTCTTGAAACCACTAGTTATAGACAACCGATGCTGCAAGGTTGACTTTCTAAGGTTGACTGGATTATGCGCTTGGCACATCCTTGACAGTTTCAGCAGTAAGCAAAAGTGGCCAAATTTGACCACCATTATCATAAAATATATCAGCCAAATCTAATATTGTTGACATCTTTTAGGATGACATGTGTTTTCTGATTATAGGTCAACACGTACATACCAAAATAGATACGACTCCTATATATATATATATATATATATATATATATATATATATATATATATATATATATATACCCATACAAAGCAAAACAAATCTCTTAGAAGCATTAGTGAAGAGAGATATTGAAAAATAAACTGTGATATATATGTCTATAAAAGTTTATATATATACATATGTATCCGAACATAAAAAAAAAAACATTTATAGAAATAATAGCAGAGTTGTTTTCTGTGTGTACGTAATGACACATTAGAGAACACAAAAGAACTTGGAAAAACAGAAGCCAAAATATAGGACAAACTTGGCACAAAACATTAAGATATGCATAAAGATATTCGTGAAATATTTACTGTGAGGGCAAACGGATACAGTTTTTAAATTTATTTAACAATGTTTTAATGGAAAAGACTTGCAAAGTTGTTAGAAAGGAAACAATGCATAAGACATTTGGTCTTAAATTATAACTCGGGATATTTCTTATATAATTGTTCCAAACAAAAATTCACTATTAAGTGTAGCCATCGAAAAAAAATGCCATAACATTAGCCTTTAGAACTAGGGAAGATTTATTTGTTAACGTTGTATGAACATATATATTTGGGATTTTTTTTTTGTTAGAGAAGAATAGACATTTTATTTATGATTGTAAAATATAGATAATTTATGCTTTCAAAAATTGTCAAAAAATAGTTCCAAAACCCAACCCCTAACCCTAACCCCAACCCTAACCCCCCTATTTAAAATTAAAATTGTAAAAAAATAGTTCCAAAACCCAACCCCAACCCCTAACCCTAACCCCAACCCCAACCCTAACTCTACCCCCCCAATTAAAATTTTTATTAAAAAGTTTGTGGGTTCTGTTTTTTGGGGGGTCGCCTTAATTTGGATACCTTAATGCAAATTCAGCCCAACTGCAATGGTAGAGCGGTTCCGATATGGGGGACCAGTTTACGATAAACTTCTACGTGGAACTGAGCACCCCTGAAAACTCGAAAAATAAATAACTTTTGAATTTTTTTTTCAATCCTATAGATTGGTGTGCAATCGATAATAATCCGTTGAAAAAAATAATTAAAAACGAAAATTTTACATACGGGGTTCTGAAAGTTCATGTCCGCCATTTTTTTTTTTTTCATAAAAATGTAAGAATCATAGAATTTAAGGTCAATATGGTTCTAAAGTGATATTGTTTTTACACATTACTAGCGAGCCTTTCAGAAACAGAAGAAGCGAAAATGAATGGTCCCCAAAAATCTTTGGCAATAAAAAATAAATTTTGTCTTTGTTCAAATACTTATGCCCAGTACTGCTAGTAAAGACTAGAATATGTTGTCTGCATCTCATACAGAAGGGTAAGGCCCTTTAGAAGGAGATCTCCTGACTAAACTACTTATGATGGTGTGGCTCCTGTTCTGGAAATTTGGGTAGTGTGGAGTACCCTTTCATTGACATTACTCTCAAGCCGATCCTGAAACGGAGTGGTAGTACCTGTTAGGGTCCCATCTATGGCTGAAATAGATTTGATTACAAATCATTTGTGTATGATAAAACCGTGGGCAAAAAACACGAAAGACCTCTCAAGAGATGAATAGACACGAAAATGAAAATATGAATATACAATGAATGGGATTCCCAAACCTCTTAGCATAAAATAACCCTAGATGGTTTCAGATGCTGTTAAAATCAATCGTTCAAAATCCTAAATAGTCCCCTACAATGTTCGGCAATAAAATACTGTTTGGAAGTGCTAGAGGAAGTAGTTGACATATGAATTTCAACTAGCACAGAATGTACATTCTATTGCTTAAGACTTCAAAGGTCATTAATGTATTTTGTTTTGACTTTACTGATATTTTTTAAACAAATAATCTTGTATAGAATGTTCATATTTTCAATAAACTAGTGTAAATATAAGTGCTAGAAATCTCTAGTCAATAATATGAACACAAATTGCACTCTGACTAGACAAATGCCAAGTTAACCTAAGGGGTGGTAATTTTAAGTTCATCATCTGAATTTAATTTCCTTATAGGGAACGCATATCCCAGGGGTAAGAAAAGTTGTAGATGATGTTAATATTGTTTAACGAAAGTTTTTGAAGGCAAGCATTAATAATAATAATATGATTAGATTACTTTTATTTACTGTTTTAAGGTAGATTATTTATTATCTTTCTTTATCCTGTTCAAATGGACAATGTACCAAATCATAATGATATCGATGACTGTTTTATCTTGTTTATAACAGGGCTGTAGAATACACCAACTGAACCTCTGCAAAGGGGTAAAATTCAGTTGGACCACCTGTTGGCCGTGGATGGTTGTCTGTAATGCTTAAGGACGGAATCCTGGTGGGTTATCAGTCCCTGACTTGTAACACTCCAATTTGACTGTTATTTAGACTAAATGCGTTTGTTGGAGAGACCCTTCAATCAGCTGGTCATGTCATGCCCTAGCACCCATATCATTGTCCCAAACCTTTGCCCTTATGGCAACCCCAACCCCTTTTATTACATGTCCTAAAAGCGGTGACTGAGTATCTCAGTGTTCTGAGTATCATGCTAAACTGCATCTAGTGATGAAGTTCCAAGTCTGGAGCTTTGGGGAGTGTAAAGTAACCCTTTATCGACATTACTACAATTTCCACCCTCATCTAGTGTAGTAGTATCTGTTAGACTCCCCTCTATGGGTTAAATAGCTCAAAATGGGTTAAAAATGTGTTTGTTTTTTTTCATTAATTTTGAAAAAATGAATACTCAGCAAGAATGTATATAAAAATGTCTTCAGCATAAAATAACCCAACAAGGGTTGACATGCCGTAAAATCCAACAAACAGCCAACCAACCTTGTTTATAATTCTGCTTTTTTTAGTTGAATTGAAATAGGTGTATTATATTTTTGATATTATTGTTGAATTTTTAACACGTACCACAGACGGTGGTGCACAAAAGGCTGGTGACAGCAAGTCTTCTCAGGTCTCCAGGACTCTTCTATATCAAAGCAAAAATAGATAAGAAGCAACAAAATAGCAAGTGTGTTGTATAATTGATGGGTCCTCTGTTAATTATGCACGGTTAAAGCAGATAATTTATTTCAATTCAAACTTAACCATTAACAAACAGGATTTTGATTGATGTCTCTTGACCTTATTTTGACCTCTCTTCCTGTTTTGCCAAGCAAACGTGAAATAATTTAGTTAGATAATCAGTCTCTGATTAGCTGCTGAATAATGAAGATGCTATAGCGGTTAGGTAGATTCTCACTGCACAGTTGAGTGCTTCGGACCCAAGAAATAGAAATAAGTCTCAAATACATGTAACTTCACCAAAGTAATCTCTTGTGCTGTCACTAAAAACAAACGACAACACTGGATGTCTCAAGTAGCATCTTAAGAAGAAAACACAAACTGAGTAGAAGCTACAGAAAATATAAGTTCACTACTAGATTAAGATGTTTACAGCCACGGGTATATGTCGAATACGAGAAAGGAGTATATAACAAGTGGAGATAAAGACAAAACAGTTAATCATATAATAAGCAAATGGAGTAAACTAGAACAAACAGAATACAAGACTAGGCACGACTTGGAGCGGGAAGGTAATCTACAAGGAATTGTGCAAGAAATTAAATTTTGAACATGTTACTAAATAGTATATGCACAAAGTAGAACCTTTTCAGAGAATGAGACACATAAATTATCTGGACTTTGAAATACAGACGGATCACCTACTCCCAGCTAGGAGACCTGACGTAGTATTTATTAACAACAAAAAAAAAATCTTGTCATCTTGTGGATTTTGCCATCCCGGCGGATCACAGAGTTAAAATGAAAGAAAAAGAAAATATTCACAAATACTTGAACCTGGCCAGAGAACAGAAACATTTTTGAAAAAATTCGCAAAAATATTTTTGGGGCTATTTATTGCTCCAGTCTTGAAAAGAGATCAATAATCAAATTTTTGGTGGTTGAGAAGTGCTATTTTCTCCGTATGACTCTCTATCTCTCTTCTCTCTCTCTCTCTCTTTTCTCTCCCTCTCTCCTCCCTCTCTTTCAATAATTTTTCTACATTCATTTCTTGGGTGTTATATTCATTTCTCTCCCCCAACTTTATCTCTATCACCTCTCTCTCTCCCTCTCCCCTCTCTCTATCTCTCTCTCTCTCTCTCTATCTCTCCCTTTTCTCCACACACACACACACATGCATACACACTCACACATATATACGGGATAAGTTTGACAGTTTCTTAGGGAAAAAAGTGCTTGGTAACTCTAAAAAGGTACGGAGATTACACTACTGTGAATAAGTTTCACTCAAAATAACCGCCATTGGCATCGAGCACACCCTCAATCCTGCTCCGGATCCTGGAGCAAACTGATGTTACAGTTTCCCTGGGAAGGGTCTCAAAAACTACCCTAATTCTGTCGATTAACTGAGCTTTTGTAGTACTGGCACGGGTTGGTGTCTTTCCCAACAGCGCCAGATACATAATAATTCATGGGTTCAATATCTGGGGAGTTCGGAAGCCAAACATTGGATCTGGTGTAGTCGTAAAAATTTGCCGACAACCATTTTTGACTTTTTCAGAGGTGTGGCAGGGGGGTCGAATTATTTACTAACGAATATGTAATGAGTACAGAGAAGAAGATTTTAGTTTAAAAAAAAAGTTTACAAATTGGCTAAACATGATAATATACCATAGGCTCGTCTAGAATACAATTGAGTTTGCTTTTATAAAAATTTCTCTTTGCTTTTGGTTTTTAGGAAAATTTGAATAAAAAATAAATCTATTACTAATAGAGATTCGCTTCCGGTTTTTGTTTGTAACAAAAATTACGTCACTGCTTACGTCACATTATACACTCAAAATTTGAAATGCAACATTAAACAGTCCTAATTGTTTTTTAAACAAGTTTTAATAAATACATGACTGGTATTATATATCTATATATAGTTTGTTTTATTTCAATACATATTTAAAGTTTACATTTCAAATTGTTTTATTTTTTAATCCTATAATAAATTTGATGATTTTACTTACTTAGGGTACAAACTCGCTGACATTGAATTTTTTACTCCCACCCCTCAATAGGCAATATGTTTCAAAAATCTATTTTACATCGCCCGGAGGACGTTTTTTTATTTTGTACTAGTATATATAATAATCTTGAACTATTTTTGTTAATTCTCACCATATAGGTTTTCTATATTCCATTGCAATATTTTTTATGCAGTTTTATGGATTTTTATTGAAGGTTATTCTTTTTGTTCATTGCAATAATTTTGATATTCCAGTTGACTACAGACTTCGTGGTTCTTATTCTTACAAATATTTCCTCTTAATGTTTACTGTGCAAACAATTTTCAGACAAAAATCCTCTATTCTATAAATGTAAATTTTCTTCAAACCGGTGAAGCAGAAGTCACTAATGTCCTCTGCTGACAAAAGAAAGTTCTATTACCTACTAACCGACTATTAGAATTAACTACGTCTGTCTTCATATCATGTGGGGTTTTTATTATATCCTATTTAGTCGGCCTGAAATCAACTGCCCACTGGAACGGCATGCTGAGTCTGACTGCAAGAGTCCAGAGCAGGCTTGCATATATACAAAATCCATCCCTAATCCTGCTCCCTAAGCTGACCACCAAGAAATGGGCCATAACTTTTGCCTGCTAGACTTATGACTCGAATTTCTCTTATAAATGCAAACAATTCTTTTTTTTTTTTCAGTCTGCTTGCCGCCAATTTTCTAACTATTAATTTTCTGGGACCAATTGCATTGTCAAAGAAAGAAAGTCAATGAGCAGAAAGGAATGACAAACTGGGCCACAGACCAATCAAATAAGGGTGTTGGAACCAGGGGAAGCTGAGAATACCCAACAGCAACAAAAACAAGATAACAGGCTATGCAGGAGAGAAGCTAAGGTCGCTGCAACTTCACTCGCAACAAAAAAGGGATAATCATCTTTGCTAGTCCTTCATTATAGCTGAATCTGTCACTGCATCTCAAAAACGGTAAAATGAAAAAGAGCCTGCAACAGACATTGAATAGGATAAGAATCTAGATTAGTGTTCGAGATACATTGGAATCAAATCTGTCATCTGAAGCGACTGTCAAACTATTAAATGGCCTGTAGAAACAGATAGAATCTGCTGCTCGAGAGCAAAATGCTAAAGAGTTCCTCATCTTAGAGAGATGCAGGAAAAATAGATGAGAGCAAGCAATTCCTCAAGGTTACAATTGCTGCTTTCAGATGAGATCCTTTGGTAATGACACTGAAGTCATCTCATTGTTTTCAGCTGAGCTATCATCAAATATTGTTTTAACAGTGGTCTTGTTGTTATTGATATTTGAGGAAAAAGTGAAGGATTCTGACTAGAATTTCATAATTATCTGTGTATTATATAATGATCCCTCACAAATACCTTGAATAACCTAGTATAGCAGATATGGCATAAAATAACAGTTAGCAAGTTAACTTTCAATCTCTACTGAAACAAACACAAGAAACGGGTGCTCATTGGTTGGCTATATGCAAAGTAAGTAAAGTCGTCGGGGCGGCCTAATGTCGGTATCAGGCATACAGCGAGGAAGTCTATCTCCTTTTCACTAGCGCTAGACCAAGGAGATTGTTTTTGCATTTGAGGCGGAGCACCACACCTACCATCAGCTCCTTACTTTACCGCACAGATCCCTGTGCTACTCATACGCTGAGTTGGCGAGGACCGGTATCGAACTAGGAACGTTGTGGAATTTGGATAATAATGGCACAAGTGAATACAAAAGAAAGGAGCACTCATTGGTTGGCTATAAGAGGAATATTTTCTGAGAGTTAATCCCTTAAGAAGATTTCTTCTGTGAAACAACTGTCAACTTGTGTTGTGTACATTTCATTGTCAAACTTATTTATTTCTTTAAAAGGCGGGCATTCCAATTTAGAAAATTTATTAACATAAAAAACATGTATTATTACACTTTTTGAAAAACAGTTTGGTGATATTGTCAGTAGTAAACATTGATGGACACAAAAGCAACTTTAACATGGTAGTGATATTAATAGCATATAAGCAAGGATCGTTTCCCCGGAAATTTGATCTCTCTGTGACCGTAAAATACATTAACAAACCTATGTACTTAATAGTTTAAAAACACCAGTCCCCGCTACAGCTGTCAGTGAACGAGGGAATAAGATATCAGGATTCCAATCGGTCAGTCTGAGTTCGACCCTAGCCAAAGATAGTTGTGTCTAGCTACATTGAAGAGGCGTGAAACGCCGAAACACGTGTCTGTGGATGACTTACTAATATATGCTCCCATAAATTTGGTATGAGCTCTCTAATTGGTCATTTAAATTAACTCTCACTATTAAGCATATAAGCAATGATCATTTCCCCGGAAATTTGATCTCCCTCTGACCGTAAAATACATGAACAAACCTATGTACTTAATAGTTTAAAAACACCAGTCCCCGCTACGGCTGTCAGTGGACGTCGGGATAAGATATCAGGCTGCGAAACAGTCAGTCTGAGTTCGACCCTAGCCAAAAATAGTTGTGTCTAGCCACACTGAAGAGGCGTGAAATGCTGAAACACGTGTCTGTGGATGACTTATCATATATATATATATATATATATATATATATATATATATATATATATATATATAAAGATTATACGTTTTTTCTAACGAGAGAAAAATGAATATTTTGTAATATATATATATATATATATATATATATATATATGTGTATATGTGTGTGTGTGTGTGTGTGTGTGTGTGTGTATAACTCCAGTACGGGAGAATCCCCGTGGCATAATAACTAATGCAACGCACTATGAACTCATGGTAAGTAAGTTCGAACTCTAGTTTTGCTATTAAATGTCTTTGAACTCAATGAAAACTAAAAGATTTACAGCAAAGAATATATACTTTGGGTTAAGTTTAAACCATATTCAATCAGACAAACAGTGACCTGGAAGCATTTCTCCCAGACAAACACATTGCAAGTTAGGTATAAAAATGATTGCCAATAATGTCGAAATAGCTTTGAAGTTTTTCGATTTGCTCTTTCGGGGATAATTACTTCATGACAACTCAATTTCAACTTAAATTTCTTGCCAGATATGGAAACATCCAGTTTTCTTTCTCCTTTTTCCTTTTTTTTTTTTTTTTTTTTGAAACATTCTCTTAAAGATAAAATGCTTATAAAATAAACAAAAAAAAAAAAAAGCAAAGAAAGAGAAATCGGACAGATAGGGAGAATGAATAAATTCCATAAGATATCATCTAACTGGATCAACTTAAATTCACTTTAGCAGACTGAAGTTCTACTTAGATGAGTAGAAAAAAAGGTAAAGTTAATAAATAAAGTTTCACTAATGCAGTCAGTCTGAAAATTGACGGAAATGGAAAATGCAAAAAGAATTATACAGGCTTGACTAAATAAAACTTATATGGGTCACTAAAGTCTTTTTAAAAATAAATAACAGAAAACTTGTACATTTAGTCACAACCTCGTTATATAAAAATAGTATGTACCAGTAATGGTCCCTTGTTGATTTATTGTGGTATATAAGTTGTGCTGGAAACCACCACTTAAACTTATAGATTGAGTATGGTCATGTGGATTAAACCCCAGCCAATCAACAGCTCTAATACGTGGTTAGTTAACTATTTAATCGCCGATATAGACAGCCGTTCATTTGCATGTTATTTGGCATTGACGAACGGACATGCAGAAAAAGTATATCAACCAACAATAAGGGACACCAATGAACAACCAAATATTTCTTGCCCAAAGATCGTGCTCTGCTTAACACAAGGGATCACCACTGTAAAGTACTCTCACCTGAAGCTTCAAAATAGTCACAAAAATCGTAACATTCCTAACCCAAGTTTTTCATTAAATTTAGATATAGAAAAAGACCCATGTGTCATAATTTCTAAAAGTAACTTTTCCCTATTTTATTGCCAAAGACTAGTATGTCTGAATATGCTAGATCCCCCAGTCAGTAGCAGTCAAAGAGGACATATTCAGGACTTAGATTCTTCAGCTACAAAAACAGTCACAAATTTCACAATGATGACCAAGTTTTATCCTTTAAAAAATTCAATATGGACTCTCAAGTCAGCAATTAGAAAGAATACTATAAAACATTTATGTAATTTATCCAAGTACAAAACTTAATACAGTGTTACTGTCCACGCATTCCGTTTAAATAGAATGTGCCGTGAATTTGATTGGTTGTTAGCGCCAGCCAATCATATGCGCGGATTAGAATTTTGCAATCGTCCAAAAAGAATAAAAAGTCAAACGTCTTTTAGCGTCTAATGTTGGTGAGGGTATCAGAGTTTGATAATCTCTGATAGGGTCAGCATGGCGAGGGAAGTCTGATGTTGAAAGACCCGACACTTCCAAATGACTTATTCAGATTACATCACTAAGGACAACCACCAGCGCCCCAAATGTACGAGCTTATATTAAAAAAAATACTCATAAAAAAGATTGGAATATTTTAGTAAATGATGTCATTACTCTAGAAGATCCAAGATGCTTTACCGAACAGATCAAATTACCCAAGCTGTGCTACTCAATTGCTGAGTTGGTGGGGACCGTTATCGAGCATGAGACCTGGTGGTCCTTAGATGGATGGTCTACCAAATGAGTTAAACTGGCCCCTATTTAGCATTGAAGATGTTGTAAAATAGATTAAAGACAAGAACGTCAAGGTATTGGAGTGACCGTCAGAAAACCCTGATCACAATATATTACAAAATATGTGCACTAAAAAGA
Source organism: Doryteuthis pealeii (assembly GCA_023376005.1). Lineage (NCBI taxonomy): Eukaryota > Metazoa > Mollusca > Cephalopoda > Myopsida > Loliginidae > Doryteuthis > Doryteuthis pealeii. The sequence goes on along the minus strand of CM042149.1, from coordinate 6,151,263 downwards.
CAACCATTGTCAAAGAAACCAAACATTGTGAATAAGACTGGCAAACATCAAAGGAATTTTTTTATTTCTCTGACAAGTGAACCTTAATTTAAAACTTGAGTGGACAAGGGAACTGGAATGATATCAGAAAGCTTAGATGGGTTGTGACATTCCTAGACAGAATATATATCTGTCTCCTCTGACCCTTTGTTGCAGACCGCCTGGTTCTGAATCTTTTTTTCCAGCCTGCCACTTCTGTCCAAAGTCGAAGGGAATTGAAGCATCCTCAAACACACATGGATGACAAACTTGTGCTCTGGTTTGAAAAAATCGCCTTTTGATCTTCATCCCAAAAGTATATCAGATAACCAGAGTTAACCCGACCATGATAATTGCTGTCACATTGAGCCACCAACAGTATTCTATCTTGTTAAAGACTTTTGCTAATTAACACTGCAGCATCACCATACTCACTTCAAAAAGCTAGCATCCAGGGACCATATCCTATCTTGTTACACTCACTAATGGGCCGGGTTAGCTCAGTCGGTAGAGCGTTCGGCTAGAAAACGCAAGGTTCCTAGTTCGATACCGGTTCTCACCAACTCAGCGTTATAAGTAGCACAGGGATATGTGCGGTAAAGTAAGGAGCTAATGGTAGTTGTGGCGCTCTACCTCAGATGCTAAAAAAATAATCTCCTTGGTCTAGCGCTTGTGAAAAGGGGATAGACTCCCTCGCTGATTGGCTGATACCGACATTAGGCCGCCCCGAAGACTTTACTTTTACTTATAACAGTCGTTTCAGTAGGAAATGACCAGAAGTAGAGAAAGTTATTATTCAAAACAAATGACCAAGGTTTGTATTTAATCAACCTCTCCACCATAGTTGAGAAGGGAAAGTTGTATTTGAATAGACCTGATATATAACATTTGTCCATATCAAAATCAGATATATAAAGGGGCTTAGGTAGCTAACATAAACTTAATTCTGATAAATTAAGGTTTTCATATATATATTCTCAAACCGTAAGTGTCACCAAATTTTACTCAATATTATTTTTTCAAACACTTCTAAATTATCTGTATTTTGACCGTTCCAACTTCAAATAACAAACATTTTGCCCTGAAGAAGGCTGTTTTTCCTTAGTATACTTAAATATCTTATATTTTTCTATTGTTATTTTATTTCATAATTAAAATAATTATAAATAGAATACAATGTGTACATGGACACACTCTCGGCCAAAATACATGTTGGCATTTCATTAAACCATTTTTATGCATTCAACATTTTCTTTCCTCTATTCATTTATCATTTCAACATTATGTCGGAGTCATTTCCACTTTTCGATTAACACACACACACACACACACACACACACACACACACACATATATATATATATATATATATATATATATATATATATATATACACACATACAAACATATATATATATATATATATATATATATATATATATATATGTTTCTGTGTGTGTGGGTGTTTGTGTGTATTCTTCATTATAACATTAACTACAGTACTGAATTCAGGTAACCAACATAAATTTATTTCTGATAAAATAAGGTTTTCATATATATATATATATATATATATATATATATATATATATATATATATATATATATATATATATTCATAACTGTGTGTTCATCTGTCTATCTGTCTGTAATGTGTTATCTATCTGTCTATCTGTCTTTAATATATCTATACATCATTATACCTAGATTTTTTTTAAATTTTTAATTTTTTTTTAAATGTAAATCTGTTAGTGTCTGTCTTTTTATCTATTTATATACCATTAATTAATATGTTCATATCTGTCTGCCTATCTATCTTTAATGTGTTATTATCTGTCTATCAGTTTGTCGATCTATCTTTAATCAATGTCTGTCTATATTTAATCTGTTACTGTCTCTCTATCTCTATCTATCTGTCTGTCTATAATTTGGTAATATCTGTCTTTATGTCCATCTATCTGTAATTTGTTAATATCTATCTTTATATCTATCTTGAGTGTGTTCATGTCTATCTATCTGTCTGTTTACACTTGGTCTGATTATCGCTCCGTCTATATTTAATATGTTAAGGTCTCTCTGTCTATCTACCTTTAATGATATATATATACCCCAAAAATATATATATATATATATATATATATATATATATATATATATATATATATATGTGTGTGTGTTTGTGTTTGTGGGTAGTCTTTATTATAACATTAACTACAGTACTAAATGCAAGAGATAAGTATATATGCACTGTATATGCTTGAAAAATCACCTGTTATTCTAACACATAAATTCATTGCCCTATGAACCACTGAAAATAATAAAAACGTTTCTTGTTGTATTTATTTATATTTTAAGTTATTTTGAATTGTGCATCTTGATCAAATGCCAGAAGCATTGTTTGAAATGATAGTTTTTAAAGGGTGGAGGATTGAGCAGAAATGTGTGCGGAAGAAAAAAGGTGATAAAGCAGAAAATATGCAGGCTAACAGTCAAAGATATGTTATTTTCTCTTTTTATTATTGTTTTCATTCTTCTTTTTAAATATTAAATTTTCTACAACTCGATTAGTTTTGATAAATTAGTGCCAACAATTCACCCAAATGATTAAATTGCCCAACCAACAGAGCAGAGAAAATAAGGAAAGGATACAAGCAAATGTTTTAGATATTATCTCTTGTACTTCCCACGAGTCAGATATATATATCTTATTATAATGGAGGTTGTGTGTTTTTCTGTCTGTAACCGAAACTATATTACTACTCAAGTCACAATTCCCTTAATTATTTACGTCAAATTCTCCATGATTTCATTCTTTTAAACCTTCAGTTATTAATAAAAATTGTTTTACATTATTAATACTGTTGACCATATCTACGTACTAATAACATGCAATTGTATTTATATATACAACAAAATAGAGGTTTACAGTTTGAACAAGAAGGCTAATTTGCATATTGATATTTAAAATTTTATTTTAATAAATATGTGCTTGGTATTATTGATTTCTAATTGTTTGGTTTTATCTTAAGAAATATAAACAAAAATCTCGTGGATAAAGCTTAAAAGAAATTTATTTACAAGAAGAAATAACTGTAATATTATCCTTTGCTTCCTATTTTAACTAAATAGTTAAATTAAAAAAATTTACCAATGAAAGAGGGGAGTAATGGAAAATGATGGAATAGTTAGTTTCAAAGTTGTTCTATTTTTCGATTATACCCCCTCTGTTGCAGTTCTTTTTATCTGCATTCTTAGTCAGTTTCATTAGCCTTTCTAATTTAATATATTTTATTATATCAAAACTTAAATACTTGCACCCGGAGGGTGCATATATTTGCTAGTATATATATATATATATATATATATATATATATATATATATATGCATGTATAGACACATCAATAAGTGCACACCATATATATATATATATATATATATATATATATATATATATATATATATATAGGTACATCAATAAGTCCACACCTTCAAATATATATATATATATATATATATATATATATATATATATAAGTAAAGTAGTAAAGTCGTCGGGGTGGCCTAAAGTCGGTATTTGCCTGAAAACGAAGGAGTCTATCCCTTTTACTGCTAGACCAAGGAGATTGTTTTTTTGGATCTGAGGTGGAGCACCACGCCTACCATCAGCTCCTTACTTGATCGCACAGATCCCTGTGCTACTCATACGCTGAGTTGGCGAGGGCCGATATCGAACCAAGAACCTTGCGATTCCTAGGTGAGTGCTATACCGACTGAGCTATTAACTCATAGCTATAAGTTTCATGCTTACGTAATCTTCAGATGAGTCAAAGGGTGACTCATCTGAAGATTGCGTAAGCATGAAACTTATAGTTATGAGTTAATATCCATAATATCATAATTATTGATTGTAAAACTGCTCTGTTTTATTAGCATTGAGCACCTTTTTATGTCAATACTTTTCTCATTTATTCTCTATTCCTTCTATATTATATATATAAATATATATGCATAGATGCAGATTAAGTTCAAATTCTGGATGAGGCTGTTTGCATTTCATATAGCACATCCAACAATTCGCCTTCCAACTATGGGTAAATAGTAGGTCAGACTAGGCTTTTTAATCTTGTTTAGTCAACCGAAAGGTATATATCCAACTATTCTCTCTCCAACTTTGGATAGATAGACTGGGCTATTTAACCTTGGTTAGGCAACCAGTCTAAGAGAAGAAAAACTCTGAATTCAAACCTGTTAAATTATATATAAGAAGTTGATCAAATATCACATCCTGCATATACGTAGCATAGCTTGGAACCGTGCGGAAAAGTAGGGAGCTGATGGTAGGTGAGGTGTTCTACTTCTGACACAAAAATATATTCCCTGGTCTAGCGCTGTTTTAAAAGGTGATAGACTCCCTCGCTGTCTGGCTGATACTGACAATAGGCCACTCTGCCTATTCTATTTTACTTACAATTAAGTCAGTAATAACAAATTAGACATCAAATTTGGACACTTTACAAAAGATGAACTTGATGTAGTTCTAAAAGCAATCAAAATTAGAATAAACTCAACAGAAAACATCCTGAAGTATTGATACCAAGAAATTTGATGATATACTACTTAGTTTATACAAACCATTTTGAAAAAAATAAAAACCGATCAATTTAAATGTCTCAAATCAATATTTACTCATCAGATTGTGAAGAGAATGGCTCTGATGGCTGCGGCTACAGAATATGATGACTGCACCTCTAGTGGGGTAAGACTCCCCACTAATGGGGCCCACGTCTCGACCATGGGTTGGAACCTGTGATGCTTAAGGACGGAATCCTGGTAGCTGCCATTTATTTGCACTAGATGGACAGTCGGAGGGCCCCGTTCGCTCAATTGGCTAGTCAACCTTAGTACCTATATAATTGTCTTGACCCTATTGTCCTTATCAGCTAAGCCCTAACCCTTTTTATCATATATGTGCTAGAAGACGATGGCTGAGGGTCTTAGTGTTCCTGGTAAGATGTTAAACTGCATCTAGTGGTGAGGTTCCAATTCTGGAACTCTGGGAAGTATGGAGTACCCCTTCATTGCCATGACTCCCAGGTCCACTCTGATCTGGAGTGGTAGTACCTGTTAGGGTCCATATCGATATGTTACATAGATAAGAAATGAGTTTTAAAAATGAGTTTTAAAAAAGATGTGTTTAAGTAAAATATGTTTAAACAAAGATTGAATGCCTTACAAAAATGTATACAATGTTGTTATACTCTTCCACATCAGTATATAAACGAGGCGAGAGAGACAGAGAGATAGATTAGATAGGATAGATGATTTGATAGTCTTTCTTACTTGTTACACTTTTACCTCGGCCACCATTTTCTTCCATCTGGTTAAGGGTTGGTCTTCTTTCTGTTGATTATTATTTGTGCTAGGCTGGTCATTGTTTTTATCATTTAATTCACAAAACTTGGTGTTTCTTAATTATAAAGATTTATTCGCAACCCTAACCATTTTGATTCCGCCATGTGGAGAGATGGACCCAGAGTGGCGACCCAAAGGTCCACTCACTCTGAAATTTGCATTGCATCTAAGTAAATTATTCCATGTATCCAATCGCACAGTTTGAAGGGTCAAGGTTATTACCCATCACCAACTGTCGGGTAACTTACCACCGACCCGTCATTTTACGTTTAACGGACCCTAATTCAAAATTCTAACTACAGGTAGGTTCATAATTTATAAGCTGCTCATAAATTATATAAAAAAGTGTCTTCAGCATAAAATAACCCAAGGATGACATGCCATAAAATATAGCCAACCCAATAAGAAACCAACTGAAGAAAAAAGAACAAATATAATAAATTTGTTTAACGGACCCTAATTCAAAATTCTAACTACAGGTACGTTCATAATTTATAAGATGCTCATAAATTATATAACAAAGTGTCTTCAGCATAAATAACCCAAGGGATGACATGCCATAAAGTATAGCCAACCAAACAAGCAACCAGCTGAAGAGAAAAGAACAAATATAATAAATTTGTTTAACGGACCCTAATTCAAAATTCTAACTACAGGTACGTTCATAATTTATAAGCTGCTCATAAATTATATAACAAAGTGTCTTCAGCATAAAATAACCCAAGGGATAACATGCCATAAAGTATAGCCAACAAACAAGCAACCAACTGAAGAGAAAAGAACAAATAGAATAAATTTGCTTTATTCATTTATAGCTGAAAAATTATTTTGAATTATTTAATTATTTAAGAAATGTTACTTTGCACAAACAATGGAGTGGCCACTCTATCATCTCAATAAATTATATTGCAAAATAACATATGGTACAAAATATTGCTAGTGTTCACCTTAAGTTCAAATTAATAATGGGATATTTTATTATCAATGGCACTAAGAGTAGAGATGCAGACATCTCTGATAAGTGATTTAAAGATAGCATGTTGATTTTCTAGAGATACGTTTTGCGCCTAACTTGATGATTCTATAGATTTCACCATTTGTAGAGAGTGGAACATGAAATCTATGTGTAACACATTAAGAGGTACAGAATAGCATATACACATATACAGTCAGAGAGAGATGCACACATATTCACATATGTATATATGAGGTTAAGTAAACAAACAAATGTGTTTATTTTTATATGGCTTTAAGCCGACAATTTTTTTTGTATATATATATATATATATATATATATATATATATATATATATATATATATATATATAGAGAGAGAGAGAGAGAGAGAGAGAGAGATATTACACATGCACACAATCAAATAGATGATACACTAACACACATGTGTACACACATATATGTATATATATATATATATATATATATATATATATATATATACATATATATATATATATATATATATATATATATATATATATATATACAGACACACATATTTGGACACAAAAACTTACTCATACACACACATATATGCATATCTGTACATATATTTATATATATGTACACATGAACTCATACACATTTACACAAAAATAACCCCCATACACATATATGTATATATCTACTTGCACATAAATATATACATACATACCTACACATATATACATGCACATACCCTCAGATATATCCGTATATATGTACAGATATATATTATACATACATATATATATATACATATATACATATATACACACATATGTATATATAAGTACACATGCACACACACATTTGTATACATGTACATATATATCTATATGTACATATATATATATACTCACACATATATATATTTACATATATACACCCTTACACACATACACACTCATATATAATATATACACACACACACACACACACATAATATATATATATATATATATATATATATAAACATATATATACATATAAGTAATTGGTAATTTGCTTGAATAATATATATACATGTACTCAAACACATACTCACATGAATATATGTACATATAAGCTAACCCAAATATATATATATAAATAAATATATATATATAATATATATATATATATATATATATTATATATTTGGGTTACCTTATATATAGAAGAAATATATATATATATATATATATATATATATATATATATATATATATATAATGTATAATACCTGTCTTATATGACAAGAACACTTTTTGTAAAAGAAAATAGATGCACTAGGTAACAGGACTTATTTTTAAAACTGCTTTATTGGAAAAAGTAAAAAAAATGAAAATTGATTTCTTTTTTTTTTTTTACTTCTCTTTTTCAAATATAAATTTCACTGTAAACTCAAAAGCAAAGTAGATAATAAAACTTAGGAATAGACAAATCTTATATTCTTTTTATGCATAAAGCTGGCATTTTTTGTTGTTTTTTTTTTGTTGTTGTTATTTTCAAATCTTTTTATATATACACCTTTTTTTTTCTTTTTTTTTCTTAATCTTTTTTGCACCATTTCTCTCTTTTCAATTTTCTGTCGGCAGAGTTTACAGTTCAGCGGAAGAAGAAAGACTGACTTAACCAAATAATCACACGGAATTAAGTAAATTTGCAAAAAGAACTTTTGGAAAAGCAGGAATATAAAGTTGATGCAAATCAAGACATCTGTCTGAGAATGCTTTAATTTATATTACCTTGCAGATTATTCACGGACGGATTATAACAAGAGACAGACAGTAGTTTTCATATTGCAATATGAAGTTTCTCTTGAATAGAGAACGGATTTTCAGATTCACTCCACCTTTCAATTTTGGAAGATTAATGAAATTGCATCAAATAAGAACAGCGAAAATTTATGGAAACTTTTTTTTCAAAGATTTTATATTAAGTAAAAAAAAAAAAAAAAAGAAGACTTTCTTTAGAATTTAGATCAGTTTGGTCACAGAAGAAACTGATATGAAAGTCAATAAATAAAAGTTGAAATTATTCAAAGTTTGATTCTAAACTTGTCTTAACTTTTTGAATCTCTCTCTCTCTCTCTCTCCCCTCTGTCTGTCTGTCTCTCTGTCTCTGTCTGTCTCTCTCTCTCTCTATATATATATATATATATATATATATATATATATATATTATATATCTTATATAATGGATATTGTGTGTTTTATGTCTGTAACCGAAACTATATTACTAATCGAGTCACAATTAACATAGTTATTTACATCACATTCTCCATGATTTTATTTATATTTAAACCTGAATTATTAATAAAATTGCTTCACCTTTTTATTAGTGTTGTCCATATCTACATACAAATAACATGCAATTGTATTTATATATACAAAAAATAGCGGTTTGTAGTGTGAATGGAAGGCTAATTTGCATATTGATATTAAAAAATTGGATTTAATAAATATGTGCTTTGTATTATTGATTTCTAATTGTTTGATTTTATCTTATTGAATACAAGAAACAATCTCGTGGATAAATCTTAAAGAAATCCATTAACAAGAAAAAATAACTGTCATTTTATTCTTTATTTCCTAATTTAACTAAATTGTTAAATACGTAAAATTCAGCAATGAAAGACGGGAGTGATGGAAGAGTAAGTTTCATTTCTATTTTTCTATTATACCCCCACTCTGTTTCAAATCTTTTTATCTGCATTCTTATTAGACTTTCTAATTTAATAAGATATTTCATTACATTAAAACCTAAATACTTGCACCCGGAGGGTGCATATATTTTCTAGTATATATAATAGAGAATGAATAGAGAATAAATGAGAAAAGTATTGGCATAAATAGGTGCTCAATGCTAATAAAGCAGAGCAGATTTACAATCAATAATAATGATATTATGGATATTATAAACTCATAACTATAAGTTTCATGCTTACTTAATCTTCAGATGAGTCAAATGGTTAAGATTTTAAAAACCAGTAGTTTTTTAGCGTTTATATAAACGTGAAGCGTGTTCACGCGATGGGATGTTATAATGCTAAAATTTGTTTTTTTAAACTGTGGCTTGTTTAGCATTTATATGACATGAAGCATGTTCACGTGATGGAATGTTATGACGCTAAAGCTGTGTTAAAAAAATGATAATAGAACAAACTTGCTTTGGTCTTAATGCACGCGGTGTCCAGATAATTTTTTTGTTTTAAAATCTCAACCATTACTATACACTGTGAGCCATTTGGTATTTCATTTTACACCATTAGCTGAGTGCTAATTTACTATATACTATATGCTGAGGTTATTTTACTTTACACTTTAGGCTGATATCTATTTTACTATGTATTACATAATTCATGGGTAGCCTATGAATTATGTAAGTAGTGTAGATAGAATTTTGAATTGAAGATTCAAATAACGAGAAAATGGAAAAATTACCATTATTGACAGCATTTAATCTCTCACTCACCTGTACACCGACTTTTGATTGGCTGAAAGAAGGTGTGAGAACAGGAATTAGTTTTAGCTAAGCAGTTGCTGACAGAAAGTCAGTGTGAGTGGATGCAGGGGTCCCTCGCTCAAGATGCTGGCTTATCGTCTGAGTGGTTTAGAGACCCTTTTGGACTGGAGTTGTTTTTAATAAAGGCTATAAAAAACAACAATTAATTAATTGAAAGAAGAAATGCACAGACTGCCCACCTCAGAAAGATGAAACTTAACGACAGAAGAAAGTTCAAAGAAAAATGGTTGTCAAAGTAGACAAGCTGAGAGAAATAAGGAGCCAATCCATCTCATCCCCTCACCTTCACTATCTCTCTCTCTCTCTCTCAATTTATATACCTGATGTGCAGGGGTATAACACCAATTAGAGTGCTATTTTTACTATACACTGTTAACTGGGTGCTATTTTACTATACACTGTAAGTTGGGTGCTATTTTACTATACACTGTAAGTTGGGTGCTATTTTACTATACACTGTTAGTTGGGTGCTATTTTTCTATGAACTGTAAGTTGGGTGCTATTTTACTATACACAGTAAGTTGGGTTCTATTTTACTATACACTGTTAGTTGGGTGCTATTTTACTATACACTGTTAGTTGGGTGCTATTTTACTATACATTGTTAACTGTGTGCTATTTTACTATACACTATAAGTTCGGTGCTATTTTACTATACACTGTTAACTGTGTGCTATTTTACTATACACTATAAGTTGGGTGCTATTTTACTATACACGGTTAGTTGGGTGCTATTTTACTATGAACTGTAAGTTGGGTGCTATTTTACTATACACTGTTAACTGTGTACTATTTTACTATGCACTATAAGTTGGGTGCTATTTTACTATACACTGTTCACTATACATTGTATGCTGAGGGCTATTTTACTATACACTGTAAGTTGGGTGCTATTTTACTATACACTGTGATCCACGTGCTTTTTTATTCTACACTGTAAGCTGGGTGTTATATTATTATAATTTGTAAGTGGATATTTTGGGCTCGAGGGAATCATGTTAAAGCAAACATTCATATAATTCTTTAAAGGAAATAATGAGGTAGCTTTAAAAAAAGATGGCTGTGCACTGATATGAAGTTTGAATGTGTTTTGTGTTGAATTCTTATGATTTTTGTGTTGTGGCTTTTTGTATTCCCTCCACAACAATGCCCTTAGGAAAGGCATCAATCCACTTCTTCCTTACACTATGGATAATATAGTAGGGTAGACTATGGGTCTATACCAATGGTCATAAGCAATCAGTCTAAGAGGAGAAAAACTCTGAATTTAAATCAGAGAAAAGGTAAGAGGAAACTTCTTCAAGAACTTTCCTATGAATATAGTAATACACAGTTTTCTGGGTTGAGTGGTTGGTTGGTTGGTTGAATGATTGGGTTTTACAGTATGTCTTGGTTTGTTTTGTTTTGTTTTACGGCATATCAACCTCAGTGGATCATTTAATGCCGATAAAGTTGTGAAATAAATCAATTCTTAATGGATAATACAATTTTGTTTATAAACTCATGTTTTTCTATTAACCCATAGATGGGACCCTAACAGGTAATACCACTGCAGGTCAGAGTGGACTAGGGAGCAATGGTGATGAATGGGGTGCTCCACATTCTCCAAACCTCCAAAACTAGAACCTCACCATCAGATAGAGTTTAACGTCATTCCCAGGACATGTAGACCCGCAGCCACCGCCTTCTAGCACTCATATGATAAAAAGGGCTTGGGGCTTGCCATAAGGGCAATAGGGTTGGGAAAATCATATAGGTGCTAGGGCTTGACGTGACCAGCTGATTGATCCGAGGGGGCCTCTCCGACCGCCCGTCTAGCCCAAGATAGGGCCAAAGTGCAGTATTGCATGTCATGAACTGCTCATCCAGCAGGGCTCTATTCTTAAGCATCACGGGTCGCTATCCACGGCCAACAGGTGGCCCCATTGGGGGAGTCTTACCCCTCTGCAGAGGTGCAGTCGGTGCATTCTAATGCCGCAGCCGACAGGGCGGTTACAGTATGTCAACCCTTGGATTATTTTATGCCGATGCATACAACTCCAACACGCTTGTGGGACAAAACATTTTATATAGTAAACAGCACAGAAATAAGACAAGATACATAAAATAGGAATACATGATACATGAACATACAACAGTAGAGATTAAAGGACTGGAGAGTCCATACATTAAAAATCACTTACTAGTGATGAGGGGCCAAAGCCCCCAACGAGAAGGGGGTGACAATGTCTCTAACCCATGTGCTCATACGAGAAGATGTAGCAAAATAGGAAAGAAGCATTTAACCAGGCGCTTAAATACAATAGCCCCTGGTGAGAACAAGCGACAACCCAGCGGGAAGATAACTCTTCCAGGCCAATGGGAAGATAATCCCAACAATGTACTTGTTTTATTAATTCTTGTTGGGTATTCATAATCTTTTTCAAACTCTATTTTTTAAAACTCATTCTTTTATCTGTTTAACCTACTGATTGTACCCTAACAGGTACTACCACTGCGGGTCAGAGTAAACCTGAGAGTAATGGCGATGAAGGTACTCCACACTTCCAGAGATCCAGAATTGGAACTCACCACAATAATCAGTTTACAGTCATACCTAGAACACTAATACCCTCATCCATCGCTTCTAGCACACATATAATAAAAAGGGTTGGGAGTTTGCCATAAGGGCAATAGAGTCGAGGCAATCATATAGGAACTAGGGTTGAGGTGATCAGCTTATTGATCAGAGGGGTCTGTATAGCCTAAATAAGGCCCAAAGTTGAGTGTTGAATTTCATGGACTGCTCAGCTACCAGGATTCTGTCCTTAAGCATCACAGGTGGCTACCAACAGCAAATAGTTGATCCTATTGGGGGACTTTACTCCTTGCAAAAGTGCAGTTGGCATATTTTAAAAGCTCAGTTGATAAGGCTGTAATATAGTAGAGTAGGCTAGGGTCTGTAGGCATAGTCATAAGCTTACAGTGTAAGGGAAGAAAAGCTCTGAATTAAAATAATGGGAAAGGCAAGAAGAAACCCCTTCAAGAACTTTCACATGAATATGTTAATTTACAGTTTACTGTTACAAGCCATCTAGCTTCTGAAAGGACACAGAACTTTTTATTCCATACTAAATGAAAAAAATAGGGTTAGCCCGAACAAGAAAGATTTTGTTACCCAGAAGTACCACGTTACAATGTGTATCCCCCGTTTTCACTCTCACTCTTACTCATACATAGAGAGGCTGAGAGTAATATGCAGAATGACAGTGAGGGACGGGTCAGTTTTGGACATGATTGCTAATTACGATTAATTAAAACCAATTGAAATGGAATTTTTTTCAAACATTATGTAGTCCTAAAACCAAGGAATATCTTAGTATAAATTTTGTGTCGTTAACCTAAATAAAAAAGACTGTTTGCATTTTGGATGAGATTTGCCATAAGAAAAAGCAAATCAATGTAAAATTTCATAAAATTTCCACTTATTTCAAATTTGTTTCTAAAATTGTTTTAATTATTTAACATTTCATTACATTGCCCATTTATAGATGCACCACTTAAAGTAGTTTTAACAATGTACATTATTTAACTAATATAATTTTTGCTGAACAAGAATAATATTGCAAAAATAGAATCTATAAATTGTGCAAAATTGTATGAGGAAAATAAAGTCAGCAGATATGAGCTTTTCTATCGATGTGAATATGAATATAATCTTATTCGATTTTGATAAAGTGACATTATGATATATGGGAAATATAGTTGTTTTTAATGTTTATATATATATATATATATATATATATATATATATATATATATTATATATATATTGTGTGTGTGTGTGTGTGTGTGTGTGTGTGTGTGTATGTTATTGCCATTTAACCATTAGGAAAAGTAGTCAGTTGTCAGACGCTACAAAAAATTATATTTTCATGAATTGTTTCATAAAAGATTGGCTTTTTCTTTCATTTAAACCTATTTTCCATTATTGTCTGTCTGCAACGATTTTGTTTTCATTTCAATTATTATTCCTCCACTTAGAAGTGTTTAACTTCCATGAGACAAATGACAATGTTAAAAGGATGATTTGCTATAGAGGATGAGGCTTGAAGTAAAAGCTGATTACTTACAGAAATCCATATCACAAAACTAAATATATTTGAGTTTAGTTACTTTTTTTGATCCCTTAGCCACCCAATAAAACAGGTTTATCTTTCAAACAATTATATTGTTGTTCAGAGACTTTTGAAATGCTTATTATAGCAAACTATACCTGGATGGATAAGGATTCATATTACTGTCTCTAGGATAAGGTCTAATTTATAGGTAGGGAACACCACTCAGGTAAGCAATGTACATTAGCCTATCAGACAGCTACATAAGTTAGGTTTGTGGGAATTTCTTTGCTCATCAGATAAATAATTGGAATGTACTCTTGCTAATAAAAACACACAAAAATTCAGAGATATTCATTAGATCTTTGGTACACGAGAATTTGTATAGCACTAAAAGTGGAGGAATCATATGTAATTTGGGAGAATATTTTATTATTGGGAGACACTTCCAACCCTGTTATAACCTCGGGTTCATACATGCTCCCCTCTTTCCCTCTTTTCTTTTTTTATTTATTTGTCCCCCTCTGGCTCACCCCAGTTGTCTTGTCTGCAAGATTGTTGATTTTTCTTTTGGAGAGACGAGGGCAGGAAGCATTTAAGATTGTTTACAACTGTTCTTAAATCTTTTGCTAGTTAATATTTCTGACAGGAAGACCTATCTTTTGGATTAACACCAAAGAAAACCCATCAGATTAGGATTACCAACTCACTACAGACTTGGATTATGGGAGTAAACCCCCCAAAACAAATCCGGAGCCGGAGTCCCTAAGGTGGTGTGACGCTGAAATCGAGTGCAACCCATTAACTCCTGCGACACTACCGCTGCCAAACTGCATTGGTTCCTTATCTTTCCTTTGGATCACAGCGGGAGTGTGGAGAGGGGGGATTTGCTGTCTGGGCAACAGCTCATCCTCCATACCAAACCGCTTAGGCTACGTAGTTCCACAAAAAATGGACACTACTCCATTGTCTCTCGTAGACGGAAGGATGCCAACAACAACATTTCTGTCTCACCCCCATTCGTTTATAAATTTCTTATACAATCTGACTTTTATTCGTCACCGGTGTATCATTTGAAAAGTACCGGTTGAAAAGGCCTTTGTATATCCCCCCTTTATTTTATATTTTATTCCTTAATAAAATATTCTCCCAAATTAAATATGATTCCTCCACTTTTAGTGCTATAGAGATATTCATTAATATTTCAAATTAGTTAGTTGAAACCACATAGATATATTCAAACAAATAATTGTAACGAGATAATGAAGTCCTGAGTTTTAGCGAGAAATACTATATTAGAAAAGAGAGGAAGAAGAAATAAGAGATGGTAAAGGTTTTAAAAAATAGTGATGAGCACAAAACCGTTGTCGTGATTTTGACCGGGGCATGCCCCCCCCCAAATGAAGAATTGAATGTCAACTGGAATTTCGGGTGTTGACCGGAACCGGAAGTCATGTGGTGACGTGGAACGACGAAGAAAAATACCAGCCTCTTTGTGCTTTCAGACATCGTAGGGTACGGATTGGACCTTGGGTCCTTGTGGGATCACAGTAATCTAGCAGTGTTCTCTCTCGCTTTCTCTCTGCCTTTCCTCCTCTCCAATACAGCCCACAAGACGCACGAGACGAGCCCTGGAAATAAAAGCTATGCAGATTGTGACGATATATTTCTCGCGTTGTACTTTTTTTATCGACAAGATGACCGCCACGTGCAGAACACCTTTTTAGTGTCGCGAATTTGGAGGTACGTTGACAAGACCCGCTATACAATATATGCCGCTACGTTACTTATATCGCTTTGGGTACTGTGACCATATATATTGATACCGCCACATAACATAATTATTATTGAATAGAAATAATTATTTGAGACCATTCAAATGTGTGCAAATTATTTGTATTGGATAGGAATACTTGATTATAACTGTATTGGGAGGCTCTAATTTTGGATATTTAATAAAAGTAATTTCATTGTCCAAAATATTATGAGTCTGTGAATCTATTGAGACTTTTAAAGAACTCAATGGGGCTATGTCAATCAGTTCATATTATTCAATCAAATTATATTCACCCGTCGTTCAAAGTCTTTGCTACTTTCCCAATTTATGCTATGGTTGTGTTTAATAAATATTTACAAAGCTCACAAGTTCAGTAAAAGACTAAATGGTTGTGTGTAGAGAGATAGAAAGATCATGCAGCATTCTGGTGCAACTCCCATCTATATTATTCTATAGGCGCTTTTTAGGGTCCAAGTGGTACAGCCCTACAGTAGTACTGATACAACTACGGCTTGGAAGAATTTTCGCTTTAATCTGTCAGGGAGATCAGACTTCCATATTATTAATCATTCTGCCCATACCTTTCCTATGCGTGCATCAACAAGGCTTCTGTGGCTGATATATATATATATATATATATATATATATATATATATATATTATATATATATCAGTGGATATTGCTATTACTCTAAAGCCCACTCTAATCCTGATTGGTAATAACTTTTAGGGTCCTATCTATAGGTTAAAATTATCTTTTAGATTATTTGTATTTCATAGGATCACATGCAAAACACTCTTCAAAAACAACTATGCAAAAATGTGAATATAAAATGTACAATGAATGTGATTCCCTAACCTCTAGGCATGAAATAACCATAGACAGATTGGCCTGCCATTAAAATAAATCAACCCTATTTATTCAATATTAGGGCCGGGTGAGCTCAGTCGGTAGAGCGTTCGGCTAGAAACCACAAGGTTCCTAGTTTGATACCTGCCCTCGCCAACTCAGCATATGAGTAGCACAGGGATCTGTGTGGTAAAGTAAGGAGCTGATGGTAGGTGTGTCGCTTCACCTCAGATGCAAAACCAATCTCCTTGGTCTAGCGCTAGTGAAAAGGGGATAGACTCCCTTGCTGATTGGCTGATACCAACATTAGGCCACCCCAACTACTTTACTTACTTACTTATATACATATATATAGCTTCAATTTAAAGGCACAAACAGAATGAGAATTTTTGTATTATATATATAGACTAGAAGCAACTACCTAGTGTCATCTGGGTAGAGAGGAGAAGAAAAAATACCTAGTGTATTGATTTGTTTACTTTTGAGATTCACAAATGCTGGACATATTTACTAGTAGTGAGAACTATGTGGAAAAATAGTGTTTTGCTCTATCAAATGGGGATATTGTGTTGGATGCGTGGTGTAATTGTTAGAGTCATAGGAAATGGATTCATCAACAAGTTCAAATCCTGGACAAAGCTGCAGTTCATATAATGCTAATACCCTTAGGAAAGATATGAATCCAACTATCCTCCTTCTAGCTATGGGTAAATAGTAGGGCAGACTGGGAACTAAGCTTAGTTAGGCAACCAGTCTAGGAGAAGTAAAACTCTGAATTCAAACCTGTTAATTTCGGTTTTGGGTGGTCTCCACTAAAATAGGCTCAGACCTAATTAGTGATCTTTTTCACTAATTTAAAAAAATTAATAATTAAATTTAATTTAAAAACAACAATTCACATAGTGCTAATACCCTTAGAAAGTATGAATCCATCTACTCTCCTCTCCAGCTACAGGTAAATAGTAGGGCAGTCTGAGCTCTTTAACCTTGGTTAGGCAACTAGTCTAAAAGAAGTAAAACTCTGAATTCAAACCTGTTAAACTTTGCTAGGCGAGGTCACTACTAGAATAGGCTCAGTCCTAGTTAGTGTTCTATTTCACTATTTATTTCTATATATATGTAGTAATTTTTTTTTTTTTTTTTGGGGGGGGTAAATTGGAGGCTTTACTTTTGGAGCATACCTGAGATTTCTTATAACAAAGTTGTGTGAGTTTGTTAAGCTTGGACAATATCTCAGGGGAATCTAAAATACTTATAGTATCATTCTTTTTGCTTGAAATTTTAAAGGAAATGAGAAGGAACATCAGAACATAAAGCCACTGACTTTAATCTACAAACTACTGTACTTTATGCTTCTCATACCAAATATGATTTGTGAATATTTTTCTTTCCACCTCAGAGCATATGCAAATCAAACACTTGTCTGTTGTTGAGAATGCCAAAGACCAGCATTGTTAACAATAAATTGATTCAAAAACTAAATAAAGATGGACATCTACAAAACATCAGGATGGCTGCAAGCTTTTCCATGATCATTGTTTGCTATAAAATTTAATTTAATTTAAAATGCTGCTTTGCAAATATATGACCCTATATGTAAATATTACTGACTGTATAAATATGTGGAGTGTAACTTGACAGTACATGTATATAGATGGATAAACACACTCACATACACACACACATATATATATGTGAATGCATATCTGCATATAGCTAATATATATATATATATATATATATATATATATATATATATATATTATATATGAGTATAGATGAAAGGATATGAAAACACCACAAAATGCTGTTAAAGTGAAAACATTTTATGACATATTCATGGCTGATATTGAACAATATTTCGATTTTATAAAAATCATCTTCAGAGCTTGTTTATATTCCGTGTTGTTAAGAGCGGAGACAAAAGTCATATGATATCATCAGTCAGCATTTTGTGGTGTTATCATAAAATTTAATTTAATCTAAAATGCTGCTTTGCAAATATATGACCCTATATGTAAATATTACTGACTGTACATGTATATAGATGGATAAACACACACACATACACACACAGATATATATGTGAATGCATATCTGCAGATAGCTAAATATATATATATATATATATATATATATATATATATATATTATATGAGTATAGATAAAAGGATATGAAAACACCACAAAATGCTGTTAAAGTGAAAACATTTCATAACATATTCATGGCTGATATTGAACAATATTTCGATTTTATAAAAATCATCTTCAGAGCTTGTTTATACTCTGTGTTGTTAAGAGAGGAAACAAAAGTCATATGATATCATCAGTCAGTTATAAAATGTTTTTACTTTAACAGCATTTTGTGGTGTTTTCATATCCTTTTATCTATACTCATACCGTCGGATTCATTTCCTTTCTTTTACCTTATATATGTATATATATTTATATATATATATATATATATATATGTGTGTGTGTGTGTGTGTGTGTGTGTGTGTGTGTGATGCAAGCACACACACAAATACTCACATGTTATAAATATATTCATGTTTATTGATACATGTGTAAGTGTGTTCAACATTTATTGGAAATGACAAGAACTGTTATTATTTTATGCAATTTCTTTGCATTTTGTGTTAATTTTATCTTCAGTGAATGCACAAAGAGAGTACAATACTGGTCCCGACTGGTTGAGAAAGGTCATCTACTGGGAATTGTACAAGGAATTCAGTTTTCACCATGCTATTAAATGGTAAATGCACAAACTGGAATCTACCCTAGAGAATGAGATGCATAAAGTCATTTGAGACTTGGAGATACAGACTGATCACCTAATCCTGGCTTGGAGACCAGACCCAATGTTAATCAGCCAGAAGAAGAAAAATTGTCATCTCATGGATTTTGCCATCTCATGGACCACAGAGTAAAGGTTAAAGAAAACAAAAAATAGACAAATACTTGGATCTAGTCTGAGAGCTGAAAAAACTGTGAAACATGAAAGTATAAATTGTACCAATTATAATTGGGGTCATGGAACAGTCCACAATGGTTTGGAAAAGAGCCTGGAGGAATTGGAAATAAGAGGAAGAAACAAGACCATCCAAACTATGGTATTGTTAAGATCGGCTAGAATACTCAGAATATGCGTTTGAGTTTGAGTTTTGTTTAACGGCATATCAACCCTGTGGGTCATTTAATGCCAAAAAAGGTTATTTTTGGATTTCAGACTTTAAGGTAGTGGTTTCTATGGAGATAATTGGTTATGTTCTGTTATATTTTGTTGAAAAGGTTGCTTTTTTTAATAAAATTTAAAATGTTTCAGGGTTTGTATTCTTGAAGATGTCTTTCAGGTTTCTAGCTTGATAGTAATTGCGCGGATATGTTTAAGTCTGTTACAATTTGAAGGATATGCTTGGTTGTTAGTTGTAATTTGCATGTTGGGCACACTGGGGCCCTTTTAACAGGTACGAATGGTAATGTGGGTGTGCCAATACGCAATCTGGCGAGTATTACTTCTTCTCTTCTAATACTTCTGTGGGCTATCGGCCACTCTCCAATAACTTCTTGTATTTCATGGAGCTTGTTTTGAGTCAGATTGTCCCATGATTTCTGCCATTTGTCTAATATAAATTTGTTTATGGTTGGTTTCAGATCTGTAATGGGATTTTAGATTTGCTCATATGTGTCTGAAGTGCCTTTCTTGCGGCTTTGTCTGCTTTTTCATTTCCTTGGATCCAATGTGACTTAGTATCCAGAAGAATATAATGTTATTATTTTCAGAGAGGGTATTTAGTTTGTTTA
>CM042149.1:6118298-6125798 GCA_023376005.1 Doryteuthis pealeii | reverse complement strand
TACCATAATCACAAATAAAAAAGTTACCTTTTTTTTCTATCAGGGGAAAGCACCTAAAAAGATAAAGAGTCTTTTGTTTCCAAAGTGATAGAATTGTATTGCAAGATCTTAAGGAATGATTGATATTTTCAAAATATTTTTCATTACCTTCAAACATCTCCTGGGAACTCTCTGTATAAGATAGTAACCACTTTTTTCCTCCCCTTTGCAATGAAAAACATATCAGGATGACAGTAATGTATAGTCTGTTCTTTTTTTTTATATATATATATATGTTACAGTCTAAAAAAAAAAGCTTTATTTATCTTTTTTTTTTCATTCTTTTTCAAGGACCACAAGGTCATCTGATACCATTTGAGATGATTAATACACTCCTCCCTCTCTTCTAACTCCTTCATTCCTTTCCCATTGTCAAGGAATATATTTTATTGTTAAGGAAAACTCAATGCTTTGGAAAACAAGAGGTTAAAGATGGTTTATTAAATCTCCAGAAATGAATGGCAAAGTGTACAATTTTTCATTAAGGAAAAGTATTTAAGAAAAAGAAAAAACTATCTGTCAATACAAAAGAATTCTCAGAAGAATTCTTTGTTCTTCAGATTTTCGAGAATCGGTGAAAAGATAGTCTTTAGAATTTCTCTTTCTTTAGAGACAATAATGTTTCATCAACACTCAGCTTCATACTTAGTTTTTAGGATTTCTTCGTTCTGTTTTCTGTTAACACAATCAAGAGTGTTTATCGTATGGAAGCCTTTAATGTTACTTGATTACTCTTATTTATCTTCTTTTAATTTCACTTTTTTGTTTAACAATTTTTTTTTCTTTTAAATTTTCAATTGATGAAATTTGCCACAACTTTATGAAAATACAAAAGGTTTTTTTCTTTTTTAATTTTGGTTTGAAATGCAAAAGTCAGGATTTAATCTTACTGCCCATAACAATATGTGCTTTCTTTTAACATGTGTGGGAGTTGAGTATTTTTCGTTTGTTTCAAATAAGATCAAAATTTGAAAAAATACACTCTAAAAAAAAAATCTGTTTCAGTAAAAGTTTATATAAATGTATATATACATATATATATAAACACGCACACTACCACACACACACACACACACACACACACACACACACACACACATATATATATATATATATATATATATATTATATATATATATATATATTAAAATCAAATCATTCTGATTCAATAATGTTCTACGTTATTAATTTTAGATTTTTAGAAAATACAAACAAGAAATATATCTGAACAAAAATTATGTTTCAAAAAACAAACAGTAATTTTCAAAAGTAGATTTTTGAAGGACAATATTAAATAATGCTAAGTAAAATAAGTTGAAGAAAATGATGATTGTTTAATCTTTTTTATATTGTTGCTGAAACAATGTCAAATCTATTGTATGGTGTCAAAGTTTAGGCCTTTCTATTTATGTTTGTGTAAGAATCATAACTAAAAAAAGTCCTAGGGAGCTAAGTTTTTGCATGGTTATTGACCTCGGTTTGAACATAGGTGAGGTTGATCTATGAGGTCAAATAATGTCACTGTAGGTCATCTATATACCATTTCTGGAGGTCATCAATATACCTTATCTAGGTAAATAAAAGGAGATGCAAACTTTGATATATTGCAAAAATGTGTTTTTATTTAATAAATTAGGTAGGGGAGAGAGAGAAGAGAGAGAGACAGAGAGAGAGAGAGAGAGAGAGAGAGAGAGAGAGAGAGAGAGAGAGAGAGAGAGAAAGAGAAAGAGAAAAGAGAAAGAGAGAGATGGAGAGAGAACGAAAGCGAGGAAGAAAAGAGTGAGAAATGAGTGGAGTATTAACTGAAGGTGAAAACATAAGGTGTCAAGTGAAAGCTAGAAAACATTAGGTAGGAAATGGTGGGAGAGAGTGACAGAGAAGAGAGAGAGAGAGAGAGAGAGAGAGAGAGAGAGAGAGAGAGAGAGAGAGAGATAAAGAGAAGAGAAGAGAGAGGAGAGAAGAGGTAAAGAAGTAAGATAAAAGAAGAAAGAGTAGAGAGAGAGAGAGAGAGAGAGAGAGAAGAGAGAGAGAGAGAGAGAGAGAGGTCAAACGCAGGTATTTTACACATGGCTAGTTGGCTGTTTGGTTGGTTCAAGGCATGTCAATTCTTGTCTGGTTATTTCATGTTTTTTTTTTAATAACTTAAATTTTAAGTAACTCTTTGGAAAAAAAATTTACACAAAATTATATAGTTTCAAGTATTATTATATACGTTTTCAAGTCTTTCAAACAATTATATGGCTACAAGTAACTGATAATAATAATAATAATAATAATAATAATAATAATAATAATAATAATAATAATAATAATTCATAATTATTTATAGCTTCAAGTAGCTATTCTTAAAACAATTTACACACACTTAAATAGCTTCAATTAACTTTCCCTATTTAATAATAATAATAATAATAATAATAATAATAATAATGTGACTTTGAGATAAAGACAGTTCATCTAATCTTGGCTAAAAGACCAGACTTACTGTTAATTAAGAAGAATATAACTTGTCATTTATAGGATTTTGAAAATTGCAGACATAAATACCACTGATTGGTCAGATTATTACAGATCATGTCAAAGCATATTTCATTGGTCAACCAATGAAAGACTTGTTGTCATTCACAGTGTGTTCTTGTATCACAATAGAGAAACAAGCCAAATAATAAACCTTGAGCCTTTTCGTTTGGCCACTAACATTTCAATGTCAACTGGTGTGATATTTTGGCTTCAGAAAAAGGTTATGAAAGTGCACTGGACAACCTCTTAAGCAAGCCACACCTGGGACTTTTGACAGTTTTAATAAGCCAATCAATTTAATAACTCAGTGACCTTTACCTGAACTTATAAACTCAGTCAGAAGAATCAACTTTTATCCAATATTTTGTTTTTAATGTCTTTCCTTTTAACGAAATTATTTCTTCTGACTCACACACACACACACACACACACACACACACACACACACACACATATATATATATATATATATATATATATATATATAAAATCAAATCATTCTTATTCAATAATATTCTCATGTTATTAATTTTAGATTTTTTAAAATACAAACAAGAAATATATCTGAACAAAAATAATATGTTTAAAAAAAACAAACAATAATTTTTAAAAGTAAAATATTTCTTTTCTCATTAATAAATTTTAAATGCCAGCAGAAATGTTGTGTAACATCTGGTACTATCACTCTAGCTCAGAATGGACCAGACAATAATGGCAACAATGAGGTGATTTCACATTCCTCAAAACTCCAGAACTGTAGCCTCACCACCTTACAGTTTAGAGCAACACCCAGGACACCCTTTTCTGACCCTTCAGTCATGGACGCAGTTGGCATATTCTAGATGACTTGAGATAATTGGTCTTCTATTCTATCATCAATGTGAATTATCCGAAGAATTTACCATTCTTGTAAGCCCCACTAGCAGTGTTACTAATTAGTTAAGAAATTATAAGAATTTTGGAAGCTGCATTCTTGAAGCAAAGCCAAAATTGAAGCAATAAATAAAATTGATTAAATGAATGCAAATATGTAACTTCAATAAATCTGTGCAAATGAACAGCAATCAAAATAAAAAAAAAGATTTAAATCTGAAAAATGTAGAAGTTAAATTAAATGAGTGGTATTTAACAGTTTAAAAAAAAAAAAAGATATATTTAATTAAAACAATTGCAAAAGTTTTATTAACTACACAACAAAGAATGACATATAAGCAAACATCATTCTGGAAACGCTAATTATCTACTAAAGAAAAATAGATAAATGAAATGACAGAAGGAAAAGAAAAATGAGAAGAAAATTAATTCAATTGACAAATGTATGAATAGTTTGTAACTTATAATAAAGATAACAATAATTATTACTGTGACAGTCTTGATAATAATGATAGTAGCAATTATTTTGATAATGGCAAAGAGAAGAAGTAAAATGATAGTAATTATAATACAATGGATTATAATTATAGTATGAGTAGTAATAGATGAGATATCACTTACTGTAGAAAGAGAAATTCCATGGTGTTTTTTTAATGAAGAGGGACATCTTAAATGTTCTCTGTTCCCAATGAGTGTATTTCAATAGTTATTCTTGTCAACTTTTTCTACAAAATCAAAGATGCACTTAGTGTAACGATTATCATTATATGAAATGGATTTAAGAGCTGAGTTCAAATCCTGGATGAAGCTGTTTGTGTTTCACTTTGCACTAATGCCCTCGGGAAAGACATGAATCATTTTTCTCCCTTCTTTTTTGTTTGGGTTGTATGTATTTAATGTATTTTTAAAATTTAATTCTTGTGAAGGCAAGTTAATGAATTTTTATTCCAGATTCCCGATGTGACCAGTAGCTGATGCTCATATAGGTGTTAGTGACTCATAGATTTATTTTATTACCAGGCCTGTTAATTAAATTCAATATTTAAGTCTAAATGGATTATAGGTTTTTAGATTGTTTTCCAGTTATATTCCCTCAATACATACATAGAAAAAAAAGCCAGATATTAAGGAACTCTCTGATTCTGTCCTTAAGTGCCTTAAGTTGGGCTGTCTAATAGATTGATCTTCCTCATTCAGTATGTTATATAGAGATTTTCATCTGGAAATATTTGTGAACATCATTGTGTTTTAGAGATACTGCATTTTGATAGCATATAAAACCTTTTGTATGTTGGTTGGAGGTCAATTTTATGTGAAATGTAACATTAAAGAAACAAGCAAAACAGTACAAATAATCACAAACAAGTTTGAGTCATAATAGAATTGTCCTTTATGTGTATTATAAATTGTATCAAATGAACAAGAAGTTACAAAGGTGTGGTTTGGTTAATGAACTTTCCTTTTTACAAATTCTTATTAGTGTTAAGGTTTACTTGTATTTGGGGAAGGGTTGTTATTTCATGACTTGCCTGTTCACTGGCTACTGCTTTTTTTGAGGGTTCTCTACTACTAGAATCACAAAGAAGTTTGAGTTGTAACAAAAATTGTCCTTTATATGTGCATTATGAAATTGTATCAAATGAACAAAAGTTACAAAGATGTGGTTTGGTTAATGAATTTCTATTTAACAAATTCTTATTAGTGTTAAAGTTTACTTGTATTTGTTCACCCGGTTCGAGGAGGATTGGTATTCATGAACTTGTCTGTTTGCTGGCTGCTGCCTTTCTGCTTTCTACTACTATAAATCTTCCCTTTCCCCACTTTCAGAATGTCCATCAGTTGGCAGGAGTTTTGAGCTTTTGGCATCGGTCAGTCTGGCTTTATCTATTTTTAGAATACAATCCTTTTTTCTTTTTTCCATAAATCTGGTCTAACAAGAATCTACAGCTTATGAATAATTACAGATGAATTGTAGAGTAGGCAGCTTTCTTTATCCTAGATTAATCAACTAGTTTAGAAAAAGGAAAATTCTGGATTCAAAACTAGCTGTAATCCACTTAAAAATTGACCTTGTGTCACATCTTGCCTGCGGTAGAGAAATGTTTCTGCAAAATAAGGTTTCTACAAAACTATTTGGAAGATATGTATAACGCCTGAAGCAAAAATGTTTCCCAAATTGAATTGTATTTGCCAGGTACTTATATGCACATTTTATATATATTTTTAACACAAATAATTTATCATGAATTATCATGTATCATGTAGTAGTAACTCTACATATATGTTTCACTGCATGTCACAATATATCACAATATCTTAATATAAAAATATTTCTATGATAATCTATACTAAGAGGAACTGGTATTATGATTATTTTGTAAAGTATTTCATGAACTTTAAAGAATTACTTTTACTTCATACGATATATATATATATATATATATATATATATATATATATATATATATAATCCAAAAGTCCAGAGAAGAAATCTTCCTTACAACACAAGAGTTTTATTTAAAAAACCTGTCGCAGTTTGAGAGCTCAATATGTGCTCTTAATGTTAGAGTCACAGAGCAAATATCTTATTATAATCGAGTTTGTGTGTTCTTCTGTCTGTAACCGAAACTATATTACTACTCAAGTCAATATTCCATTATGTCACATTCTCCATGATTTTATTTTTATTTAAACCTCAATTATTAATAAAATTGTTTTCCATTATTAATACGGTTGACCATATCTACATACTATTAACATGCAATTGTATTTATATATACAACAAAATAGCGGTTTACAGGGTGAACGGGAAGGCTAATTTGCATATTGATATTAAAAGTTTGATCTTAATAAATATGTGCTTAGTATTATTGATTTCTAATTATCTTGTTTTATCTTAATGAATACGACCAAAAATCTCTTCAAGAAATCTTAAAAGAAATCTGTTAACAAGAAAGAATAACTTTGATTTATTCTTTAGTTTCTAAATTAACTAAATAGTTAAATTATGAAAATTTAGCAATGAAAGACAGGAGTGATGGGAAATGATGGATGAGGTAGTTTCAAAGCTGTGCTATTTTTCGATTATACTCCCTCTGTTTCAAATCATTTTTATCTTCATTCTCATTTAGTTTCATTAGTCTTTCTAATTTAATATTTTCATTACAGTAAAACATAAATACTTGCGCCCGGAGGGTGCATATTCTTGCTAGTATAAGTAAAGAAATAACAAAAGACTTATATTATATATATATATATATATATATATATATTATATATATATATATGTGTGTGTGTGTGTGTGTGTGTGTGTGTGTGTGTGTTGTATTTATATATATGATTATGATATGAGTAATAATATTCAATTTATTTTCTGTCATGTTTGTATTCTATTCAATTAAGTTTCTCAGACAACGAAATATTATTGTTTCATGAATTGTTCTCACATTTATTCTGTATGAGGAATTAAAATATGCAACCACCTATAGTTTGTCTACTCTTAGGTAACTGTAGTTGAAAATAGAGGAAAAGGTGGATATAACAAACACAGCAACTAAATTCAATTGATATTTTACCTTGTTTAGTTGAATACTTTTAAAGATTTATTGAAACAAATGCTTTTACATTCTAGTTTTATACTGTAAAGGTAATTGGGTAAGGATAGAAAGAGGGGAGGGTTTTGATGTGTGGTTTTTAAGGGTGAACACCAATTTTCATTGGCCTTTTATATCTTGACAAATTTTGGAATTGATTTCTATTGATTTTTTAAAATCAAAATTAGTTTGTACTATATATTTTTGCATTTTAATTATAGCTTAAACAAGAAACTAATTTGAATATTATTTTTATCAATATTGAATTAAAATTATATCATGAATATCAATATTAAAACATTTAACAATCTTTTAAAAATTTAATTTTTATTATAATTCATATTAAACATTTAATATATATATTTTTTAATTTAATTTTTGTGGGTTTTTGTTTGTTTGTTTGATTCTTGTTTTAAGGGGGGGGGTATTAAAAAATTTCTAACGGTAAAAAAAATGAATTCTACTTCCGTAAAAA
>CM042149.1:6073298-6115798 GCA_023376005.1 Doryteuthis pealeii | reverse complement strand
TTCGATGCCGGTCATCGCCAACTCAGCGTATGAGTAGCACAGGGATCTGTGCGGTAAAGTAAGGAGCTGATGGTAGGTGTGGCGCTCCACCTCAGACTGAAATATGGACTACATCACTGGTTATCATTTAAGCGCACCTCATAAGTGTAATAGAAGAGGATGGCAAGTGAGGTGGAAAGATTGAAAGAGAACTAAAATTTTAGAAAAAGATTAAAATTATTCATATGCAAAAAATAAATATGATTTCAAAATTCCATATATCATTATGGATTACTAGTATCTGCATGCACAAGTATCAATATAAATAGCTATAAATAATTATTAACAGATTGTGATATCTTTGCATTAAGTATTATGATATTATAGTTTTACATGACATATTGCTATGAATAAAGATTTTCAGTTCTGATAAATATTTGAAAAAAAAAACAAAAAAACAGAACAGTGAAAGGCTTCATTGTGGTGTTGAAGAGATAAGAGTTATTTATTTATCTCAAATCAGGGTCTAATATAAAGGTTACTCAACAAAACTATGCTCATACGTTTTTGAGTATCCCTTGTATGTATAATGAGCATGCCAGTCATGAGAAGTCATATTTTACTCCCCGTATCTGTTGTCGTTTCCATGGAAATAAATCGGAGGCATTACTTTTGGAGCATCCCTTGTATATGTAATGAAAGCAAAAGTAACAAAAAGAACAATTTCCCTGGTAATACTCATAAATATTTATTTTTTGTGCAAATTTACTTTGGGACAATATTATTCTATAGAACAGAAGTGAAGAAAAAAAACGAGAAAAAAAATTGAAAACGAAAGTAATGAACAGAAAGAACAGACTGAGGCATAGACAGTTATAGTCAGAGAGGAAAAGTAAGAGAGAAAGTGAAAGAGCAAGAGACGGGGAAATGAGAGAGAGAGAGAGAGAGAGAGAGAGAGAGAGAGAGAGAGAGAGAGAGAGAGAGAGAGAGAGATTAAGTACGGTGATATATTTGATGATTATAATAAGTATAACTTTGCAGGAAACTTTCTTTATTAAATATAAAAATCATATACACTATAACATATAACATATATGCATATATTAGGTATACCCAAAAAATTCGTCTGCACCGTTTTTAAAAACGAATTAAAATTAATTAGATCTATTATTTAAGGTCAAACTTTTGTATAAAACGATAAGTAGTAACATAATGACCATCATTAAAAAAAGAAAAATATCATTACATTAGCAATTTATTTTTAATATATTTAAAACGATTTGTTTTGGTCAATTTTGTTAGCCGACGCCATTTTTGGTTCTTTTTAAGTGGTTTTATTGGCTTGTTTACAATTTTAATGTAACATTCGCGATTGCAAACAAATTACCAAAAATCAGATAATTATCCGATTTTAAGGAAATTTTCAGTACTGATTTATCAATTAATTAATTTTATAATGCATCAGTTATTTTATTTCAAAACTTTAATTTAGTATTTTTGCTATGAAAAATTAATATATAAAATTCATTTAAAATATGAAAAGCCTGATGTTAAGTTTAAAATGTTATATTTTTAGATTCTAGAAATAAATATCTATTTAAGGCAAACCTTATTTTATTACATCAAAGTATATTTTTTGATGAAAAACTCGATTGTCACCAGCATCTACAGAAGTCGGATGAGGAAAATAGTCGTCCCTTATATTCAGCAGAGAGAAACAGAGAGCCGTATTTCGTACTCCGATAACGCACCAATCTCAAGGATTTTAGTTAAGTGGACTGTATTATTATATTTATATAATTATCATTCCTACAGACAAAACCTTCGTTTACAAGTATTTGAAGAGTAGTTTCTTAATATATTAATATTTATTAAGTTATTTGAAATTCCATGTCGAGTTCACGTGTTTTCTATTCTTAACTCCTGTCTGCCTTACTCTCACGGCGTGAATTACTACACATTTTTAATTCATAGCTTCTTTTTATTATTAAATTTGTACACGGTAATAAGTAATATAAGTTAAACGAATCCATTTATCACTCAAACTCAACAGGTAATTAAGAACTAACCTTTAACCAATCTGTGTAAATTCCTTAAAGTTCTGGCTAAGTCATTTTAAATACCTACACCGAACACTATTTTCTACTTAGTTTGCTCCTGCAACAAATATGCTGAGTTGCATGTTTTCATTTCTGAGTGGTGGGGGGATCCACATTTCTCATTCCATATAACTTGTGGGGATAAAATAAAAATTCAAATAAAAAAAAAAAAACAAACTCCAAGAGCCTTCACCGGAAGAATCCGCCAAGCATGTGCGGGAAAAAGGACCCACTTCCGACCTCCAAGAAAATCTTTCAGCAATTCTGACTTAGGCCTTAATTGTGTCTAGACACTACTACTAGCCAGGGAGATATTTCCTTGCTACGTGGTGGCTATGACTCGTAAATAAAGCCTAAACCCTAAAACCGCCTTTTGTCTTTGTCCTTTCCTTTTTCGTTCCTTGAGTTCCTTCCCTTTTTCAGCGCGACCACCAAATAAGATGGGGTAAAAAGGAAACCCTAAGAACACGCACCAGAAATGACAAAATATCTTTTTAACCTAAATCCTTAACCCTCTTGCCAACCCACAAACACCAACCAATATTCCTCTGCAAAATGGTTTACCTGACATTGAACAACTAACCATATTTATATTCACTAACATTAAATCAGTGAGATGCAAACACAGGGACAGTAAGTATTTGTTTCATAGCATGTATAAAAAAGCAGAGTTTTGTTTTTACTTTGAAGAAAAAATAAAAGAATAGAAAAGAAAAGAGAAAGAGACAATGTGTCGTAATGTCACCGCTAAATAGAAGAGAAAAAGACAAAGTAAGTAGCTTGAGGGTAAGATCAAGACTGATATTTTTATGACTAATCAAAATTCACTGTCTGCAAAAGCCAGTTGAATACTGATGCATAATTAACAAGTGACACTGAGACTGTCTACACTTATAAGCTATGAATACAAGAAAGAGTATTAAGAATGTTTGCTTTGGCTAGATTACCAGAGGGTTGATATATGTTTATAAAAGATAAGTTCAACAAGAGTGGGTCATTGATATTTATTTAAAAAAAAACAAAAATACTAATTCAAGCATTTCATCCATCTAATCAGTTGTTTTTTATGCGTACGTATCTTGAATATTACATTTCTCTGTTAAAATCTTATGATTCACAAAATTTCCAGCCGTTCGTACAAATAAGGCCCCACCGTTTCTTGCATGCTTTCAGGTGTGATATATCCGAGTTAAGGGATATATTCTGAAGTTGGTATTTGGTATATTATCGCAGTAGTAATTGGTACATCGAATAGCAAACCGTCTCCGAGCAGTCGTGGTGTCGTCTAGCGAGTAAGTTTAGCTTGTAGGCTTAGGTCTAGGACCAACACAGTGTCGACTATTTATACATGACACTGTTCAATCAGATTATAGTGAGGGGGTACCAAGGTATTTACTTATTCATTATATCAAGGTGTTACAATTCTACGCGCCATTGTTTAAGCTTTAAGCAAGAGCGCTTGTATAGCGTAAATCCTTGATAAAGAATCCTTTGGTTCTCCTTAGTATTGTAAGTTCCTCGTCAATGGTTGCAAATGAACTATGAAAAGTATCAATGTTTAAGTAGTCAATCAGCCACGCATTCTAGCTGTTGATTGGCGGATGAATAAACCACGTGACTTGCCCAGTCTTTAAATCTAGGAGGGGAATTGTAGCACAATTTATATACAGAAATAATCCAACATCAGGAATTATGAGGATTATGAGAATATATTCAACCCCTCCACCATGAGCAGGGTGCGACAAAAGGTCAATGTTTAAGTGGAGTTTAGCAGATTTCAATTTAAAGTATTCCTGCTCCTACACTGGTTGCCACATCAAGTTTAAAAAGCCTACTTTGCGTAACTATTTATCCATAGCTGGAAGGAGAATAGTTGGATGCATTCTCAATGATATATGGGATGGTAAGAGGTTTTGAGTTGTTAGGTTTAAAGGTGGACTCATTTTATTCTAGGTGCGTGTTCCTAGGGTCTACTTTTTACCCCATCTTATTTGGTGGACGGACTGAAAAGAAATTCAAAGAAAGAAGGAAGAGACAAAAACAAAAGGCAGTTTTAGAATTTAGGCTTTATTCGCGGGTCATAGCCACCACATGGCAAAGGGAATTTCTCCCTGGCCAGTTGTAGTGTCTTGTCCAAGTTAAGGCCTAAGTCAGAATGGCCGAGAACATTTCTTTGGGGTCGGAAGTGGGTCCTTTTTCCCGCACATGCTCGAAGGGTTCTTTCGATAAAGGCACATGAGTTTGTTATTTTTATTTGAATTTTATTTGAATTTTTCCACCTGGTCGTACAAATAAGACCCCAGTGTGTCTTTCCTGATTTCAGGAATTGTAAGAATTATGTATATTTATCCAACCCCTCCACCATGAGCAGGGTGCGACACAAAGCTCAATGTTTAAGTGGAGTTTAACAGGTTTCAATTTAGAGTATTCCTGCTCCTAGACTGGTTGTCATACCCAGTTTAAAGAGCCTAATTTGCGTAACTGTTTACCCATAGCTGGAAGAAGAATAGTTGGATGCATTCCCAAGCGTATTAGCCTTATGTGAAATGCAAACAGCCTCATCCAGGGTTTGATGTTGGATCACCATGTTGATGTTCTCTATAATAGTCGTTTCACGGTGAGTGCATTGTTAGAATTATATATCAAAAGGTTTTAAACAAGAGATTGGTGCCAAACTGGTTTTCAGGTGAGATCTGAACTGGAACATCGTAGTAAGTGAGGTTGAACTTAATGGGATTACAAGAGGTTTGATGTTTTAGGTTTAAAAGGTGGCTGTGATTATACTTGGTGCGTGTTCTTAGGGTTTGCTTTTAACCCCCATCTTGTTTGGTGGTCGTGCTGAAAAGGAAGGAATTCAAGGAACGAAAAGTAAGAGACAAAGACAAAAGGTGGATTTATGATTTATGCTTTATTCATGGGTCATAGCCACCACGTGGCAAGGAAATATCTCCCTGGCCAGTAGTAGTGTCTAGACACAGTTAAAGCCTGAGTCAGAAAGGCCGAGAGATTCTCTTGGGGTCGGAATTGGGACCTTTGCCCGCACATGCTCGGGTGGTTCTTCCGGTGAAGGCTCATGGGAGTTTTTAATTTTTTAATTTGAATTTTATTTTAATCCCTACAGACTCCAGTCGCGCTAGTGAATTCACTTTCAGACTAGTACCCTTGGATAAGTCATGAACCCCCTCATCCCTAACCTTTGGGTTAAATAGAACTTCTAGTCTTGAGCAATGAACAACGTACTATAATGAACGACCCTTAAAATGTATATAATCAGCGACCACTTACGTCTACTGAAATAAAAAGAAAACCTTCAAACATATGTATATACTTTTAAAACTACTGTAATACAAACAAGAACAATGACCTTGATGTAGCTTACCGTGTTTACTTGGATATTACAAACATACTAAAACCCCAACTCTGATACACAAACGTATTGATAATATATTAATTATTGTTTAGTAAGATAAGATATTCATTAAGATAAAAACTAAACAATTAGACATCAATAATACTAAGCACATATTTATTAAAATCAAATTTTTAATATCAATATGCAAATTAGTCTTCCCGTTCACCCTGGAAACCGCTATTTTGTTGTATATATAAATATAATTGCATGTTGTTAGTATGTAGATAAGGCCAACAGTATTAATAATGTAAGATCATTTTATTAATAATTGAGGTTTAAATAAAAATAACAATCATGGAGAATATGACGGAATAACTTGAGCAAGTAAGATGGTTTCGGTTACAGACAGTAAAACAGACAATCTCCATTATAACAAGATGTGCCACTCTGATGCACCAGTCTTCTGCTATCAGTCTATCCAAAAAGAGTAGCTGATCCCACAAAAAAATTTCATATCTATAACCAAGATCACCTGTGAAAGCAGTTTAGCACTTCACATGTTTAACTGAACCGTTGAACACTTCATACATTGTACAGACAAGGATAATTTATTTACTCTTATTAATGTTATAGTCTGCTAGTTTATCTGAAGTTACCAGTGTAAGGCTTTTTTTGTTTTTCATTAACTGATTTGAAGAGCATCTTTTATATGATATGTTTTATTTTTGTCAAGGTTATCTAGCTGATTATCAAGTTCTTATTGTTACATAATTATTAGATTCCTAATACTTATGTACAGTAGAGTAGAAATCAAAATGGCTGTTATAAGTTGCAGCCCACGGCCTTGAAGGATTGAATGACAAGGCTTGACCTCATCCTGATCCTTCCGGTGGAGAAGACCCTCTTCCGGTTTAGATTAGAGAGAGAGTTTTGGTTAGATCGGCCAAGACCACGACGGTGGTAAGTCGTGTTATGCACGTGCCGACCCAATCTGCGCAGGTAGTCTGGTGGGATTTTCAGAATAAAATATGGTCTAAGTTAAATCGAAGTCTTGTGTTATTATCTAAAAACTACCAATGACACAGGGCTTCTGATAAAGAGAAATCCCCAATGGAAGACCAGACACGAAGTCCCCAAGACGAAGTCCAGACGCTAGAAGAGACGCTAGAAGAATAGAAATAAGAAAGTAAGGAAAGAGAGTATACAACATTATTTAACTGAACCGTTGAACACTCATATATTGTACAGACAGGGATAATTTATTTACTCTTATTAATGTTAGAGTCTGCTAGTTTATCTGAAGTTACCAGTGTAAGGCTTTTTTTGTTTTTCATTAACTGATTTGAAGAGCATCTTTTATATGATATGTTTTATTTGCAGACATTTTTGTCAAGGTTATCTAGCTGATTGTCAGGTTCTTATTAGAAGCACTAAATTAACCCCGGGAAGAAGCCGTGTTGGAACCGAAGGAACTATGAAAACGCTACTGTGAAATTGGCTAGTATTCCATATATTTTCAGACTTTTGTTTTTAATACATCTCCATTCTTCAGCTTTTCTCAACTCTACATTGTATCCTGGCTTTAGAATTTGTTTCAGACTGTTGCTTTCATCTTTACTGTTTTTTCTTTTCTGCACAATGTTCCATCTGATAGATTCTTTAGCTTTTCCTCAAGTCTATATTGTAACCAGTCTTGTTGGTTTTCTTTTGAATTGGCATCAGACTGTTATCTTTTACAGTTGTTGCTTTTTTAGCACAATGTGCCAGTCAACAAAATGTTTCTGCACAGAATTTGCTTAATACTTCTAAACACAGAATGCAACATTATCATGATACTTTTTATAATTTGTAAATAAGACTTTATCAATCTAGGAGTTTTGGGTTTGGTTTTATTCCTTCTGACTCTTTTTTTTATTACTATAATGCTTTGGTCAATACATCTAATAGTATGGACTACCATTAGCTTTCCCCAGACTATTGGTTTGAATATATAAAACTTCAAGAGTTAAGCTTTTATATATTTTTTTGTTAAAAGATTCTATCAATTGCACTATGTGAGTTATTAAATTTTCAATTTTAAAACTGTTTCAAGACTTTGGATACCAAAGTCTTGAAACAGTTTTAAAATTGAAAATTTAATAACTCACATAGTGCAAATGATAGAATCTTTTAACAAAAAATATATAAAAGCTTAACTCTTGAAGTTTTATTATTAATGTACATTTTGATTATCACATTTCAACAAGTCCATTGATAGATTTTAAACTTGCTCGAGGATTTATGGACACCCTACCTGCACAAGCCGAATCCTTACTACACAGCCTAGAAAAGGCAGCACGAAATGTCGGCCTGTACGTGAACTCTGATAAAACTGAGTTCATATCTTTCAAAAACAAAAGCGACATCTCAACCATCGATGGCAAACTCCTAAACTCTGTAGAACAATTTAGATACTTAGGCAGTAACATCTCCTCCACAGAAAACGACGTTAATGCACGCATAGGAAAAGCATGGGCCGCTATAAATAGATTATCGATCATATGGAGGTCCAATCTCACAGATAAGTTAAAGAGACAGTTCTTACAGGCCGTTGTCGTGTCAGTACTGGTGTATGGCTGCACCACTTGGACCCTAACTAAGCGACTAGAGAATAAACTAGATGGGAGCTGCACAAGAATGCTGCGGGTGATCATGAACAAGATGTGGAAACAGCACCCTACGAGAAAACAGCTGTACGGCCACCTACCACATATCACCCAAACCACCCGAGTAAGACGGACAAGACACGCGGGGCACTGCTGGAGAAGCAAGGAGGAACTCATAAGCGACGTCCTCCTGTGGAAGCCAGCACATGGACAAGCCAGTGTGTGCCAACCAGCAAAGACGTACGTTGATCAGCTCCGTGCGGATGCAGGATGCTGCATAGAGGACCTCCCGAGAATGATGAGCGATAGGGACGGATGGAGAGAGATTGTCATGGATATCCGCGCTGAAAGCGCGACATGATAATGATGATGATGTATATATATATTATATATATATATATATATATATATATATAAAGTCGTCGGGGGGGGGGGCTAAAGTCAGTATCAGAAATTCAATCTATCCCCTTTTCACTAGCGCTAGGCTAAGGAGATTGTTTTTACGTCTGACGTAGAGCGTCACACCGATCATCAGCCCCTTACTTAACCGCACAGATCCCTGTGCTACTCATACGCTAAATTGCCGAGGGACGGTATCGAACTAGGAACCTTGTGGTTTCTAGCCAAACGCTCTAACGATTGAGCTAACCCGGCATATATATATATATATATATATATATATATATATATATATATATATATATATATATATATATATATATATATATATATATATATATATATATATATATATATATATATATATATATATATATATATATATATATATATATATATATATATATATATATATATATATATATATATATATATATATATATATATATATATATATATATATATATATATATATATATATATATATATATATATATATATATATATATATATATATATATATATATATATATATATATATATATATATATATATATATATATATATATATATATATATATATATATATATATATATATATATATATATATATATATATATATATATATATATATATATATATATATATATATATATATATATATATTAGGTATGTGTGTATGTGTGTGTATGTGTGTGTGTGTGTTGTAGACAAACACGAAATGATTCGAAAAGATGAATATTTATTCTTGATAGTAATGTCGACGCTATAAAGTTTTCGGTCTTTATGACCTTCTTCAGGGCGCGAGATGTAGTCTTGTGTCGGAGTCTCCAAGTTCTCTCACTGCGTGATGAGTATCCTTGGTCGCGTGGTATTCTTACATGATTTTATATATCAATGAATCTTTTGAAAAAAAAAAGAAGAAAAAATAAACAGAAATTGGCAAAGTGTTGTTTACTCGAAAATAGCAAAACATCTGACCCTCAATTCTGGTAGGTAAGAAGATGATGATATCTGAGCTCAAGTAATTCCGAACATTTCCCCCCATCAATTAACTTGCATATCAACTAATCTAGCGACCTGAAGTGACACTAAGACGAGAGCCCTAAGTGCCAACTCATTTATTTTCAGGATACTGGATTCACAAAGAAGAGAAACAAAAGGACAATGGCCTTTTCACCGGGAATTTCAGTATCATTTTCCTGAAGGACTCTGAGAATTTATGATCAAGAGAAAAAAGATCCTATGAGAAACAGAGAGGGTTAATTAAGTTGTCAGTAGAATGGATCACATGCGTAATTGACATTTGATTTAGCACTTAAACCTGATCAATATGCTTTTTTATATATATATATATGTGTGTGTGTGTGTGTGTGTGTGTGTGTGTGTGTGTGTATATATATATATAAGATTAAGTATAAAGTACATATAATCTATACACACATACACATACACCTATATATATACATACATACATATATATGTATATATAAATACATGTATATATATCCATATATATATATATATATATATATATATATATATATATATAAAATATGGTGGCATTCGGAAAAGAAATTGGTGAATCAAGTTCAAATTATATTCATTTGGAATTAATGTCCCACTTCATCTTATGTTGACACCTCACCTGATATCTTAAGAAAAGGTCTGATGACATATATCAATAGCTGGAGACAGGTAATGTAATGGTTAACGTCGAAGAAAATGGACTCCGCAATCCAAGTTCAAATCCTGTTTGCATTTCACATACAGCTAATACATAGGGAAACTAACTATTCTCCCTCTAGCTATGAGCAAATAGTTGGGAAAGCTGGGCTCTTAGTCTTGAATAGGCAACCAGTCTAGGAGAAGTAAATTCAATACTATTAAACTCCGCGTAAGAAATTGACCTTGTGTCACATCCTACTTGTCCCGTGGGTTGATATATATATATATATATATATATATATATATATATATATATATATATGGTGTCTCAAAATAATGTATACACTCTTTATTTTTGGATACCCTGTATATATATATATATTATATATATATATATATATATATATATATATATTATATATATATTCATATATGTACAGGGTGTCCCAAAATAATGTTTGGGATACCCTATATATATATATATATATATATATATATATATATATATATATATATCAATGGTTGAATGGGAAAATGATGATGAGTGAGTAAACGTTATTCTTATATAATGCCTTCAACTGTCCAGACAGCAGCAGTACAAAAGCTTAAACTACCACTGCCAACCTTGACATATATATCCCCTACACATCATCCCATTAGTATTTTTTTCAGCTGGTACTGTAGAAAACGTCAACTGCACCTCTGCAGAGGCGTAAGACCCCGCTAAAAAGAAAAAAATGGGCCACCTAATGCATAAGGATGGAATCCTGGTGTCTGATCAGCAATAATCCACTTTGTTTCTCACTTGGGCCTGATGGACGGTTGAAGAGGCCGTCCCCTATCAATCGGCTACTCACATCACGAATGTATGGTTCTTAAGTCAAAACCCCGATCCTTTTTATCATATATTTGTGAAAAGTCGGTGGCTGAAGGTCTTAACGCCCTGGATATGACGTTAAACTGTATCTAGTAGTGATGTTCTAATTCTAGAGTTCGGAGAAGTATGGAGTACCTCTTCATTGCCATTAATCCCAGGTCCACTTTGATCCGGAATGATAATACTTGTAAGGGTTCCATCTATTGGTTAAAATAAAATATAAAAATGTGTTAAATTGAGTTTAAAAAATGTAATTCCCACCAAGAATGAATAAATAAAAAAAACTTCTTAATTAATCAGTAATAGACTCAACCTGATAATGTCTAAACTTTCACTTTGAAAACCTTGTGTTGGCATCTTGACAAGTTCTATAAGCTTTGCAAGCTACAGGTTCTGAAGAGTAAACATGTTGTTCCAAATATTCTCTAAATATTGTGTTGCAATATTACATATATATATATATATATATATATATATATATATATATATATATATATATATATATATATATATATATATATATATTAATAATTAAACCCTTCCTCTTACTGACGACCTCATGTTTCACCATTTTGAAAATGTCCATCATTGAAGCAAGAACTATATCCAAGTCCTGAAGAAGGTCTAATAGACCAAACCGTTGCATCGTCGACACTACTACCTACAATAAACATCCATTTTCTATAATATCCCGTGTTTGTCTACCTTTCTCCACATACTGTCGGATTAACATCCTCACATTTCTCCCATATATATATATATATATATATATATATTGAAGCAGTCTTATTGAACTACTCAGTCGATCTCTCTCTCTCTCTCTCTGCACACACACACACACACACACACACACACACACACATATATATATATATTATATATATATATATATATATATATATATATTATTCACCGGTCAGAGTATTGAGTAATAATAGCTATATAGTATCCATGATTTTAAATTTTAGCTTTAAAACCTGGTCTGTTATTATAGCATTGAATAATTTATCTATGCATAAACTTTTCTTATTTTCTATACTTTAACACACACACACACACACACACACACATATATATATATATATATATATATATATATATATATATATAATCTGTCCATAATTTTATCATTCAAACATAAAGCAAATTTCATACTTTCTTGAGAACATTATTTTGCTATAAGAGCCAGCCGGTTTAGCCAGTCTTGTATCATTATCAGTCAGTGTGCAACTTATCCATTTATACATTATGCAAAGAAAGTTGGGCGTTTATGCAGAGTATAACTAACTTTCTTTGCACAATGTGTACGAGTACAAGTTTGAAGTTATTATTCTTAAAAGAATGGACATTCCACCTATCAACCTTTGTTGCCTTGCAACCTTCGGGCGGATCACTAAGACGAATTAATTTGGCCCAGAATAAGAGTCAATGTAAGTTTTGTCTATGTAAATAATATAGAATTAATTAGAATTAGTGGAATGGCTGGTTGCAAACTAATTGACGATTTACTTAAGATGTTTCTATTGCAGTGTGTAATTATATTGCATATTTCTTTTGCCATGACGCGCCCTGTCAGCTGGAGATGTAGAATACGCCGACTGAATCTCTGCAGAGGGGTAAAATCCCTCAATGGGGCTACCTGTTAGCCATGGCTGGCAACCCGTGATGCTTAAAGAAGGAACCTGGTGGTTGACATGTCTATAGCATGTAACACTCCACTTTGGCCCTTGCTTGGTCTAAACCGGTAGTCGGAGAGCCCATCGATCAATCACGTCAACCCCTACAATTTATATGATTGTTCAACCTTAATGACCTTATGGCAAACCCTCAAACCTTATCATATATATATTTATCTACTCCTCCGCACGAGCAGGATGTGACACAAGGTCAATTTCTTAAGCGGAGTTTAACAGGTTTGAATTCAGAGTTTTCCTTCTCCTAGACTGGTTACCTAGCCATGGTTAAAGAGCCCAGTCTGCCCTGCTATTTTCCCATAGCTGGAGGACGAGTAAAATTCATACCTTTCCCAAGGGTATTAGCGCTAAGTGAAATGTAATACCACGTCCAGGATTTGAACTCGGGGCGACGAGTCCATTTCCCATGACTTCCCTTAAACCTTATCATATATGTACTAGAAATCGGTGCCTGAGGGTGTTGGTGTCCAGGGTATGAAATTAAATTGCATCTAAAGGTAGAGTTCTAATTCCGGAGCTTTGGAAGTGAGGATTACCCCGTCATCGCCATTATTCCCAGGTCCACTCTAACTAGAGTGGTAGTACCTGTTAGTGTCCATCGATGGTTAAACAGAGGAAAAATGAGTTTGAGAAAAAAATGAGTTAAACAAGATAGGTTTTAAAAGATTAAAAAAAAACAACAAAATGAATAAAACAAAACGGTATAAAATAACCCATGGGTTGACATGCCAAAAATCCTACCATCCAACCTTGCCATGACGCTCGACAAGATTTGGTGAGATATGACAAGTGGTAATACATTGGACCACAGCTCATCAATTTATTGATGTATGCTTCAGATATGTATGAGTCCAGCTGTCAAATTGTGCTTTTTGAAGAGCTTTACTTCCGTCCCGGGTAGGAGTGGTCATTGGATCAATATTGTTAGT
Source organism: Doryteuthis pealeii (assembly GCA_023376005.1). Taxonomy (NCBI): domain Eukaryota; kingdom Metazoa; phylum Mollusca; class Cephalopoda; order Myopsida; family Loliginidae; genus Doryteuthis; species Doryteuthis pealeii. The sequence continues at coordinate 6,102,155 of CM042149.1, read as the reverse complement.
TATCAATATGCAGAAATAAATCCGTAGTCTTATTTTAACATTAGGAAATGGAGAAACTAATCCATCATTTTTTTTACATTTTTTGGTTGATAGTATCTTTAATATATATATATATATATATATATATATATATATATATGTGTGTGTGTGTGTGGTGTGTGTGTGTGTGTGTGTGTTATGCTATACTATACATTTAAAAGGCGATTGTTCCGTTTGGTTTCAAATTAGCATATTAGCCGCTTATCCTCAAGACAAAGCGCCCGGAAAAAATATACAGTGAATTTTTATTCGGTTATATATAAGGGATATATTTTACGTTGCGCAATTCTTATTGTGTTCATCCATGCAAAACCTCTCACATGGCTTTCTGTCTTTGCGCGGATGAATTCAACAAAAATGACTCAATAGAAAATATATCCCTATATATATATGAATAAAAAATTGTTGTCATGCTTTTTCCAGAGCGTTTACACACACACACGCGCGCGCATATATATATATATATATATATATATATATATATATCTCAGTCGGTAGATAGAACCATAAGGTTCCTAGTTCGATACCAGTCCTCGCCAACTCAGCGTATGAGTAGCCAGGGATCTGTGCGGTAAAGTAAGGAGCTGATGGTAGGTGTGACGCTCCACCTCAGACGCCAAAAACAATCTCCTTGGTCTAGCGCTATTGAAAAGGGGTTAGACTCCCTCGCTGACTGGCTGATACCGACTTTACGACGATTTTATATATATATATATATAATATATATATATATATATAGGGGTACCTTGATTACACACACACACAACACACACATACACACACACACACACACATATATATATATATATATATATATATATATATATATATATATCTTGATTACGAGTGCCCCAACTTCCAAGTTTTTCAAGTTGCGAGCTGTCACTCAGTTAATATTTTGCTTTGAATTGGGAAATAGAATTGGAGGTATGACCGAGCTTCAGATACGCCTATATTTTTAAGTACACTAAAAACATTTAAGGCTGCAAATTTATTACGCCCAAGGAAAATATAATTCTTAAATAAATAAGCATAAAACACATTACACTACATAATCCTTTATATTCTATTTTATTATTTTTTGTACAATACTGTACTAGTTTTCGTGCTTTAAAAAAAAAACATAACCAAAATGATGGCGTTTGTTTGTTTTTGGTTGAACGTCGGATTAATGGTATTTCTGTTTATTTCAATGGGGAAAATTGATTAGATATTTAAGGAAATTGAATTACGAGCGGATCGAATTGAACTCGTTAGTCAATGTACCACTATATAGTATTTTCAATGAAGATGTGGGCGATTTGACTGTTAAATGGAATTTGTGAGTCAATTTCAAATCCTGGGGGAGCATGTACCAATATTCTTCATTGGATATATATATGAGAAGTAAACAAACAATGTGTTTGATATGGCCTTAGCCGACAATTTTTAAAGCACATATTCTCCCAATATATATATATATATTATATATATATTATATATATATATATATATATAATATATAGAGAGAGAGAGAGAGAGAGAGATAATTTTAAAAAAATTACATACTTTTATTGATCATCAATCTAATAGAGCGAAAGAGAAGTGGAAAAAAAGGAAACTTAAGAGCCCAGTCTACCTACTATTATGTAAACCGAATATATATATATATTATATATATATATATATATATACTACAGTCATCCACAGACACCGTATCATGAGTGTGGCAAGACTTAGCAACTAGTTCTAGCTGGGACTGAATCCCGACTGATTTTTCATCATTACTGATGACTTAATACCATGTCCGTCAGCACCTACCTGTAAGAGGCAGAATTTTAATTGATAGATACATGCATAGGTATATATATTACGGTCACTAGAGAGCTCAAGAGTTTAACAGATTCGAATTAAGAGTTTTCCTTCTCCTAGACTGGTTGCCTAATCAAGGTTAAAGAGCCCAGTCTGCCCTACTATTTTACCCATAGCTGGAAGGAGAGTAGTTGGATTTACACCTTTCCTAATAGTATTAGCGCTTTGTGAACTGTAGCTTCGTTCAGGATTCGAACTCGGACCGACGAGTCCATTCCTACGACTCTAACCATTACACCAACCAATTATGTGCTACTGTTTGTGAAGAATCATGCAAGGCAGCTTGGTAACCCGACTTCGGTTATAATCATCGATCAACCCTTGTGGCTGAAAGCAATGGAGATCATCAATCTATGCACGTAGAAACCATATTTGGAGGCTTTTATCTACTAATAAGTTACTTAGAACGTCTTTGCACACTTATGAAAGGTTCGGGTTTTGCACATGCGCTAGAAGAAGTCTCTAGTGCTGTCAAACACGTGATGTCATGGAAGGCCATTTCAAGGGCATTAAGAGCGCATATTCTTGTCACTACTTTCACTGTAAAACTGCTAAAACAAACGACACCCTTAAAAGAACAACCCAGAAAGTGCACAAAGCAAACTCAGCAAATCTGAAATTGAGGAAGAAGAAGCTTTCCTGGTGACAGTGGCCTTTCAGCCATGTCAGAAAAAAATCCATATTGGAAAATCTAATGCACTTTATATTCATATCCTTTAAGGGGCCCGTAGTGTACTGGTTACCGTCGAAGGAAATTGACACGAGACGAGTTCAAATCCCACACGAGGCTGCTTGCATTTCACATAGCGCTAATGCCCATACAAAAGGTAGAAATCTAACTATTCTCCCGGCATCTACGGATAAATAGTGGACAGACTAGGCTCTAACCTTGACTAGGCAACCAGTCTAGGAGAAGGAAAACGTGTAGTTCAAACCTATTAAAATCGCTTAAGAAATTGACCTTGTTTCACATCCTACTCGTGCGGGGGGGAGATATTATATATATATATATATATATATATATGTGTGTGTGTGTGTGTGTGTGTGTGTGTGTGTGTGTGTGTGTGTTTGAGAATAGAGGAGAGTGTGTATATAACAACACAGACGATTCAATTGATATTTCGCCTCATTTTGGATGAAGCTTCTTCAAAAGAGCTCTGAAGAAGCTTCATCCAAAATGAGGCGAAATATCAATTGAATCATCACTCCTCATATATATATATATATATATATATATATATATATATATATATATATATATATAATTTTAAAATGTATCATACTTTATTTATGATCAGCAAATTTAAACGAATTAAAAAATAAAATAAGGTGAAAGACGGTAGGAACTTCTTTTTAATTCGTTTAAATTTGCTGATCATAAATAAAGTATGGTAGTTTTCAAAATTATATATACATTTAGCTGTACCAAAAACTTGTTTATATATATATATATATATATATATATATATATATATATATATATATATATATATATATCCTAGACGAGAAGCAGTAGTTATGCATAATGTATCATCACAACCCCGCACTGCAAGGTATTGGTGTTAGTACTTACACTACGGAGAATTGATGAGAGTACAATCGGTTTAGTTGTATGTCTCACGAAAACAGAACACAACCGTATAAAACTTTGTTATACAAACTTGATAATGCAACAGAAACATTTAACAAGTTAATACAGACCTTTTTCTTTAGGTGACACATGGCATTTTTGGATGGCCAATAGATAGAAGATACATCTCATTCTTGTCGACTGGTCACTCACAAACTGAGGAAGACGATACAAAAGTGAAGTCTCTCATCAGATCTTATTATAATAGACATTGTGTGTTTTTCTGTCTGTAAGCGAAACTATATTATTATTCAAATCACAATTACTTTAATTTTTTACGTAACATTGTCCATTATTTTTATCTGTATTTAAGCATCAATTATTGATAAAATTGTATTACATTATTAATAATGTTGACCATGTCTACATATGAATAACATGCAATAGTATTTATATATACAACAAAATAGCGGTTTACAGTGTGAACGGAAGGCTAATTTTCATATTGATATTAAAAATTTGATTTTAATAAATATGTGCTTAGTATTATTGATTTCTAATTGTTTAGTTTTATCTTAATGAATATGAGCAAAAATCTCGGGGATAAATCTTAAAAGAAATCCATCAACAAGAAAAAATAACGGTAATTTTATTCCTTACTTCCTATTTTAACTAAATAATTAAATTAGGAAAATTTAACAATGAAAGATGAGAGTTATGGAAGAGTAAGTTTCAGTTGTTCTATTATTCGATTATACCCCTCTGTTTCTAATCTTTTTATCTGCATTTTTATTTAGTTTCATTAGCCCTTCTAAATTAATATAATATTTTATTACATTAAAACTTAAATACTTGTACCCGGAGAGCGCATATATTTACTAGTCTGATTAATAAAGAAAGGTGATGAATTGAATATGAATCATTAAACTGTTCATATTTTGATCAAAGATGTTGATTGGTTGAAAATCTGCACAAGATCGTTTCCTAATAAATAATTTCCTTTTCATATTAAGACATTTCGTTCATATTACTCTGTATAAGCTCTTTCTTGTATCTCATTGTTATATTTGTATTTCATTCCATTTAGATTTTTTTTCTGGAAATAATATTCTTCTTGTTACCGGCAAATGTAGATCTGGATCTCTGGCTTCGGCCACTAGACCTCAAATGAAGCGAAAATTTAGCCGCATGCTCCCAGGGAATAGTTCCCCAGGCAACGCCTACCCTTCGATTTAAAGGGCCAGTGCTGGTTTTATTGTCAGGTGCCTGAAGCGTCCTAAAAAGGGAATGGCGACGAGAACCACGCATTTTTGGACTAACCATTGCGTGATTCTCGGTTTGTGTGTGGCTTCCTACATTAAAAAGACCTGGTTCTGATTCCGACCAGGTGGGAGATCAGGAAAATACCCTGAAATAGCGGAAAATCTGTATTAGTGAGGGGCTTCCGAAACAAACAGTTTTGAAGCGGATGAAGGCAATTCACAATTAAGTTGTTAATAAGAATATCTTACACGTTCAGTCTCATTTTCTGGACTGAACTTGTATGTGTGCATAGGAGTAAGAATTTATCCAATCCGTTCACCACGGGTAGGATGTGACACAAGGTCACAGATGTGGCGCATCCAGCGAAAACCGAACCCATTATTCAATGATTAGATTTTACGGAATATCAACTGTTGAATCATTTTATGCCAAAGACGTTTTTGTTTTATTCATTCTTATTGGGTATTCAGTTTTGTTTAAAACTCATTCTTGATTGGTTAAATCCATTTATCCCATAGACAGAACCCTAACAGCTCTTGCCACTCCGGGTCAGAGTAGACCTGGGAGTAATAGCAATGAAGGTGTACTCCACACTTCTCAGAGCTGCAAAATTGGGACCTCACCACTAGATGCAGTTTAACGTCATACCCAAGACACTAAGACCCTTAGACATTGCCTTATATCACACATATAATAAAAAAGGTTGTGGGGTTGCCATAAGAGCAATATAGTTGGGACAATCATATAGGTAGTAGAGCTTGATGTGATTAACCGATTGATCGCATGGAGCCTCTCTAAACGTCTGATTAGCCAAAGTAAGGGACAAAATAGAGTGTTCCTCAGCGACCAGGATTCATTCACCGGTTTCCACACACGGTCAACAGGAGGTCCCATTGTGGGGCGATCTTACCCCTCTGTAGAGGTGCAGTCAGCGTATTCGTCAGTCCCAGTCGATATGGCTGCTATTCAATTGTAAGGGATCTGCGAAACTTGTTTATATGTGCATAGGAGTAGGTATTTACCCAGCCCGTCCACTACGGATTGTATATGACACAAGTATGAGGAATCCAGTGAGGACTGAACTCGCTATTCAGTAGTAATAGATCTTCAAAACTAGCTTGTTAATTACTACACTACGATTTTACCCGATCTGTACGCCACGAGTAGGATGTGACACAAGATTAAAAGTATGGGGCATCCTACGAGATCGAACCCACTATTCAATACTTTGTTTGTTGGTTCGATTTTACCACATGTTAACCTTTGTCTTTTTTTATGCCGAAAACGTTTTTTTTATTCATTCTTGTTGGGTATTTATTTTTTTTGTATCCAGCGGGGATCGAACTCGCTATTCATTATTAATGGATCTGCGAGACTAGTTTTGTGTGCATAAGAGTATGTTACATATGTATATGTGTGTTGTGTATGTATTTAATGTTGTTGTTTTTGCTGGATGCCCTCCATTTATATCTCAGCTGGAAACACTCTTCGTGAATAACATTTCCATTTTTTCTGCGGAATTATAACAAAGTAGACAATTAAAAAACGGAAACCTGTGAACAAAATCCCTTAGCAGACACTGCCTATTAATTCAAAAGTCTATCTTCCTCTGAGAGGATATATCTTTCTGTCTTTCATTCTTTCATTCTTTCTTTCTTTCTTTCTATTCTCGCCCACAACAGTATTTCAGTATTCATTAATGGGTCTTCACATGCGCCCACATTGCAAATGATTTCTTCCTATTTTTATGTCTTTCAACACTCTGTTCGTGCGAGCAGAATCCCTCTTTCTCCGTTCGTTCTCGGCAGAAAGGATGATAAAAAAAATCACCTCAACCTGGCTTCACGAAATTGAATCTTTTAAGCATTCCCTGCTTTTACACTCGGCAATATCACCTTTCTTGTTGAATCTTTTCTCCTGTCCAATTCACTTGATCCGATAAAAATAACAATACACTGTGTTTTCGTTTACTTCTCTACTTTTCGAAAGCGCTTCTTCGGAAAGCAACAGCATATTCATTGCTTTTGCCCCAAAACAAGGTCGCAAGTTTGGTCGATCCAAACGAGGATCAAACTCACTATTCAGTTGTAGGTAAGTAGTTAACTGATCTCCCACCAGGCTGGATTGACACAAGGAATTTATAATGTGTCGAGCCGCGCTCTAAACCAAAACCCATGCAGTGGACAGTGCAAAAAGTGTGTGATCCCTTCGGTATTTCCCTTTTTGGGACGATATGAACTTTAGGCACCCCTTTTGCGATCTCGTTTCATAAGGACATTTTTTTCATTTACACCGTCAACATCCGGTTGTTTGTTAACAGATGGTTTTTAGAGTTTTTTTTTAATTATTAAACTAACCCCTAACTCTAACCCCTCACAAACAACCGGATTTTGGCGGTGGAATGAAAAAATGTCCTTATGAAACGAAATCGCAAAAGGGGTGCCTAAAGGTCTTATGGTCCCCTTTTTTGGGCGCCCTGACCCTCTTTAGACGAGGGAACAAGTGCGGCCAGGAGCATCACTCATGAGATTTAATTACTATTCGGTACTAGGTATTTACCCGACCCGTTCACCACGAGTAGGATGTGACATAAGGTCACAAACATCGGGTTCAAGCATTGAACATTAATAATATATGCTAGGTATGCCTAATTTGTCGAATAAGCCGTGTTTTTACAAAACAATTTACCCCTCCCCCCGCCGTTTGAAAAAAATTACCAAAAATCAGGGAATTATTCGATTTTAATGAAATTTTCAGTGTTGATTTATCAATAAATGAATTTTATAATGCAGTCAATTATTTTATTTCAAAACTTTTTTTCAATCGGGAGGGTTAAATTTATCTTTAGATAACGTTTACGGCCATATTTGCACAAAATTGCCCGAAAAAATAGTCTAATACTATTTTACTTTTTTCTTTTTTTTTTTTTTTTCTTTTTTTACTAATGCTCATTATGCTACTACTTTTTGACGTAGACAAAAATTTCACCTTAAACAATCGATTTAATTAATTTTAATTCATTTTTAAAATGAAAAGTAGACAAAAAATGGGTATATCTAATATATACAGACGGATATAATATAAATTTATCTGGAATTTTATCTTTTTTTCTTTTGCTTTTTCATTCTGCTTGTCTGTGTTGGGATTGCATCTATCGCATAATAGGGGAATAAAAGTAATTACCTCCCTTGTCTACTAATAGCTACTAGATGGTTTGATCAAATATACCACAACAATAAATAAATAATAGATAAATAAAATGCAGCAAATTCAGATTCTTTTTCGCGCTTCCTGTCTCGATAGAAATAACAACGCATCTGTTGTTCCTGTTCAGGAACAGAGGGTTTGAACCCCCCACTTATAACAAGTCGTGTCCTATGACACTAACATGCTTAGCATGTAAGTCTTCATGTTTTTATTCAGTACCAGTTATAATTTTCATAATTTTCATCATACAACGTATACTAAATACCACGTACGATACCCTGCCCTCATCAGCCGCTAACTAGGTTGTTGGCAGCCTTACCTATACTAAGAGTAGTGTCAAAGTGTTTTTTTAGCTACATGGCCTGAGCTGGTTCATATGGATGATGAGTTGTTGCCTATGCAGCAAATCCCCCCTCTCCAGACTGCCGCTGTTATCCAAAGGAAAGGTAAGGAACAAATGCAGTTTAGAAACGGCAGTGTCGCAGGAGTTGCTGGGGAGAACTGGATTTCAGCATCACACGCACATTAGGGAATCCGGCTTCTGATTTGTTTTCGAGGGTTTACTCCCCTAGCCTTTCCTTGAAAGGCGCTTGTATTAACCGTGATTAACTGTCCTTGATTTCACGCAATCACATGAGTAGCATATAAATATCATACTAAAACAGTTTCAGATAATACAATCTCATCAGCCAGTCTTTATGATGTATTTTCTATTCTATTAATTTTGTTCAGGAAATAAAATATTCTTGTTATTAATTCATCAGGAATTGTTCTCGAAATTTATTCTATACACGAAAACGATATTCAACAAACTGTCATTCCTCCATTTATGTCTATATTATGTATGTTATCAGAACATACCATTTTCCCATTACATAGAGCAAACATATTAGAGAACATCTATTATCTCGAAATTATCAAGATTTCAAAAGATATTTGGATAATTCTGCTGAATTCAGTGACGTATCGTGGCTTTGAGCCTCGGGGCAATTTAACCTTTTGAGCATACTATAAACTCGTATGAATTCTACTTTCTGGAAGTTTCGTACGTGTTATTTCAACCAAATTACACATAGATTAAATGTATTCATCAATTAATTTATTTATAAAATAAAATTGCCTCTTTGCAGCCATCAAAATCTTTTTTATCCAACTATTTTGGTGCCCTTCAAAATTATGGTCTATGTCCGCCGGATGAATGATGGACGAATACCGAAGGACATCCTCTATGCAGATCTTTCGTCTGGTAAGAGACAGATTGGTTGCCCTGGTTGCATTTAAGGATGTCTGCAATAATGATCTCAGGTGCTTTGGCATGACCCCTTCCAGCTGGGAAAATTTAGATCAGGATCGCCGTCGGTGGCGGTAGGCTCTCTGTAACGGACTGTTCATGCTTGAAGTCACCCAGGCGCAGCCCCACGAAGACAAGAGGTCCAGAAGAAAGTGACGACAAAAAGCACCGACACATCAACATCTTCAGGGACAGCCTTCACATTCGGCATCGAGACATTTTTCGAACATTGGACTTCACAGTCACAGGAGGCGCTGTAACTTCAGGGGCACAAGAACTATATAGTCTTCCGAGACTGCAATGCCGATAAAAATTGCCTCTTTGCAACCATCAAAATCTTTTATCCAACTATTTTGGTGCCCCTCAAAATTACGCGCCAGGAGCAATCGCCCTTTGGCCACGCGCACGTAATGCTACTGGTTTAATTTTCCAGAAATATAAATATTCAGTTGCGTAGAGGAAGGGAAGATATTTGATAAAAGATATATTAAATGAGAAAAGCCAATGAAACTAAATAAGAATGCAGATAAAAAATAAAGAATGGTGGGGTATAATTGAAAAATAGAACAACTAAAACTTACTCTTCTATCACTTCTAAACTAAATTTTCCTAATTTAACTATTTAGTTAAAATAGTGATCATATATCTTTTTACATTAAAACTTAAAGACTTACACCTGAATGGTGCATGTATTTGCTAGTGAAGTTAATGAAAATTATTTTCTCCTAATTCAATGATACACATGGAATTAATAAAAATCCAACAAAAATTATTTCTACCAATTTATGAATATGCCTGAAGATTCAGTTATTTCTTCCAGTTAATACTTATGAAATTAATGAAAATAATTTCTAACAGTTTATGAAACTATATATACAAAAAAAATATATTTAGAAATAGATAGCCCACAAGGGTTGATATCCCATTAAGCAAAATAACCAACCTGTAGCATGTAGATATTATACCCAGATCAAAATTTGACATTGCCCTTCAGGTTTTTTGCAATTGTATTTTCTGTCAATATATATAAAATCAGATTATATTTTATATTTAAGTAGATGACAACATTCAGATATTTTTTTATAACGGTGAAAAAAAAATGGTGAAAAAAAAATGAAGTTGGAACAAAATAGATAAGAAAGAAATGAAAATGTGAATTCTTATCTATCTCTGTCAGAAGTAATCTTTCACCTGCAGATTTTTAAGGAAAGCCATTACTTTCCAACTGTTTGAGGCATACAATTTTTTGAATGAAAACCACCTGATTTATATGCTGAATGTTCAGTATCGATAGAACCAAAAAAATGAGAAGTCTTATGCTTTACTATAATATATTATGGTATGGTTTTATTCCAACTACTTAAATGTTCTTCAGTAACACCCATAAATAAGTACCGTATTTGACGGCATAGAGGACACACTTTTTTCCCAAAATTTTGGCTCCAAAAAATTGCCCTGCGTCTTATACATTGTAGGTGAAGTTTGAAGTTTTATCATTATTAATTTTATTCTTATTATTATTTCCAACTATTGAGTTGTCTTGTGTATGCTTATTGCTTGCCTGTACTGTCAAATTGCTTTTATACTGCTATGTTTTGCTTGTGTAATGCACAGCTAGACTGTTTTCAACAATATATGCTTAAATACACTATAAATTTTTTCCTGAATCTAACCTGCTGAAATGTGGTGCGTCTTATATGCCAGTGTATCTTATATGCTGTCAAATATGGTACATCCAGATGTTTAAAAACTTGATTTTCTTCTGAACCAAAGATAAAAAAATGTAAGTAATGTCGTCAGGGTGGCCTAAAGTCTGTATCAGCCAAACAGCGTGGGCATCTATCCCCTTTTCACTACACTAGCAATAGACCAAAGAGATTGTTTCAGCATCTGAGGTGGAGCACCACACCTACTATCAGCTCCTCACTCTATTGCACAGATTCCTGTGCTACTCATATGCTGAGTTGGCGAGGGCCGGTATCGAGCCAGGAACTTTGTGGTTTCTAGTCAGACGCTCTCCTGATTGGGATAATTCTTAGTTGAACCTTTTTCAATAAAATGGATATTATTTGGTAGTGTTTATTACCAAACTCTATAGCATTGAAACCCAGTGAATAAAAATATGAATATATAGCAGTCCAAAAGAAAATACGTATCTTATATACAGGGTGTCAGAAAAGAACTTGTCAGGAGTGATGACTGATTGAATCAGATTGCGAGAGCAAGTCCAGAGAATACATGCTGTTAGCGTGACATGATGATTGATGATTTCTCTACACAGATCTGCATTCTAATTATCAATATCTTTTCTTTAAACTGTTTCTTTTGTAGACACCTATAAATACAGGGTATTTCAGAAAAAATTATATCATTTTGTAATCTAAAAACTTGACCAATTCTTGTTCAAATGATTTCAAATTTTAACAACATGTGTAGAAACAATTCAACATTTATGTTTCATGCTTTATAATTTTTCCTTTCACGTATAGAAATTCAATTCACTGAAAAAGAAAACAAAACCCTGAATTTTAAGCTGTTTCTACACGTGCTATCAAAATCTTTCTTTCACGTATAGAAATTCAATTCACTGAAAAGAAAAAAACCCTGAATTTTAAGCTGTTTCTACACGTGCTATCAAATTCATATTTTTCAAATTTTCACTCTGAATTTTAAGCTGTTTCTACACGTGAATTAAATTCACTGCTAATTGCTATCAAAATTTTTCTTTCAGGTATAGAAATTCAATTCACTGAAAAAGAAAAGGCATTTAAACATTAAACCCTGAATTTTAAGCTGTTTCTACACGTGCTAAAAATTTTTCTTTCAGGTATAGAAATTCAATTCACTGAAAAAGAAAAGGCATTTAAACATTAAACCTGAATTTTAAGCTGTTTCTACACGTGCTATCAAAATTTTTCTTTCAGTATAGAAATTCATTCACTGAAAAAGAAAAGGCATTTAAACATTAAACCTGAATTTTAAGCTGTTTCTACACGTGCTATCATTTTTTCTTTCAGGTATAGAAATTCAATTCACTGAAAAAGAAAAGGCATTTAAACATCAAACCCTGAATTTTAAGCTGTTTCTACACGTGCTATTAAAATTTTTCTTTCAGGTATAGAAATTCAATTCACTGAAAAAGAAAAGGCATTTAAACATCAAAACCTGAATTTTAAGCTGTTTCTACACGTGCTATCAAAATTTTTCTTTCAGGTATAGAAATTCAATTCACTGAAAAAGAAAAGCATTTAAACATTAAACCCTGAATTTTAAGCTGTTTCTACACGTGCTATAAAATTTTTCTTTCAGGTATAGAAATTCAATTCACTGAAAAAGAAAAGGCATTTAAACATTAAACCCTGAATTTTAAGCTGTTTCTACACGTGCTATAAAATTTTTCTTTCAGGTATAGAAATTCAATTCACTGAAAAAAAAAGGCATTTAAACATCAAAAATTTTAAGCTGTTTCTACACGTGCTATTAAAATTTTTCTTTCAGGTATAGAAATTCAATTCACTGAAAAGAAAAGGCATTTAAACATAAACCCTGAATTTTAAGCTGTTTCTACACGTGCTATCAAAATTTTCTTTCAGGTATAGAAATTCAATTCACTGAAAAAAAAGGCATTTAAACATAAACCCTGAATTTTAAGCTGTTTCTACACGTGCTATTAAAATTTTTCTTTCAGGTATAGAAATTCAATTCACTGAAAAAGAAAAAGGCATTTAAACAAAACGCTGAATTTTAAGCTGTTTCTACACGTGCTATAAAATTTTTCTTTCAGGTATAGAAATTCAATTCACTGAAAAAGAAAAGGCATTTAAACATAAACCCTGAATTTTAAGCTGTTTCTACACGTGCTATAAAATTTTTCTTTCAGGTATAGAAATTCAATTCACTGAAAAAGAAAAGGCATTTAAACATTAAACGCTGAATTTTAAGCTGTTTCTACACGTGCTATTAAAATTTTTCTTTCAGGTATAGAAATTCAATTCACCGAAAAAGAAAAGGTATTTAAACATCAAACCCTGAATTTTAAGCTGTTTCTACACGTGCTATTAAAATTTGAGATCATTTGAACGAGAATTGTTCAAGTTTTAAGATTAAAAAATGTTATCAAATTTTAGGAAATATCCAGTACATTTCAAATGTTATTAATTTTTTTGAAACACCCGGTATGTAACTCTACTTTTGCTTGCAGAGTTTCAATGCTGTAAAGGTTCGTAATAAATAATCCGTTTTGATTATATAAAGTCCCATTAGAAATGATAAAATTCTGTTGTGCTTGGCTCAGAAAAAATGTTCATGAAAAATTGTTAGGGTTGTACTTATTTATGGATGATAATGTACATATACATCAAGGGAACACGTTTATAAAATGGTTAGTTGTTCTCTTGGTTTTATTTCAATTAAATGAATGGTGTGTGTATTCATATAAAGTTCTATAAGAAAGGTTTTGGTCTGTTAATATGTAGTTCAGGCTCTGATAACTTACTACTACTGGCTCCTATACCTTTACTACTACTGGCTAAAGCAGCTTAGGACTCTGATGACTTTACTACTACCTGATACCGACAATAGGCCACTCTGATGACTTTACTACTACTGGCTAAAAAGCTGATAGACTCCCTCCTGTCCAGCTGATACCGACAATAGGCCACTCTGATGACTTTACTACTACTGGCAGCAAAAAGCTGATAGACTCCCTCCCTGTTCAGCTGATACCGACAATAGGCCACTCTGATGACTTTACTACTACTGGCTAGCAAAAAGCTGATAGACTCCCTCCCTGTCCAGCTGATACCGACAATAGGCCACTCTGATGACTTTACTACTACTGGCTAGCAAAAAACTGAATATACTCTGATGACTTTACTACTACTCCCTCCCTGTCCAGCTGATACCGACAATAGGCCACTCTGATGACTTTACTACTACTGGCTAGCAAAAAGCTGATAGACTCCCTCCCTGTTCAGCTGATACCGACAATAGGCCACTCTGATGACTTTACTACTACTGGCTAGCAAAAAACTGATATACTCCCTCCCTGTCCAGCTGATACCGACAATAGGCCACTCTGATGACTTTACTACTACTGGCTAGCAAAAAATAGAACAATAGGCCACTCTGATGACTTTACTACTACTGGCTAAAAAAGCTGATAGACTCCTCCCTGTCCAGCTGATACCGACAATAGGCCACTCTGATGACTTTACTACTACTGGCTAAAAAGCTGATAGACTCCCTCCCTGTTCAGCTGATACCGACAATAGGCCACTCTGATGACTTTACTACTACTGGCTAGCAAAAACTGATAGACTCCCTCCCTGTCCAGGATACCGACAATAGGCCACTCTGATGACTTTACTACTACTGGCTAGCAAAAAGATAGACCCTCCCTGTCCAGCTGATACCGACAATAGGCCACTCTGATGACTTTACTACTACTGGCTAGCAAAAAGCTGATAGACTCCCTCCCTGTTCAGCTGATACCGACAATAGGCCACTCTGATGACTTTACTACTACTGGCTATATTCTTGTAAATAAAAAAAGTAAAGTGGAATGGTCTATTGGTATCAGCCGGACTGTGAATGACTCTATCCCTTTTTGTCTCGTGCTAGACCAAGGAGTTTGTTTTGTGTCTGTTGTGGTTCAAAGACAGATGCTCAACTGACTGAGCTAAACTAGCAGTATGTATATATATATATATATATATATATATATATATATATATATATATATATGGATCATAACTTCATACTATAATTATGTACTGTATATACATATATATGTATATGGATCATAGTTTTATATTATAAGTAAAAAGTAAAGTCTTCGGGGTGGCCTAATGTTGGTATCAGCCAATCAGCGAGGGAGTCTATCCCCTTTTCACTAGTGCTAGACCAAGGAGATTATCTTAGCATCTGAGGTGGAGCGCCACACCTACCATCAGCTACTTACTTTACCGCACAGATCCCTGTGCTACTCATACGCTGAATCAGCGAGGACTGGTATCGAACTAGGAACCTTGTGGTTTCTAGCCGAACGCTCTACCGACTGAGCTAACCCGGCCCTAAAAGCCTGTTAAACAGTATATAATGATTATGTGCTGATTTAAATTGTAAAGGAGATGAATAAATGTGATATAACATTGGGTTAATTGGTCGGTTCGATTTTACTGCATGTCAACTCTTGTTGGATTATTTTATGCTGAAGATATTTTGTTTTATTCATTCTTGTTGGGTAATTCAGTTTTTTTTTTAATCAATTAAAAAAAAATTGTAGGCTCATCTTTTGATCTATTTAAATCATAGATAAGTTACTATATAGGTGCTACCAATCTGGAATAGGAACTTCACCACTAGATGCAGTTTAACATCACACCCAGGGCACTAACACCCTCAATCACCACCTTCTAGCAATATATGTTAAATAGGGTTGGTGGTTTGCCATAAGGACTATACAGTTAGTGCTAGGGCTTGACATGACTAACCGATTGACTGGAGAGGACCCCTCTAACTGCCCGTCTGGTCTAAGTGTTGCAAGACATGGACTGCTTAGCTGCCAGGATTTTGTCCTTAAGCATTGACACCTATAATACTATGTGCTGGGGCACTGTCTCAATGTATGTATGTATGTATGAGAATGATGCTCCGGCCAAGTACTACAGTCGTTTCAATATTATCGGGCCCTGACGTAAAGCTGTTGTAGTCTCTGTTCCAACTCGCCTGAAAAGCTATACCCAAAAGCTGTCAATGGGGTCAAACCAAAATAAACAGGAACGCCTTCTGATAATTATTTGATAAATATGGAGGGGATTTTACCCTTCTGCAGAAATACAGGTGGCGTATTCCTGGGCTACAGCTTAAATACCCCAGCCACCTATAGGCGAAAGCCTGGCTGGAAGGGAAGATAACCCTTTTGGACTCTTGTCCATCCCAGCATGGGATGTCAATCGCTACAAGGGCAAAAGGGTGTAGGAATAGCTATGAGGAACAAAATATAAGTTCACAGAATGTAATGACGAAAGGGAAAGCACATGTACTTTTAACCTTATTTATTCACATGTAAACTCAACAACAGTCAATATAACAAGTACTTAGGGACAGTACTTACAGTTCATATATCTCTCTCCTTGAGGGGGGTGTCAGGTTGAGTCTTCAGTTGTTACTCCCTCACTGAGGGGAAAGTTCCTTCAGTCACAAGAGACTGAGACAAGAGCTCGTTTCTACGAGGCTCACACATTGGTACCAAAACTGTAAAGAGGGTTATTCACCCAACCTGACAAGGGACGTTACGTTTTCTACTTCCTGTCTCCGAAGGCACAGGGTAGTTCTAGTCCCTACAAGGGTTAAGGGCACGCCCTGATGACTCTGATAATAACCATAGAAGACAGTCAATTCCTGGATGATTGATCACAAAACATTGATTTTTGAGTGGGTAGCCCCACACCAACATAACCATGTGTTATATTTCCCCTCGTGGGATGACAGACAAATCTTATAAATTCTAATTTAAAATTTAAATTGATCTTAGCCAACAAAATAAGAAGTAGGCTGGGATTTCTTTAATGTCATGTAGAAAGGAAATACAAAGTAATAATCTAAGTTACACCCATGGGAAGTATTGATCAGATTTTCTTTTTGAATTTTTAATTAAGCAAGCCGACTTAATTTATATTAAGCTCATTATTAGTCACTTTTAGACTTAACAAACATTCAACCTATCTTCTTTCTTTTCTATCCCCCTCCTTTAGGAACACTGTAATATACTGAATAATAATATCTTTTTGTAGCATAAGTAGTCTTCAGGGTGGCCTATAGTCGATATCAAAAAGACAGAGAGGGAGTCTATCCCCTTTTCACTAGCACTAGACCAAAGAGATTGCTTTTGATGTCTGCAGTGGAATGTCACACCTACCACCAGCTCTTCACTTTAGCCCACAGATTCCTGTGTTACTCATACACTGAGTTGACGAGGGCCAATATCAAACCTTGTGGTTCCTACTTGGATGTTCTACCGCCTGAGCTAAACTGGCCATTATGGAAGATTGCGGTCAAGTCCCTATAGTTGATATCAAAAAGACAGAGAGGGAGTCTATCCCCTTTTCACTAGCACTAGACCAAAGAGATTATTTTTGATGTCTGCAGTGGAATGTCACACCTACCACCAGCTCTTCACTCTACCCCACAGATCCCTGTGTTACTCATACACTGAGTTGACGAGGACCAATATCAAACCTTGTGGTTCCTATTCGGATGTTCTACCGCCTGAGCTAAACCGGCCATTATGGAAGATTGCGGTCAAGTCCCACTGAAAGCACCAGTTACCCCTAAATAACTGAAATTAAGCAGCAATGAGCCTGTTCAATATTTAATTGGTGACCTCTGAAGCAATAGCAGGTACTGTAAGCAACCTGAGTCCTAAGTTTATCACAATGATTTGATTCAGCATTAAATGACTCTCAAAGGGTTGATATGCCATAAAACAACCAGCAACCAACCAATTAATCAAAATGGGGTCCCACCCTGTTAGGTGGGGCTGTAGAATATGCTAAATACACCTCTGCAGAGAGAGGGTTAAAACTCACCCAATGGGGCCATCTGTTTGACATAGGTGGTGACATGATTCTTAAGGGTAGATTCAGAAATTTTCCAGTTTCATTTTTATACAGTTGCAGACTTTAGTATATGCTCATTAATCCTACTACTTTCAATGTACTACAAATTTGCTTCCAGGAAGGCAGTTATATACAAACTAGAAGTCAGTTAGGTGGTCACAATTACAACATAACTTAGTAAGTATGCCTACCTAATATTAATTATTTTCAAACAGATCTATTTGTTCTATTGATAGGACCCTAATAGGTACTACCAATTGGAATAAGAGTCGACCTAGAAGGGATGGCAATGAAAGGATGCTTACACACTTTCCAGAGCTCAAGAAGTAGAGCGATACCACCAGAGAGAGTTTAGCATCATATTTAGGACACACACATATATATATATATATATATGTAGATCGCGACTTGCTTTTAAAAAATAAAACGCTGATCAAATACAGTTACATGACTAAAAAGATTTTCATCTCCTGTCACATATAAAAACATCCATCATTTTCTTCACCCCAAGAGACATCCTGATGAAGGTTCAATGTAACAGAAATGTTTTAAACATCGATAATTAAATTCATCACATTTTCGGAACACTTGTTTTTTCAAATTTTCTTTATATATATATATATATATATATATATATATATATATATATATATATATATTATATATAAGATTTTTTGGATGTTTTTTTTAGAAGCATTGTTGGATAAAGTATATATTATTATTTATATTTTTGCTTGAAGGCAATTACAATATCGCATAAAATTTGACAATTATAGAAGATAATAATGACAAGTGAATTTCGGTAAAGAATTAGGGAAATCGTTAGTATACATCACTGATGAGACTTAATAAAGTTGAAACAGTCTGTACGATGTTCTACACACCGAATAATTCTTTACCGAAATTCACTTGTCATTATTATCTTCTATAATTATCAAATTTTATGCGATATATGCATTGTAATTGCCTTCAAGCAAAAATATAAATAATATATATATATATATATATATATATATATATATATATATACATGAAAATCAGGTAATTTAAATATAGACTTATTTAAAGGCAATCAATCAGCTCAATCTCAAGTTACTTTCTGTTTATAGAATTTGTGATATACATAAATGTAACTAAATAAATTAGCTTTTAGTAGTTATCTCCCTTGAGTAATTATAATGAGGTGTTTAAATGCAAATACAGCATAGGTAATATATGGTCTGCTATTATTATCAGATTATCAACCATATGGAAATATGACCTCTCTGATAAAACAAAATAGAAATTCTTCCAAGCTTTAGCCATGTCAATAATATTGTATGGTTGTATAACTTGGATTCTGAAGAAACACTTGGAGAAAAAGCTAGATGAGAACTAGACAAGAATACTGGGCTCTTTAACCTTGGTTAGGCAACCAGTCTAGGTAAAAAGAAAACTGAATTGAAACCTGTAAAACTCTTCATAAGAAACTGACCTTGGGTCACATCCTACTCATGTGGAGGGGTTGATGAATACATCTTATTATAATGGAGATTGGGGGCTTGTCTATCTGTAACCGAAACTATATCACTACTCAAGTCCCATTTCCCTTTGTTATTTACATTGTCCATGATTTTATTTTTTATTTAAACCTCGATTATTAATAAAATTGTTTTACATTATTAATACTGTTGACCATATCTACATACTAAAAACATGCAATTGTATTTATATATACAACAAAATAGCGATTTACAGTGTGAATGGGAAGGGTAATTTGCATATTGATCTTAAAAATTTGATTTTAATAAATATATGCTTAGTATTATTGATTTCTAATTGTTTGGTTTTATCTTATTGAATATGAGCAAAAATCTGGGGGATAAATCTTAAAAGAAATCCATTAACAAGAAAAAATAACTGTATTATTATTCTTTACTTCCTATTCTAACTAAATAGTTGAATTAGGAAAATTTACCAATGAAAGACGGGGTAATGGAAAATGATAGAAGAGTTAGTTTCAAAGTTGTTCTATTTTTCGATTATACCCCCTCTGTTTCAAATCTTTTTACCTGCATTCTTATTCAGTTTCATTAGCCTTTCTAATTTAACATATTTCATTATATTAAAACTTACATACTTGCACCCGGAGTGGGCATATATTTGCTAGTATATATAATGGAATTTTAAAAATTATCAATAGTGAAAATTTTGACATGTATAGATATTTTGGAATGTTTGAAAAAATGAACAATCTTCTGTTGTAGTCAGCACTTGAGATCTAAATTTTTTTTCAGATTGTAAGATTTTAAATATGTATATAATCTGTAAAAATTAATTTAAATCTAAAAAAACACCTAATCAATAAAGTAAAATTTTTAAAAATCATCTAAGCTTGAAAACCTTGGAGAAATTGACCATGTGTCACATTCTACTCGGGGTTGATAAATACATATATATAATGGAATTTTTTAAATTATCAACAGTAAAGATTTTGACATGTATTTTGGAATGTTTGAAGAAAATTTACAATCTTCTGTTATAGCCAGCACCATTGTGATCTACTAAATTTTAATTTTTTTTTCAGTTTGTAAGATTTTAAATATAATCTGTAAAAATTAATTTAAATCTAAAAAATATCTAATCAATAAAATAAAAAAAAATTTTAAAAATTAAAGCCATAGAATGAATTTTTTAAATTCTTCTTTCTATATCAGAAATGAAATTAAAGATAAAAAACAGATCAAAGAAAGTTTAAGAATTTAAATTATTTGTATTTGAAAATTTTACATTTATTTTAGAGACTTATTTGCCCATAGCTGAAGATTGATTTTTCTAGTTTCATTTAAGTGATTCCTTTCTTGTATTCTTGTTATTTTATTTCTCTTGTCATCAATCATTTTCAGACAATGATTGTCTGTAGTTTTGCTCTTAATCACTAAATTTTGGAATAATGTTGTGTTCTCATTGAAGAATTCTCTCCTGATAACCAAAATTAAGGAATACAATGCCTGATCAATACAAAACGAGATATCTTTTGACACAATCAGATTCTATGTGAAGTTTCCTTTTCTCCGATCTTACACAATTCTATCAAAAAGCAAAAATAATCTCTTTGAAAAATTTATATCTGAAATGCAGTTATATGTTCACTGGAGAATTTCTGTTTTTAAATTTTCCTTGTGTCAAATTAAACTATATTTAATAAATAGCTTCATAAAAGATATCGATGAATATGTAAGGATAATAAATATGTCAGATCATTTGGATTATTCGGACTATTGTCCTCATCTTTATTGTTATCTGTACAATGTTTCAAATGATGTACCCTTCGGCCTTCTTCAGGTATTTTTTGTCGGACTCAGGAGCCTTCTCGAACTTAGGAACATTCTTTTCGAATTCATAAAAGATATCGATGAATATGTAAGGATAATAAATATCTCATATCATTTGGATTATTTGGACTATTGTCCTCATCTTTATTGTTATCTGTACAAGGTTTTGAACGATGTGCCCTGCGGCCTTCTTCAGGTTTTTTTTGTCGGATTCAGGAGCCTTCTCGAACTTAGGAACCTTCTTTTTGAATTCAGGAATCTTATTGTCATAATGGATAGCTATCACAGAACTTTAAATCCAACCCTTTATTCAATCCATGTGGATATCCTGTTCTGACTCCACTAACCATAGCTGGGTACAGGAATCTGCATCCTAGAGATAACTGTCACTTAGAACTACGTTAAATCCAACACCTTTATGCACTACGCAATGTGTCCAATTGGACACATTGCGTAGTGGATAAAGGTGTTGGGTTAAGACAAATAATATTAATTATCAAGCCTCATCTCAGAGAAATAATAAATATCTTTGAAAATATTTGATTAATTGACTCATTATCTTATTGATTTTAATTGCATGTCAACCTGTCTAGGGTTATTTTATGCCTAGACGTTAGGGAAGAGCATTCATTGTATGTTCATATTTACATTTTTTGTGTAGTTGTTTAAGAGGGGGGGGGGTTGCACACAGACCTATCTAATACAAATAATTTTTAAACCTACATTTGATCAAAAAGATGGGGTTGGTTGGTTGTTTTATTTTATAGTATGTCAACCCTTTTCACTTATGACCCTATTAATGAGTTGACTAGATCAAAAAATGAGTCTAAAAAAATATGTTTAAAAACATTGTGTTTAAAAAAAACTGAATACCCAACAAGAATGAAGAAAGCATCTTCGACATAAAATAACTCAATGGTTGACATGCTGTAAAATCCTCCAACCATCCAACCAACACCAATCCCTCATTCCCACCTCCAACCAAATCTATTATTATTATTAAAGCTTGGATGCAAACAATCACTGGTTGTTAATTATGATACTTTAAAATGCAAGGAAGAGGAGATGATTTCTGTCTGCTAAAGACAATGGTGTGGTGTCCAAATTTGTTTTTATCTGCATCTGCGGGACTGGCTGAACAGGCCAATTTTTGAATGTCAGTCTCTGGTGACTGCACACAAATGGTGATGGTTACTGGGGCTGCTGTTGTCTCTCCTTCCTTCTGGTTCTCTTTACTGTAGCTGTTGCTTTCCTCTTTGTTTCACTCCCTTTCATCCCTTGTTTGACAAGGAGGCGCCAGGCTGTTCATTTTTCTGCAACAACCTCCCATGTGTTGGTGTTGATGGGACATGTCTTCATGTCTTTCTTGCAGAAATCTTTGAAGTGTTGGCATGGTCTTCCTACCGATCAGGAGTCTTCAACTAATTCTCCATACAGTAGGTGTTTGGGGATGCGGTCTTTGTCCATCATCCTCACATGACCAAGCCAGCAATGACCATGAGTACACAAAAAAATTCAGTGCAAGAATCATGGAAAGATAGTGCATGTAGAGCATTATAAAAATATGCAGGAGAGAGGATCCTCAAGAAAACCTTGTTGGTTGTGGGTGGCAACCCCTGATGCTTAAGGATAGAATCCTGGTGGCTGAGCAGCCCATGACATGCAACACTTAGGCTAGACTGGCAGATATATAGGCTAACACCAATCAATCAATTAATCATATCAAGCCCTGGAACCTATATGATTGTCCCAACCCTACTGTCTTTTTATCATATATATTCTAGCTGGTGGCCGAGGGTCTTAGTGTCCTGGGTATGACATTAAACTGCATTTAATTGTGAAGTTCCAATTCTGGAGGACTGGGGAGTGTAGAGTACTCCTTCATTGCCATTACTCCCAGGTCCACTCTGAACCAGGGTTGTAGTAACCAAGGTAGTTAAAAAATACATATTCTTTTGATAAACTCTAATATCTTTGACTACTAACCCTGCATTGTATTAATGTTTAATATTTTAAATAACTCCTTCTTTCTAAACTGTAGATTTAGAATTTGAAAGAAACACAGTTGTACAAGAAAAATTAACCAAGATTAAACTGCTTGTGCAGAGGGGTTGGTGTGTGTAAGTATATATATATATATATATATATATATATATATATATGTAAATTTAAAAAAAAAATTTTCAACAGCTATAATTGTATTATTCACTTCCGCCATTGTCTTTAATTAATCCATTTCTTGATTAATTCCTTACAATTAACCCTGATGATCCTTTTTGGTAAAACTTAAGTAGGTTATCTATATATATACACCTTTCTACTACATCCACTCTACTAACATATTGAGCATATATTCATATTCTTTACAATCCTCAATTATTTGGTTAATATTTGTATTGACCAATGATGTGATTAACTTAATATTCTATTCCCCATTAAACCATCTTCTTTATTATATATATATATATATATATATATATATATATATATATATATAATCCAAAAGTCCAGAGAAGAAATCTTCCTTATGACACAAGAGTTTTTTTTAAATTTGTCGCAATTTGAGAGCTCAATGTGTGCTCTTAATGTTAGAGTCACAGAAACTTTTGAGATTAATATTTGTTTATTAATATACATATTTTAGGATATTATAATCTTAATTAGGGCATCCTATTGTGGTGCAAGTTTTAGCAAGCAGGCCTTGTGGATCCATTACTACTGAATTGTGAGTTCAATCCTCACTGGATGCTACATACTTGTGACATTATGTCACATACTACCCGTGGCAAATGGGTTGGGTAACAATATTAATTAGGTCATCTCATGTGCTTAAACTTAGAGTATAAAACAATTTACAATCAAATTTGAAACTTCATTATAAATGTGTATGTGGAGAGGTGGTCAGTTTGCATTCACAATACTTGTTATAATTTCTCAAGGGAGATAAATATTGAATGCTAATTATAGAGTACTTCCCTTGTCAAGAAGAAACATTCTACATGGTTTAAGCTATATTTTCACAGAGAAACATTTTATATGAAAATAGTGAAAATTTTAAATGAACATTTATTTTATTTATTTATTTTTTTTCAGTCGGTCCATTCCAGAGTGAAGCCTTGTTGGGGCCCGAACATTTCATATTTGATCATTACCAAGATCCTCGTGATTGCAATGAGTGTGACCAATGCAATAAAACAGCTATGAGTAAATGTTCAGCCTGTGGAATGACTACACAGAGTTTCGCTATGATGTGGCCCTGTCAAGAGCCTGGCCACTTCAGTGATGTTGAATTTGTCTGCTGTCCTAAAGGTAATTGTTGGAATTTTGTCTCAGGGTATCAGTTTTAACCTCTTCCGTTTTTAAATTTTTTTCTTTTTAATTGTCTGTCCAAAACAGGGCATTTCTTTTTATTTGCTTAATTATACCTTTTATATTTGATTAAGTGTATTTGAGAATATTTCTTATAAAATTATCAATATTTTTGAAGTTATATGGGTTTGAAATTTGTCCTGTTATTATCACCGTGTATTCTTGGTATAGGCATTACACACACACACACACATACAGAATTGAAGTAAGAAATAAAAGAAAAATCTAAGATTAAACTGATAACAAATGACAAGAAGAAAAGTCCTACATGGTTTAAGCTATATTTTCACAGAGAAACATTTTAATTGAAAATAGTTACAGAGTTCATGTACTTTAAACATAATGGAGATGTCTCCACACTGGATAGCAAACCTCTAAAATTAATGAATTCTGATGGAACTGAGTTCATGTGTTTTTAAAAATAAAGGAGGCATCTCCATACTTGATGATAAACCTCAAAGTTCTGTGAAACAATTCACATACCTAGTGTTATGACCTGTTAAAGGTCAATAAATAGTAACTCAACACGGGTATAAAATATAGGGAACAGATTGTATTCAGCAAAAGCTTATCAACATACAATGGAAGGGTTTCCTTATTCAGCATACACACGAAGACTGTATCTGGAACTACTGGTATTTACATGTGTCCACTTTCACATGATATGGCACAAGGCCGTTTTATATGAGCACCACCACAAGCCGAGACTCATGGGGTGGTAGTAGAAAAATTGCGTCGATCCCAACCCTGCCTCTTTAAGTACAATGAGGCAGGTATCTGGGATCGACGCTATTTATTTAGCAGCTCAGTGGACCCCCGTCCCGAAGGACAGGTGTTTTCTGGGAACTACTCGACTGAGTAGCTTTACTCTGTTACATATGTACCCTTTGGGTAAGTCCCTCATGTCATAGGTGAGTCACCTACAACACCTAGATAGCAATAACTCATCCAAAAGTGATGTTAATGAATGTATAGGGAAAGCATTATCAGTCATATGGAAAATCTGATCTCGCTGACAAGATAAAGTGACAATTCTTCCAAGTCATAGTTGTATCAGTGTTACTGTATGGTTGCACCACTTGGACCCTAACAAAGCACCTAGAAAATAAGCTAGAAGGGAGTTACACAAGAATGCTGTGTGTGATCTTAAATAAATTCTGGAAACAACACTCTACAAGAAAGCAGCTGTATGGCCACTTGCCACTTATCATGCAGACCATCTAAGTAAGGCAAACAAGATATGCTGGGCACTGTTGGAGAAGCTGGACAAACTTTTAAATAATGTTCTCCTATAGAAACCAACATATGCGCATACCAGACTGGGCCACCCAGCAAAGAACTACATAGACCAGCTCAGTGCAGATACTGGATGCTGCACAGAAGACCCACCAAGAGTGATGAATGATAGGGGATGCTTGGTGAGAGATTGTCCTGGATATCCATACTAATGCCGCAACATGATGATGATGTTGAAGCATGGTGAATTTCACTAAGTAATAATAATAGCAACAACAAAGGCCTAGCAATAAGACATGCATGGCAAAACTGTCAGTATATGTAAAATGTTTTTTTAACATTAATATCTTAATTATAATAGAGATTGTGTATTTGTATGTCTGTATCCAAACTAATCACAACTCAAGCAATTTTTATTTATGTCACATTCTCCATGATTCTATTTATATTTAAACCTCAATTATTAATAAAACTGCTTTACATTATTAATACTTTTGCCATATCTACATACTAAAAACATGCAGCAAAATAGTGGTTACAGTGTGAACGGGAAGGCTAATTTGCATATTGATACTAAAAATTTGATTTTAATAAATATGTGCCTAGTATTATTGATTTTTTTTTTTTATTTATGAATTGGGGAAAAATCTTAAAAGAAAATCCATTAATAAAAAGAATAACTGTAATTTTATTATTTACTTCCTATTTTAACTAAATAGTTAAATTAGGAAAATTTAGCAATGAAAGATGGGAGCGATGGAAGAGTAAATTTCAGTTGTTCTAATTCTTACGATTATACCCCCTCTGTCTAAAATCTTTTTATCTGCATTCTTATTTTTTTTTAGCCTTTCTAATTTAATATATAATTTTATTACATTAAAACTTAAATATACTTGCACCCGGAGGGTGCATGTATTTGCTAGTAAGAATAATTCTTTTAAGAAATTTGAACAGTTATTGTATGCAGTAAAGAAATAAAGGTCAATATAAAACATTCTATGAAAACCAGACTATTCTTTTGATCATTTATTTTCTCCCACAAGCAAAGGCGGAAGTTATTTTTCAGATAAATGAGTAAGCTTTCATGAATGAAAACATATCTCAAGACCATTATATTCAAATTATACTGATTCTGATCTAGACAAATATATACATTATTTATTCAAAGGAAGTGCTTTCATCTGTATACTTACATGAGCATTAATAGAGATTTGATAAGAGATAGACATATATATATAGATTGAGTGGCTGGTTGGTTGGTTTTATGGCAAGTCAACCCATGTTGGGTTATTTAATACTGAAATCAGTCCTTATGATTTTTGTGACCATTTTCAGGCTGCAAGTGAGAGATCCCTTGTGTTAAGCAGAGTGCGATCTTTAGTGAAGAATCCTTTGGTTGTTCCTCGGTGTCTCTTAGTGTTGGGTAAAATCCTTTGGCTCTTCCTTGGTGTCTCTTAGTGCTGATTAGAATCCTTTGTTTGAGAAAAGTCCTTGGATGCAGGTCCATTCAGCAATGGCTAATACATGCAAATGAACGAATTTCCAGATCAGCGATTGAATAGTTAACTAACCACATATTCCAGCTGTTAATTGACTGGCTTTTAATCAATGCACCAATGTTGATTCTATAAGTTTAAGTGGTGGTTTCCAGCACACCTAATATACAAAAGTATTGCAACATTTTTGTGAGCATTTATATGGTTTCAAATAATTAATGATAATGATCCTTTGTAAAAAATTTAGCTTTAAGTAACTATTCTTAAACAAATTATTTGCACTCAGTTATATGGTTTCAAGTATTCCTATCTAATACTAAAAAATTCAGACTGATATATTTGACTTTAGATATAACTTTAACAAGTACTACCACTCCAAGTCACATTGGACCTAGAAGTAATAGAAACAAAGGGGTGACTTTACACTCCTTGAAGCTATTGAAATGGAATCTCACCATTGAATAGTTTATTGATGCACCCTTTTTTGTGTTTTTTCCTCAGATGCAAGATATGCAATCAGCAAATACCAGGCCCTGCTGACACGGTGGTGAATATATAGAAGAATATATATATATATATATATATATATATATATATATTATATAAGGTATGTCAAAAAATATCAAGATGTTTTTGTACTTTTTGACACACTTTGTATTCTAAAAGAAATAACGTTTGACCCATTCTTCATTTCTATCTTGGTAAATACAGCTATATATATATATATATATATATATATATTATAATATTATATATATATATTAGGTATGTCAAAAAATATCAAGATTTTTTTGTACTTTTTTGACACACTTTGTATTCTGAAAGAAATAACGTTTGACTCATTCTTCATTTCTATCTTGGTAAATACAGCGTTAAACTTGGTACTTTTTTACACAACTTGTATTCTGAAAATAAATAATGAATGGAACTTTTATTTTTCCAAATATGTATGTCTAAAAGTACAAAAAATCCCAATACTCTTTTGACACACCTTATATATATATTCCTAATTATGTATATATATATATATATATATATATATATATTTTCTTAAAAGGAATGATTATTTACTCACATGGTAAGTTCCATCTGATGATTGAATATTTAAAGTACATGGGAATGCCAGTAAATATTTATTCATTTATTTGAGATTTATTTTAGATTAAATTTATTTTAAATTTCATTCAT
This sequence comes from Doryteuthis pealeii, assembly GCA_023376005.1. Taxonomy (NCBI): domain Eukaryota; kingdom Metazoa; phylum Mollusca; class Cephalopoda; order Myopsida; family Loliginidae; genus Doryteuthis; species Doryteuthis pealeii. The sequence goes on along the minus strand of CM042149.1, from coordinate 6,073,710 downwards.
TCAAGGTTTATTCCACTCTCCTGGCAATTTTTGAGCACTTCTTTCATTTATTTTAAAGTTATTTTAAACGATTAATTTATTCACAATATATATATATATATATATATATATATATATATATATATATATATATTATATATATTATATATTAAATTTTTACTTGAAGGCACTTACAACGCATGAGTAAAAATTTAATATATACTTTATTCAGCAACGTTTCTAAATAAACAAACATCCAAAAATCTTATATATATATATATATATATATATATATACAGTTCCCCCAAAAAACAGAACTTAAATAGATTTTATTCAATCTTTATTCAATCTTATCAACGTTTATAAAATTTCATGAAACTTGTTGGACTTAAACTTTGTACAATCATTATTTTTACAATATTCTAAGCACCAT
>CM042149.1:6048298-6070798 GCA_023376005.1 Doryteuthis pealeii | reverse complement strand
ATATATATATATGAATAGCAGCAAGTTATGATAGAATTGAACCAAAATTGAGAACTCAAACATTCATATAAAATTTTGTGTATATGCATATAAATATCAGTGTATGTGTACATTTTTACATATATTGAATGTATTATAAATAAATATATGAAAACCTTATTTATCAGAAATAAATCTATTTCAGCTACCTTTGCCTCTTCAAGTCTGAATTCATAATAAATTAATTTATGAAATTATGAAATCAGACTTGACGTGTCCACTTGCCTCCCATCTCACAAACCATTCAAGTTAGACAAACAAGACATGCTCAGCACTGCTTGAGAAGCAGGGATGAACTCATGAGCAAAGTTCTTTTGTGGGCTCATGAACATTGACACGTCAGTGTTTATTAACGAATCAAAAACTTACATTCATCAACATTCATATGCATATATGAGTAGGGAATTCAATCCTTACTAAATACTCCATATGTGTGACCTTGTACTAAAAATATTCTGTGGATACCTTAAGGGAGAGTAAACCCCAAAAAGAAATCAGGAGCCGAAGTCTCTAAGGTGGTGTGATGCTGAAATCCAGTACTACCCAGCAACTCCTGTGACACTATCACTGCCAAACTGCATTGGTTCCTTACCTTTCCTTTGGATCACAGCTGCAGTGTGGAGAGGGTTATTTTCTGCATGGGGAACAGCTCATCCTCCATATGAAGCTGCCTATGCTATGTAGTTAAAAAAAAATTACCATTATTTCTTCTTGTTAATGGATTTCTCTTAAGATTTATTGAAGAGATTTTTGTTTATATTCATTAAAATGAAATAAAATAATTAGAAATCAATAATACTGAGCACATATTTATCAGAATCAAATTTTTTATATCAATGTTCAAATTAGCCTTCCCATTTTCACTGTAAACCGCTATTTTGTTGTTTATATAAATATAATTGCATGTTATTAGTATGTAGATAAGTCCAGCAGTATTAACAATCAAATACAATTCTATTAATAATTCAGGTTTAAATAAAAAGTAAAATCATAGAGAACGTAACATAAATAACTAAGGGAACTGTGACTTTAGTAATGATATAGTTTTGGTTACAGACAGACACACACATAATCTCCATTATAATAAGATTTTGTTTTTTAGTTATTTTCGTTTTCGTTTTGTTTTGTCTTCTTCTTCTTCTTCTTCTTCTTCTTCTTCTTCTTCTTCTTCTTCTTCACGACCTTCTTCTACTTCTTCTCGAATTGCATTTTTGATTAATTCTAGAAATGTCTTATAGATTTCTTCATATTTGCCTCATTTCTTTTTGTTTTACGTGTTTTTGTTTTCTTTGATGATAGTTTATTTATTCCTTTTTTTGTGTGTGTATGTATGTATTTGTGTGTGTGAGTGTGTGCGAATTATTTCCTTCTTTTATTGTTTTTTTTCTTCTTTCCTTCCTTTCACACAATTTTTCTTTCTTCTATTTCTTTCCAAACTTTTTACTTAATTTCCTTCTTTTTTCCCCCTTTGATTATTTCATTGTTTTTATTATTTTTACATTTATTTGTACATTTCTTAATCTAAGCTTAGTAAATTACTACAATTGAAAAGATTTTTGCACTGAAATCATTTGCTTAATATATACATACATACAAACATACATACATAAATGCAAGTACTATAATCTAATGCTTGGATTAATTATACTAAATCACTTTATACTCATATATTAATGTGTTTACATATATATATTTACACACATATATATATGTATGTGTATATATATATGCTTATAAACACATATATTTCTATGTCAATCTTTCTCTGTATTTTACATATGTGCATGTGTAATGTGTGTGTGTTTGTCTACATGTGAGTATGTATTCACCCAAACTCACATATATATAATACATACATGTTAATAAATCCCAGATAAAATTGTTGATTTCTTTAATAAAAAATAATCCTAAATATGTCATAATAAATTTTCAGAAGAAACTGTCATTAGTTGTTCCTTTGATTAATTAGAATTTCCAATTAGAGTAATCCCATTTAAATATATTTTGATTCTGATTAGATTTAGAATAAATCATTTCCAGTATAAGAATGTATTATATATGTACTTTTATTGAAATTACAACAAAATGACTCTGTATTATTTCATCTTTCTTACGTTGCATGTAGTTTGAATTCAAAAAATATTTTTATGTTTGTGTATTTACAACTGAATATAGTATAATATTAATTGTATGAACTAATTAAACTATGAAAAGTTCCTGGGTTCATCTAGTATATATAAAGGTCAAAGCTATATTTCCAAATTAAACTTGGCTTGAGATTTTTTAGGATTTGATTTTATTATGTCAAACTCATTACTTAAATTAAAAGTATTTAAAGTACATTTTACCTATATTAAATCCTCAGTTTAAATTAATCTTTACAAAAGATATAAATTATAATCAAGAACTGCATTAACAGTTGGCTGATTGGTTGACTGGTAGGTTATGTAATAAACAGGGTTAGTATGAAGGAATTAGTATGACAAGTTTGTATGGCAAGGAAAAACAAACACAGATTTAAGTTTAAAAATTGTATTGGAAAAAATAACATGAGAACGACAAAAAGCTGAAATTGAATTTAAGTGAGAAAGTCTGATTTTGGTGATAGTAGTAAAATGAATGATAAAGTCAGTAAAAATACCAGGATTACCGTGGTAATGTGGTAGTGGGGTGGTGATGTAGGCAGAATTTTGTGTATGATAGTTGGCGTATTTTTCTTGGTATCGCGGAACGATGTGGAATTGTTCGCTTGTTGACTGTCGGTCAGATTTGGGTAGAGGTAGGTGAGGATGTAAGTCGGCCGCCTGTGATGTGGTCTGTGCATGTCGCTGGTTTTGTCTGCTGTCGGCTTTTCAAAGTCGATTTTATATAGGCCTGTGTGATCTGAAATCATATCACAGAAGCCTTTTTTGTTTTTTGGGGGGAGAGCTTTCGATTAGATGAAAATGTGAGTTTATTTACAAAATTATTTTATTTTTATTTTTTGGGCATTCTTGTTTTCCAACTGGAACTTCAATTTTGAGCCTATGCGCAAAAGTGTTAAATTGGTCACGTCTTTTTAGGCTACCATGGAGTAAACTTCCGATTGGCGAGTGTGTGTATCTTTTTTATTGCGGTGTGTGCGCGAATTGAATTGGTAATTAGTGAATCGGGAGATATCTATTATTGTTTATGTAACAGTTAGTTGGTTGGATTTACAGCATGTCAACCCATTGGGTCATTTTATGCCAAAGATGTTTGTTTTATTCATTCTTCATGGGTACATTTTTTTTTATACTCATTTTTCTAGAACTAATTTTGTTCTATTTAACCCATAGATGGGACCCTAACAGGTACTACCACTCTGGGTCAGAGTGGACCTGGGAGCAATAGTGATAAAGGGGTGCTCTTTATTCCCCAGACCTTCAGAACTGGAACCTCACCATCAGTTAGAGTTTAACGTCATACCCAGGACATGAAGACCCAGAGTCACCGCCTTCTAGCACCCATATGATAAAATGGGTCTGGGGTTGCCATAAGGGCAATAGGGTTGTGACATATAGGTGCTAGGGCTTGATGTGACCAGCCAATTGATATGAGGGGGCCTCTCCGACTGGTTGTCAAGCCTAAGTAAGGGCCAAAATGGCAATGTTGCAGGTCATGGACTGCTCATCCACCAGGATTCCTTCCTTGAGCATCACGGGTTGCTACCCATGGCCAACAGGTGGCCCCATTTGGGTTCTTTTTTTTTACCCCCCTGCAGAGATGCAGTCAGTGTATTCTAAAGCCGCAGCCAACATGGCTGTGCATTAGCAGCCAACATTTTAAAATGAATGTTTTTGCAACATGCTACTTAAATTGTGTTTGCTAAACCAAATCTCTAATTCAAAAATTAAATTTAAAAAAACACGAAAACCTGCTGAAAAGTTCTCTGCCTAACCAACAAAGGAAACTAAAAACACTCTACTCTGTTGGATTAATATGTGAAATTAGCATTTATATTTCATGGCTCTTGGTCATTCATTCTTGGTTGTACTGACAACATTCCAGCGATTCTAATTCAATGAAAAATTTCATTAATAATTTAAGAAAAAATGAATATAGATATATATTTACCAACCCCTCCATAGGAGCAGGATGTAAAACAAGGTCAATTTTTCAAGTTTAACAGATTTGATTTCAGAGTTTCCCTTCTCCTAGACTGGTTGTCTAACAAAGGTTAAAGATTCCAGTCTGCTCTGTTATTTACCCATAGCTGGAAGGAGAATAGCTGGATTTATACCTTTCCACAGGGTATTAGTGCTATATGGAATGCAGCAGCCTCATTCATGATTTGAATTTTTCTTGTCATGTTCATTTGAATGAATATATACACTACAGGTAAGAATGGGGCCACCTTCTATTTAATTAAAAAAAAACCATCAAATGAGATATATTTGTATTTTCTAAAGTAAAAGATAAAATTTTACATTTTGCCAGTTGTGTATATTTATTATCAGCAATAGGGCTGGTGTTTACTACCTCTGAACCCCTGATTGGGGGGGAGAAAGCATACTTAGTGGCCCTGGAAGTGTGGGTTTTATATATTTTCTATGAATGCTACTTCATGAAAATTGACATGTAGCAGATTTTATGTCCCTGTATCATAGATTCAGTGGGTGGGGCATGAGACACTGGCTTTGACCCTGATGAGCAACACACAAAAATATCTCATACAGTTCATAATGTTCTGTTTTAATCATTTGGAAAATAAAACTTTATAACTACTAGCAAGAATATGCACCCTCCGTGCATAAGTATTTCAGTTTTAATATAAAGAAATATATCAAATCAGAAAGATTAACAAAATTAAATAAGTACGTATATAAAAAGATTACACTTATTTAAATTATATTTGAATTGATTCCTATATAAAAACTTTCATAGGATTGATTTTAATATGTTAGAAAATAAAACAGTGATATAAGAGTTCAATAACACCAACACAATTATTTATTAAACACAGTATTGTTAAAACTCTTATGTAAATTAACCACACTATATATTAAGTAAACTTTTATTTCTTAGTGATATATAAGATACATTCGAGGATTTTAAACATGCTAATAACATGGGATGTTTTAAGGCAAATCTAACCCAGATTTACATAGAGACATTATTTGTTGATCATATGGATCCTTTATTAAATGATATTATGTATTTATTGATCATATGGATCCTTTATTAAATGATATTATATATTTATTGATCATAGGGATCCTTTATTAAATGATATTATGTATTTATTGATCATATGAATTATAATATTATGTATTTATTGATCATAGGATCCTTATTAAATAATATTATGTATTTATTGATCATAGGGATCCTTTATTAAATGAATTATGTATTTATTGATCATATGAATCCTTTATTAAATAATATTATGTATTTATTGATCATAGGGATCCTTTATTAAATGATATTATGTATTTATTGATCATATGAATCCTTTATTAAATAATATTATGTTTATTGATCATAGGGATCCTTTATTAAAATAATATTATGTATTTATTGATCATAGGGATCCTTTATTAAATGATATTATGTATTTATTGATCATATGAATCCTTTATTAAATAATATTATGTATTTATTGATCATAGGGATCCTTTATTAAATGATATTATGTATTTATTGATCATATGAATCCTTTATTAAATAATATTATGTATTTATTGATCATAGGGATCCTTTATTAAATAATATTATGTATTTATTGATCATAGGGATCCTTTATTAAATGATATTATGTATTTATTGATCATATGAATCCTTTATTAAATGATATTATGTATTTATTGATCATAGGGATCCTTTATTAAATGATATTATGTATTTATTGATCATAGGGATCCTTTATTAAATGATATTATGTATTTATTGATCATATGAATCCTTTATTAAATAATATTATGTATTTATTGATCATAGGGATCCTTTATTAAATAATATTATGTATTTATTGATCATAGGGATCCTTTATTAAATGATATTATGTATTTATTGATCATATGAATCCTTTATTAAATAATATTATGTATTTATTGATCATAGGATCCTTTATTAAATAATATTATGTATTTATTGATCATAGGGATCCTTTATTAAATGATATTATGTATTTATTGATCATAGATCCTTTATTAAATGATATTATGTATTATTGATCATAGGGATCCCATGATCCTTTATTAAATGATATGTATTTATTGATCATATGAATCCTTTATTAATAATATTATGTATTTATTGATCATAGGGACTTTATTAAATGATATTATGTATTTATTGATCATATGAATCCTTTATTAAATAAATTATGTATTTATTGATCATAGGGATCCTTTATTAAATGATATTATGTATTATTGATCATAGGGATCCTTTATTAAATGATATTATGTATTTATTGATCATAGGGATCCTTTATTAAATGATATTATGTATTTATTGATCATATGAATCCTTTATTAAATAATATTATGTATTTATTGATCATAGGGATCCTTTATTAAATGATATTATGTATTTATTGATCATAGGGATCCTTTATAAATGATATTATGTATTTATTGATCATAGGGATCCTATTATGTATTTATGATGGCATGATCCATTTAGATCATAGGATCCTTTATTAAATAATATTATGTATTTATTGATCATAGGAATCCTTTATTAAATAATATTATGTATTTATTGATCATAGGGATCCTTTATTAAATGATATTATGTATTTATTGATCATATGAATCCTTTATTAAATAATTATTATGTATTTATGATCATAGATCCTTTATTAAATGATATTATGTATTTATTGATCATAGGGATCCTTTATTAAATAATATTATGTATTTATTGATCATAGGATCCTTTATTAAATGATATTATGTATTTATTGATCATATGAATCCTTTATTAAATATTATGTATTTATTGATCATAGGGATCCTTTATTAAAGATATTATGTATTTATTGATCATAGGGATCCTTTATTAAATGATATTATGTATTTATTGATCATAGGGATCCTTTATTAAATAATATTATATGTATTTATTGATCATAGGGATCCTTTATTAAATGATATTATGTATTTATTGATCATTGATCCTATTATTGATCATAATCCTTTATTAAATGATATTATGTATTATTGATTCATAGGGATCCTTTATTAAATGATATTATGTATTTATTGATCATAGGGATCCTTATTAAATAATATTATGATGATCATATGATTTATTAAATAATATTATTGTATTTATTGATCATAGGGATCCTTTATTAAATGATATTATGTATTTATTGATCATAGGGATCCTTTATTAAATGATATTATGTATTTATTGATCATATATCCTTATTAAATAATATTATGTATTTATGATCATAGGACCTTTATTTATTATGTATTTATTGATCATAGGGATCCTATGTATTTATGATCATATGTATGTATTTATTGATCATAGGGATCCTTTATTAAATGATATTATGTATTTATATGATCATAGGGATCCTTTATTAAATAATATTATGTATTTATTGATCATAGGATCCTTTATTAAATGATATTATATTTATTGATCATATGAATCCTTTATTAAATAATATATGTATTTATTGATCATAGGGATCCTTTATTAAATGATATTATGTATTTATTGATCATAGGGATCCTTTATTAAATGATATTATGTATTTATTGATCATAGGGATCCTTTATTAAATAATATTATGTATTTATTGATCATAGGATCCTTTTTAAATAATATTATTATTTATTGATCATATGATCCTTTATTAAATAATATTATGTATTTATTGATCATTAGGGATCCTTTATTTGATATTATGTATTATTGAATGTATTAAATATTTATGTATTTATTGATCATATGATCCTTTATTAATCATTATGTATTTATTATTTGATCATAGGATCTTATTAAATGATATTATGTTATTATTATCATAGGGATCCTTTATTAAATATATTATGTATTTTGATCATAGGAATCCTTTATTAAATATATTATGTATTTATTGATCTAGGGATCCTTTATTAAATGATATTATGTATTTATTGATCATATGAATCCTTTATTAAAATAATATTATGTATTTATTGATCATAGGATCCTTATTAAATGATATTATGTATTTATTGATCATAGGGATCCTTTATTAAATAATTTAATTTTATCATAGGGATCCTTTATTATAATATCCTTATGGATCCTTTATTAAATTATATTATTTATTGAATTAGGGATCCTTTATTAAATAATATTATGTATTTATTGATCATAGGGATCCTTTATTAAATGATATTATGTATTTTATTGATCTATGATCATTTAATAATATTATGTATTTATTGATCATAGGGATCCTTATTAAATGATATTATGTATTTATTGATCATAGGGATCCTTTATTAAATGATATTATGTATTTATTGATCATAGGATCCTTTATTAAATAATATTATGTATTTATTGATCATAGGCATCCTTATTAAATAATATTATGTATTTATTGATCATAGGGATCCTTTATTAAATGATATATGTATTTATTGATCAAATCCTTATTAAATGATATTATGTATTTATTATCATAGGGATCCTTTATTAAATGATTATTATGTATTTTATTTGATCATAGGGATCTTATTAAATATATTATGAATACTTATGATCAAGGGATCCTTTATAAATGATATTATTTATTATTGATCATATGATCCTTTATTAAATAAGATATATGTATTTATTGATCATAGGATCCTTTATTAAATGATATTATGTATTATTGATCATATGTAATCCTTATTAAATAATATTATGTATTTATTGATCATAGGGATCCTTTATTAAAATGATATTACCTGTATTTATTGATCATATGATCCTTATTAAATAATAATTATGTATTATTGATCATAGGGATCCTTTATTAAATGATGTATTTATGATTCATAGGGATCCTTTATTAAATCATTATGATCAAGGATTTATTTAAATGATATTATGTATTTATTGATCATATGAATCCTTTATTAATAATATTATGTATTTATTGATCATAGGGATCCTTTATTAAATTAATATTATATGTATTTATTGATCATAGCGGATCCTTTATTAAATGATATAGTATTTATTGATCATAGGATCCTTTATAAATAATATTATGTATTTATTGATCATAGGATCCTTTATTAAATAATATTATGTACATGATAGGGATCCTTATAATGATATTATGTATTATTGATCATAGGGATCCTTTATTAAATAATATTATGTATTTAATCATAGATCCTTTATTTAAATAATATTATTATTTATTGATCATAGGATCCTTTATTAAATGATATTATGTATTTTATGATCATATGAATCCTTTATTAAATTAATTAGTATTTATTGATCATAGGGATCCTTATTAAATGATATTATGTATTTATTGATCATAGGGATCCTTATTAAATGATATTATGTATTTATTGATCCATAGGGATCCTTTATTAAATGATATTATGATTTATGATCATATGAATCCTTTATTAAATAATATATGTATTTATTTGATCATAGGATCTTTATTAAATAAATATTATGTATTTATTGATCATAGGATCCTTTATTAATGATATTATGTATTTATTGATCATATGAATCCTTATTAAATAATATTATGTATATTATTGATCATAGGGATCCTTTATTAAATGATATTATGTATTATTGATCATAGGATCCTTTATTAAATGATATTATGTATTTATTGATCATATGAATCCTTTATTAAATAATATTATGATTTATTGATCATAGGGATCCTTTATTAAATGATATTATGTATTTATTGATCATATGAATCCTTATGCCCTTATTTAAATAATATATGTATTTATTGATCATAGGGATCCTTTATTAAATGATATTATGTATTATTTGATCATATGAATCCTTTATTAAATAATATATTGTATTTATTCATCATAGGGCATTTATTAAATGATATTTTTATTTATGATCATATGAACTTTTATTAAATGATATCTATAATTATTGATCGTATGGATCCTTTAAAAGATTTTATTGTATGTATTAGTGATTTTGACTAAAATTAAAATCTCATTGATTAACTTACTTCATCCTGAAATGATTGTGACATAAGCATTGTCGTAGTTTCCGTTTCAACAAATAGAGACTGAATCTCTATTATTAATAGATACTACATTTATTTACATTTTCTTAAAATTTCAAATTTCATGCAAACTACATTAAACAAGATTGGAACTCATGACATTTCTCTTTATAGTAGGTAAAAATTAACCACTGCCTACATCATCATCAATTAAATATAAAATAATACAAAATAAAAATAAAAAATTATCTTTTTTTATTAACTTTATAAATAAATGATTTAATAAAAAAATAATTTGTCATAAAAAAATGATTATTTATATGGTGAGGCTTATAAATGTGATAAAAGATCATGTTTCCGCATCTGTTCAAATACTTAATAACTATACTGTATAATTTGAACATTACAACTTATAATAATGGAGATTATTTAACTGTCTGTCTGTAACTGAAACTATGTCATAACTGACGTCACAATTTCCTTAGTTATTTAAGTTATATATCTCAATGATTATAAAATATTCTTTATTTAATCTTAATTAGCATCTTATTATTAATGATATCACTACTAAAGTCTAGCTGAGTTAGATTTGCCACTAAACTGCTCATATTATTAATGCATTTAAAATCCTGAAATATGTGTTATATATCTCGAAGAAATTAAGATTTACACAGTATATGGTGGGAATGATTTGCACAATGATTTTAACAGAATTGGGGTTTAATAAATAATTATTTACTGTTACTGATTTTTAATAGTATCATCTTATCTTCAATTGCAATCTTATATATAATACTATATAGAAATAAATTAAAATAACATTAAAATAAGTGTAACATTTTTATATTTGTTCTTATTTAGTTTCATTAGTATTTCTAATTCAATATATTTTAACACATTAAAACTTAAATACTTGCATGCAGGGGGTGCATACTTTTGCTAGTATTTCTAAAATTCTTATAATGGTTATAAGATGATAACCAAGTAATAATGGCGCATCATAATTGGATTTTTTACATGAGATATACAGGTAAATTCCCGGTCTCCTGCCTCAAAAATTGCTACCCGGTAACTATTAAAATAATGACCCATTTTCATATCTATCTCAATTTGTTCATATTTATCTATATTACTTTAAATACTAAGATTTTTTTTATTCATGTTTGTTTAATGTCTTGTTTTTAGTTTAAATAAACAAGAATTACGACAAAAAAAGATGCGACCCCCCAAAAAAAATACATATTTATCTATATTACTTTAAATACTAAGATTTTTTTTATTCATGTTTGTTTAATGTCTTGTTTTTAGTTTAAATAAACAAGAATTACGACAAAAAAAGATGCGACCCCCCCCCCAATACATTTACTTGTCGAAAATATCTATCTCCATTTGTTCATATCTATCTATATTATTTTGTTTGTTTATCTATCTATCTCAGTCTATTCCAAACTATAAATCCATCTTCATATCTAAACAAGAATTACGACAAATTACGATAAATAAACAAGAATTATGATGAGCTGGGGTTGTTATTTTGATAGCCACCGGGTAGCAATTTTTGAGGCAGGAGACCGGGACGAACTTCCTCATAAATTACCCAATTTTCAACTGAATACTAATTTTGTGAGCTCTACATTCATGCTAAATGTCATTATTTAATCAAGAATATTCTTTATATGACAGATAACTATGGAATGTTTCCTTCAATCCTTTCTAAATAGAAGCATCAATATCACCATGGATATCTGTTCATTATGAAATGCTACTCCTAATCCTTCACCCTTTCCTAACTAAAAGCCTCAATATCCTCATGGACATCTGTTCACAATGAAATGCTAATTAGTCTTCTTTACCTCTTCCTAAATAGAAGCATCAATATAATCATGGAAATCTCTTAACTATGAAAGGCTACTTATAATCCTTTTTCTACCCTAAATAGAAGCATCAATATCATCATGGATCACTGTTAACTATGAAATACTACCTAGAATTCTTCCCCCCCTTCCTAAATAGAAGCATCAATATCATCATGGACCACTGTTGACTATGAAATACTATTTAGAATCCTTCACTCCTTCCCAAATAGAAGCATCAATATCATCATAGATATCTCATAACTATGAAATGCTAATTATAATACTTTTCCTTTCCTAAATAGAAGCATCAATATCATCATGGACCACTGTTGACTATGAAATACTACTTAGAATTCTTCCCCCCTTCCTAAACAGAAGCATCAATATAATCATGGTCACTGTTAACTATGAAATACTACTTAGAATTCTTCCCCCTTCCTAAACAGAAGCATCAATATCATCATGGACCACTGTTTACTATGAAATACTATTTAGAATCCTTCACTCCTTCCCAAATAGAAGCATCAATATCATCATGGATATCTCATAACTATGAAATTCTAATTCTAATCCTTTTCCTTTCCTAAATAGAAGCATCAATATCATCATGGACCACTGTTGACTATGAAATACTACTTAGAATTCTTCACCCCTTCCTAAATTCGAAGCATCAATATCATTGTGGACCACTGTTAACTATGAAATACTACATAGAAACCTTCACCCCTTCCTAAATAGAAGCATCAATATCATCAGGGATCTCTGTTAACTATGAAATACTACTTAGAATTCTTCACTCCTTCCCAAATAGAAGCATCAATATCATCATGGATCACTGTTAACTATGAAATACTACATAGAAAGCTTCACCCCTTCCTAAATAGAAGCATCAATATCATCATAGATCACTGTTGACTGTGAAATACTGCTTAGAATTCTTCACCCCTTCCTAAATAGAAGCATCAATATCATCATGGATCACTGTTGACTATAAAATACTACATAGAAACCTTCACCCCTTCCTGAATAGAAGCATCAATATCATCAGGGATCTCTGTTAACTATGAAATACTGCTTAGAATTCTTCACCCCTTCCCAAATAGAAGCATCAATATCATCGTGGACCACTGTTAACTATGAAATACTACATAGAAACCTTCACCCCTTCCTGAATAGAAGCATCAATATCATCATGGATCTCTGTTAACTATGAAATACTACTTAGAATTCTTCACTCCTTCCCAAATAGAAGCATCAATATCATCATGGATCACTGTTAACTATGAAATACTACATAGAAACCTTCACCCCTTCCTAAATAGAAGCATCAATATCATCATGGATTACTGTTGACTGTGAAATACTGCTTATAATTCTTCACCCCTTCCTAAATAGAAGCATCAATATCATCAGGGACCACTGTTAACTATAAAATACTACATAGAACCTTCACCCCTTCCTGAATAGAAGCATCATTATCATCAGGGACCTCTGTTAACTATGAAATACTACTTAGAATTCTTCACCCTTCCTAAATAGAAGCATCAATATCATCAGGACCACTGTTGACTATAAAATACTACATAGAAACCGTCACCCCTTCCTGAATAGAAGCATCAATATCATCATGGATCACTGTTAACTATGAAATACTACTTAGAATTCTTCACCCCTTCCTAAATAGAAGCATCAATATCATCAGGGACCACTGTTGACTATAAAATACTACATAGAAACCTTCACCCCTTTCTAAATAGAAGCATCAATATCATCAGGGACCTCTGTTAACTATGAAATACTGCTTAGAATTCTTCACCCCTTCCTAAATAGAAGCATCAATATCATCATGGATCACTGTTGACTATGAAATACTACTTAGAATTCTTCACCCCTTCCTAAATAGAAGCATCAATATCATCGTGGACCACTGTTAACTATGAAATACTACATAGAAACCGTCACCCCTTCCTAAATAGAAGCATCAATATCATCAGGGACCTCTGTTAACTATGAAATACTGCTTAGAATTCATCACCCCTTCCTAAATAGAAGCATCAATATCATCAGGGACCACTGTTGACTATGAAATACTACTTAGAATTCTTCACCCCTTCCTAAATAGAAGCATCAATATCATCGTGGACCACTGTTAACTATGAAATACTACATAGAAACCTTCACCCCTTCCTAAATAGAAGCATCAATATCATCAGGGACCACTGTTGACTATAAAATACTACATAGAAACCTTCACCCCTTCCTGAATAGAAGCATCAATATCATCATGGACCTCTGTTAACTATGAAATACTACATACAAACCTTCACCCCTTCCTGAATAGAAGCATCAATATCATCATGGATCACTGTTGACTATGAAATACTACTTAGAATTTTTCACCCCTTCCTGAATAGAAGCATCAATATCATCATGGATTACTGTTGACTATGAAATACTACTTAGAAATCTTCACCCCTTCCTGAATAGAAGCATCAATATCATCATGGATCACTGTTAACTATGAAATACTACTTAGAAATCTTCACCACTTCCTACATAGAAGCATCAATATCCTCGTGGACCTCTGTTAACTATGAAATACTACATAGAAACCTTCACCCCTTTCTAAATAGAAGCATCAATATAATCATGGATCACTGTTAACTATGAAATACTACATAGAAACCTTCACCCCTTCCTAAATAGAAGCATCAATATAATCATGGATCACTGTTAACTATGAAATACTACATAGAAACTTTCACCCCTTCCTAAATAGAAGCATCAATATCATCATGGATCACTGTTGACTGTGAAATACTGCTTAGAATTCTTCACCCCTTCCTAAATAGAAGCATCAATATCATCAGGGACCACTGTTGACTATAAAATACTACTTAGAATTCTTCACCCCTTCCTAAATAGAAGCATCAATATCATCGTGGACCACTGTTAACTATAAAATACTACATAGAAACCTTCACCCCTTCCTAAATAGAAGCATCAATATCATCATGGACCACTGTTAACTATGAAATACTACTTAGAAACTTTCACCCCTTCCTACATAGAAGCATCAATATCATCATGGACCTCTGTTAACTATGAAATACTACATAGAAACCTTCAACCCTTCCTGAATAGAAGCATCAATATCATCATGGACCTCTGTTAACTATGAAATACTACTTAGAAACTTTCACCCCTTCCTGAATAGAAGCATCAATATAATCAGGGACCACACTTACAATAGAAAACTAATGTGTTCAGGAATCATCAAGTTCTTAAAACCTTTTATTTAAATCCTTCATTGAAGTTACAAACTAAAATGAATTTGTTTACATGATGCATTTAGCTAAGAAAACCTGCAACTCATTTAAGACTGACTCATTTCAAGCGAGAACCTTAAAATGAAACTTCTTTATCAGAGTTATAATCCAATAAGTAGAATATGAATTAACTTGGGGGACAAAAGAATAATAATTATTAAATAACCGAGGAAGATTCTTTGCTATGTTTGATGGCACTAATTCTTGGCAGATAACCAGACATGAAACAGTGAGTCAATTTGGATAATTTGAGAGTAAATGGCTTTCGTATCTGTCCGTGGGGATTAACCACTGCGTAATTAGGCACTCTGTTAAGCCATGTTGGCAGCCAGTTATTTTGCCCATTTGATATTTGACTGCATTCACCATCACTGAGTGGTAAGCTGCCTACTTTGGGCGACTATTAATCATTCTTATTGGTTGAAGCAGAACAGACCCAGACAGGTGTGGTCCACACCTGTTGGGTAATTTGATGCAAGATGCTAAAATTAATGCCTAGACTACAAAAGATACAAAAAAAATGATCTCAAAATAAAAGATATATATATATATATAAACACTGCTAGAAAAAAAAGACAAAACAAAAAAAACAAAAATACAAAAAAAAAAAAACACGAAAAAACACAAAAACAAACAATCGTACCCACAACTTATAGTATTCAAATTAAGTGCAACACTATTAATTCTTTTTGAAGCATCTGTCCACATCAGTCAAACAAATTTATAGTCTGCTGGCCGTGATGCCCTTGACTATAAAAGTTATTGCAGTCACTGAAAAGTTATGAGTATGAATACTTCACTCATAAATTTAGATATTGCATCTTACCACAAAAAAAACAAAAAAAAAAAAACACAATCAGTGAGAAGATAAATAATTGCTTATGTTATATACCTTTACTCAGGTGTATATAATAGACAGACAGACAGAGACAGAGAGAGAGAGACACAGAGAGAGAGAGAGAGAGAGAGAGAGAGAGAGAGAGAGAGAGAGAGAGACAGAGACAGAGACAGAGACAGAGACAGAGAGACGAGAGAGAGAGAGACAGACAGAGACAGAGACAGATCAGAGAAGATAAGAGATGATAGTTTTACATTTGAAATCTGGATACTGACTCATTGCTTCCTGCTACTTCATCTTCTTTATCTCGTCGGACTTTGCATCTTACACCAACAAAACAAAAAAAACAACAAAAACAAACCAGTAAGAAGAAAATAATTGCTTATGTTATAAACTCCTTTACTCAGGTGTATATAATAGAGAGAGAGAGAGAGACAGACAGACAGACAGACAGACAGACAGAGAGGGGGAGAGAGACAGAGACAGACAGATAGACAGATCAGAAAAGATAGGAGATGATAGTTCTTACATTTTAAATCTTCTGGATACTGACTCATTGCTTCCTGCTACTTCCTCTTCTTTATCTCGTCGGACGCTAGGTTATCTGGTTGACTTCTATTCTTCATCAATTCTTCTTGCTGGTGATGTCATTGCTTTTGATATTTTAATTTAAAACACAACAACTTGTTTGTTTTTTGATCAAGTTTTATTTCTTAGCCCATGATTCCACCATGGAGGGAGATGGACCCGTCAGAGCCAACAATTGTGTCTGCACTTCTTGAAAGCTGGGTTGCATCTGCTTAACTAACTAAACTTATCCTCATGATCTGTATCAGAGGTCAGGTATGGTAATCTAAAATGTCAATCATAATCCATAACAGTTATGGAAAATTACCCACCTCTACTTTTAATTCAAATGAATTTTATTTAAAATTCTAACTGCACAATTTATGATTGTTCATAAATTGTAACACTTGCATTTATCTATTTTATAATGATCTTAGCTTAGCTCAATTAGCAGATCATCCACCTAGGAGCCAAACGATCTTGCCAACTCACTGCATGAGTAGCACAGCCTGGATCTGTATGGTAAAGTGAGGATGGTTCTTGTAGTGCTCCACCTCAGATGCAAAAACAATCTCCCTAGAGAAAAGGGGATAGACTACCTTGCAGTCAGTTTTTAGTATTTAGTAGACTTCATCATCAGATTTCAGAATTTAGTTGACTTCATGGTCAGTTTTTAGTATTTAGTAGTTTTCATGGTCAATTTTCTTTATTCCGTATACTTCATCATCAGTTTCATTCAATTGGTCCAATTAAGTTCATAGTAAATGAAAATAGATTTTTATTTTTTTGACAGAAAATTATGATTGCTTATTTCTAGCTAATAAAAAAACAAAAACATTTATGACAGCATTTTTACATTTTTAATTCATTTTGAATATATAGGCAATTGAAATTCCACTGAAGAAATTGTCTTTTTTCGACATACCCATAATCAGTATATTTAGATTATGTCCTCTTAAAATTGTTTGTCGTATTTAGAACCGGATAATTGCTTTTTTGTTTTTTTAGGGAGTCAGAAAGATCAATTCATATAACTTGTCTGTTTAGTAGATGTTTGGCAAGTTTTCATGCCAAAAATGATATAAATGATTCCTGTCATTTTATTCTCCACACAAATAGAACTGTCTCATATATATATATATATATATATATATATATATATATATATATATATATATATATATATATGTGTGTGTGTGTGTGTGTGTGTGTGTGTGTGTGTGTGTAAAAATGGAATTGGAAATGAATCCGACAATATGAGGAACAATGAATGAAGAAAAGAAAGAACAGAATGGATAATAAAAGTTGAATTTAATCAATATCACTTACGCATGTGTTTCGGTCAATTCATCTCTGTTATTATTATCATTAAATAAACAAATGTAATGAAATAATAATAATAGAAAAATGTGAAAATATTCCGCCCACAGAGAAGATTCGACCTTCATCAGAGTGAAATTTTATTTTGAATGAAAAAATTCGTTGAGGAAAAACGGAGAATTTTTTTAGAAATGTTCGAAGAGAATTTTTAAAAAATCACTTTTGGAACGCTGAAATAGAACCGTTAGAATTTGAATATTTGATTTTCCTAGGAGTTATGGTAGATACAATTTTGTGTTGTAAAAATAAAGTGTTATTATCTATCCCTAACATGTTGAAAAGTCCCGGAACCTAGTGTATGTTATTGTTTTGCTGAAAACATTAAATACTGAAATCATTAAAAAGGTATTCGTTTATAAAAAGAACCTAACTTTGATAATAGATAATTTTTATGTTATTTTTTAATTTTAATGTTTTCGTAAGATGGTCATGTTTGGTTGTGTATATGTGAATTCACATACATGTATGTATAAGTATATGTTTGTATTTACAGTTTATGTTAAAAGTCTAAAGTTACGGTGTATATTAAAATGAAGAAGATGTGATTTCATTATTGCTTGAAAATTTGAGGCCAGATAATATGGGAAGAAATGGCTTTTAGGTATATTTATTATTTATGTAATATTGCGTTATATAATAAATGTGAAATTATTTAATAATTTATAAAATATTTGTAGTATGGTAATTTTAAATAAATAAATGTTAGGAAGAGTTTGCTTGATGATCTAAATTTTAATTAAAACAAAATAAATGTAGGATGTGATATTTTGTGATAATAAGAATTTATTGTGTTTAATTCAAGAAAATAATGTAGATAAAGGTATATAACTATAGTGGTTAAAAAAATTAAAAAATTTTAAATTCTCTTCGAACATTTCTAAAATTATTCTCCGTTTTTCCCCAACGAATGTTTTCATTAAAAATAAAATTTCACTCTGATTCGACATATATATATGGAGTTTCATCTGATGATTGTATTTTTAATATATGAAATGTTAAGTTCTGAAGCAAACATAAAGAGGTGTGATATCAATTTATTTTAGATTTTATCTAGCTCTGTCTGCAAGTATTTGACCACTTTCTTGATTTAAGAAAACAAAGTTTTTAAACAATCTGTTTTTCACACATTGACACCCCAGATATCATCCAAAAGATAAAAAGGTTAGATCAACACTTCAAATTGGACTTATTCTCTTTTTGAAGGGAATTTGACGCTTTCATTTTTGTTTTATTGGAGGATGGGAGAAATTTGTCCTGAAATATAGTAGCACAAACATTTTTCCTCATGCTTCATTTCATACAGCCTTCAATTGTAATTATATTCAATTTTATCTACACTTTTTTTTTTACATTAGTTAAATCTATAGGACATATGATTGTAATCAACCTATTTATCTCTCTCTCTCTCTCTCTCTCTCTCTCTCTATATATATATATATATATATATATATATATATATATATATACTAGCAAATATATGCATATGAAAACACATATTTCCCATATATATATATATATATATATATATATATAATATATATATATATATATATATATATATACTAGCAAGTTTTAATGTAATAAAATAAAGTATTAAATCAGAAAGGTTAATGAAACTAAATAAGAATGCACATAAAAAGATTTGAAACAGAGGGGGTATAATCGAAAAATAGAACGACTGAAACTTACTCTTCCATCACTCTCGTCTTTCATTGTTATTTTTTCTAATTTAAGTATTTAGTTAAAAGAGGAAGTAAAGAATAAAATGAGTTATTTTTTTCTTGTTAATGGATTTCATTTAAGATTCATTGAAGAAATTTTTGCTTATATTCATTAAAATAAAACCAAACAGTTAGAAATCAATAATACTAAGCACATATTTATTAAAAGCACATTTTTAATATCAATATGCAAATTAGCCTTCCCGTTCACACTGTAAACCGCTATTTTGTTGTATATATAAATAGAATTGAATGTTGTTAGTATGTAGATATGGTTAACAGTATTAATGATGTAAAACAATTTTATTAATGATTGAGGTTTAAATAAAAATAAATTCATGGTTAATGTGACGTCAATAACAACGGGAATTGGGACTTGAGTAGTGATTTAGTTTCGGTTACAGACAGAAAAGCACACAATCTTCATTATAATAAGATATATATATATATATATATATATATATATATAGAGAGAGAGAGAGAGAGAGAGAGAGATACACATATATAATATATATACATATATGCATAACAAAGTTAAACCTAATAAGTCAGGTATATCTATTAATAGTTTTGCTTAGTTGCTCATCAGGGCAAGAATCAGATTATTGCCCTGATGAACTACTAAGCGAAATATACTATTAGTATATCTGACTCATTAGATTTAACTTTATTATTTGCTTTCTTAGATATTGAGCACTTTTTACATTTTAGTTTTAGATAACCATACTTCAGGCCTTGTGCCACATTTAAGCTAAGCTTAGTAAATAACTATATGTATATGTGTCAACATATATATGCATATATGTAGTATATTAAACTTATTGGTAAACCCTTGTGGTAAGAAAAAAACTTGGCAAATAGTTTGATAGTCAGCTTGACAGTCAAGGTTTCGAGTCACACACGGAGCAGTCTCCTATGTCTATAACCTTGCTGATGAGACCTAATAGGTCGAAATGTACATTCAGAGATTGACATTTTCTCGATTTGTTTAGCCTTACATTTGAACATATATGCCCGCCTAAATTCATTAATTATTAACTAATTAATTTTCAAAATTAGGTATGACTTCAATTAAGCACATATCCTTCGAAAATTGTTGGCTAAAAGCCATATCAAATAAACACATTGTTTATTTACATACCATCATATATATATATATATATATATATATATATATATATATATATATATATATATATGAGAGTAAGTAAATAAACAATGTGTTTATTTGATAAGTGGGAAATGGACTTGTCGATCCGAGTTCAGTTCCTAGACAAGGCTGTTTGCATTTCACATAGCACTAATACCCTTGGGAAAGGTATGAATCTATATATTCTCCCTACAGCAATGGGTAAAATAGTAGGGCAGACTGGGCTCTTTAACCTTGGGTAGGTAACCAGTCTAGGAGAAGGAAAGCTCAATTCAAAATTCCTGAGGTCAGTCGTTGATTGGGTTTGTGGCATTCCTTGATGCACCAATTCTTTCCTATCGACTGTGCCAAAAAGTGCAGAATGGTACAACACAAGCCTTCACCACTATATACAGCTAGGGAAAAAAATGAAAAAAAGAAAAGACTAAGATGGTTGTACCAAGTGAAATTTCAATAAGAAAAAAAAAACAATATTTTGTAGAGAAATCAAGCTTGAGAGTGAATTCATTGACGTATTCATTCAGTCTCATGAACAAGGCTGTCAAATCATTAAAGATGTGTTGCTTCTTGACAAAGCCTGATAGTATCATTGACTTCCAAGTTTAAAGAGTGCACACTCCAGGGTAACAAAATGCCAGGACTATTTTTCTTTGCCTTTCATGTTACATTCATTATGAGAACCTTGAACACACAGATTTTCAAATGATAATGCCATTTGATCAAGCTGTTCAAAAAAGTTTCTGCTGTTGAGACATTGTACTCTTCTTTTGTAGAATTAAAAAAAAAGAAATTCCCAGAATTTGTTCTTTTTTGGATAACTTTAGGCTCAGGCATCTGATTATCATCTGATCATTATAAGATCAATATATGATCATTATCTGATAATTTGATTGCATCAATACACCTGACAACCATTGACAATCAATATGATTAACATTGTTGTATAGCAATATGTTGTATACCCAACATTGGGTATATAAACGGGAGAGAGAGAGAGAGAGAGAGAGAGAGAGAGAGAGAGAGAGAGAGAGAGAGAGAGAGAGAGAGAGAGATTAGATGGTCTTTCTTTATTACTTCATTTCTGCTTACTCTACTTTTGCTAATTGCTTCTGACTTGTCGTCAGCCTTGTTCTTGTCAAGTTGAATTGACTTCTAATTCTTCTGTTCTTCAATCTTCTTAGATAATTCTTCTAGTGGGCTAAATTGGGCTTCTTTGATAATTTTAAGTATCTGGCCGCCATCCTTGGCCAGTTGTATAAGAACTTAAAGTAAATAAGTAAGTAAGTCAATAAGTCCTGTGGTATAGTATCCTTTGGTAAATCAATAAGTCCTGTGGTATAGTATCCTTTAGGTCCGACGTAAAAGAGGATCCAAGTAGCAGTGAGCTAAGATTAGAATCAGGCCAGTATATAGAAAACAACA
>CM042149.1:6038298-6043298 GCA_023376005.1 Doryteuthis pealeii | reverse complement strand
AATCGAGACAAATTTGGATCTTTTATTCAACTTTTTATCATCATTTATTTCATGGTTTTCTTTTTTTTTTTTTGTCTTTAAACCGCCAGAAAACTTTTCAAGTTAAAGAAAAAAATATAAAAAAATTCCACATTTGTAATGATTGAAAATTATTCATGGCCTACAGTCATGAGTATGAAATACAAGTTGTGTTCAGAAAGTATTCAGACTGAAGATGTATTTACCAAAATAGAATTCCCAACCCTATTGCCCTTATGGCAAGCCCCAACACCTTTTTATCATATGGGTGCTAGAAGGTGGTGGCTGCGGGTCTACATGTCCTGGGAATGACGTTAAACTCTATCTGATGGTGAGGTTCCAGTTTTGGAGGTTTGGGGAATGTGGAGCACCCCATTCATCACCATTGCTCCCTGGTCCACTCTGACCCGGAGTGGTAGTACCTGTTAGGGTCCCATCTATGGGTTAAATAGAAAAATGTATTTATAAAAAATGTATTATCCATTAAGAATTGATTTATTTCAAAACTTTGTCGGCATTAAATGACCCACTGAGGTTGATATGCCGTAAAACAAAACAAACCAAACCAAACCAAAATAGAAATGAACAAAGAAGGAAACATTATTTTTGTTTCAGAGGGGAAGGGGTGTGGGATAGCAACTAATGTGCTGCACTGTGACATCGTAGTAAGGCGAGTTCAAACTTCAGTCACACAGTTACATTCATTTTTGGCCTATTACCAAATAGGTTTAGGTAGGTTGGTAGAGCATCTGATAAGGAATCACAAGGTTCTGGGTTTGATACCAGCTCTCACCAACTCAGCGTATGTATTCCCATACATTCTATGAGGATATGCTGAAAAGTTGATATGATAATGTCATTACTATTATCTGTGTTATTCGGACAATTGTCCTCATACTAACTAATGTGCTGCACTGTGACATCGAAGTAAGCGAGTTCAAATTTCAGTCACACAGTTACATTCATTTTTGGCCTATTACTCTTGGTTTAGGTAGGTTGGTAGGGCATCTGATAAGGAATCACAAGGTTCTGGGGTTGATACCAGCTCTCACCAACTCAGTGTATTAGTGGCACAGGGAACGTGATGAACTGATGGTAGGTGCAACGCTCCACCTCTGACGCCAAAAACAATCCCCTTGGTCTAGCAGTAATGAAAAGGGGTTAGACTCCCTCACTGTCTGGCTGATACCAACTTTTGGCAACCCCGATAACCTACTCTTGGGGAAACATATAAACCCCCTTATTCCACCAGCTATGGGTTAAATAGAACAACTACTGTTCTTTGACAAGCATGGCTCTGGTTTAAATAACCCATGAAGGTTGATATATCATTGAAAGAAAGAACCAAAGAAAAACATTAATTTTCTTCAAACTGTTCCCGAACCATATGACCTTTAGGCACCCCTTTTTGATCTCGATTAAGAAAGGACATGTTTTTCATTCACACCGGCAATATCCGGTTGTTTTAACAGACGATTTTTGATTTAAATTTTTTTCATAAAACTAACCTCTAACCATTACCCCCAACCCCAACCCCTAACCCTAACCTCTAAAAAACAATGTAAAGGTAATATGGTCCCTGTCCCCTTGGTATTGGAGTGACTGCAGTAGTGGTCATCATGTTCACAGTAAATTGAACACTGTCATCAAAGATGGAACAAAATAGCCGAGGGGAGTTCTGTTTGATTTAAAAGTAACATAGCAAACTGATTCTGTTTGATTTAAAAGTAACATAGCAAACTTATTCCTCATCTAAAAAATAAAATGGGCAAATTTTCCCCCTATAAAGCACCTGTTTCTGGAAGATCCCCGGAGTGAATTCTAAGAATTACAGTCATGTGCTTTTTAAGCACCATTTTCTGCAAGATCACTGAAGTTAACCAAGGATATTCTTGCTCAGTACTTAGATGAGTGGCCACTGAGGAACAGCATATAATGTAAGCAATCTGAGGTGTAAGTGCCAGAGTAAGTAAAATTTACTAAATTCTAAGACTTAGTCAGCCATAAAGCACCAATTTCTGCTAGATCACTGAAGTTAAATAGAGAATAGTTAAATGAAGAAACGTTTGGTGGATTGCTATACCAGTTCCACCCTGACATTAAAATAATGACCAGACAGTTAGAAAGGATCGAACAAAAACTCGTTCGACAAGAATCGTCAGTAGAGTTTAACACAACATGTTTAAAAGAAAAAATGCTGCCAAAATACACTTATATATATATATATATATATATATATATATATATATATATATACGTTAATGTATGAGTAGTGGCTTACCGGTAGGTAAGGGTACTATCGTTAGAAGCGCACAGTATCCAGGGGTTAAGACCGTGAAAAAACAAATACAAAGTGCTCAATACAATGTAGAGCAAAATTTATTTAAGAAATGGATAAAAAGTAACCTACTCGAGTAGTAGTAATTACTTTGATTTAATAGTAATTGAAAAAGTAATTCCCACAAATTAATTCACATTTTCTAATCCAATAAACAAAAACGGTTCACGATGGGTTTTGAATTCATAAACATGCGTTCATCTATAAAGATAAGACCAGTTTCAACCGACATACGTGGTATCAACTGATATTAATCGAAAAATCGATGTAACCCTGACGATTCAGATGATGAATCGAGTAGGTTACTTTATATCCATTTCTTAAATATATATATATATATATATTTATATATATATATATATACACACACACACACACACACACATATATATATATATATATATATATATATATATATATATATATATACTTTTCAAGTTACATATATGTCATATATTCGCTAGTACTCTGGAAAGGGTTAATATTTGCTGAGATATATTTCTGATTTCTGTAATGATATATTCAAGATTCCTCTCGAAAGGTTTTTTTAAGAAAAATAGCATTCATAGTTTGAAAAAAGAGAAGTATAACACCATATCTGTAAGATACTTTATCATACGATTGATACAGTGACAACCTATTTTCCTTTAAGAATATGAAAGTTATTTGGGAAATCTTTGATATATGTAATGAAAATCAACAGTGACATAGATATATATGCGAATAAAAAAAAAGATTGAAGCAGAAATGAATCACACGAAACAGTAAGTAAAGATGGTTGTCGTTCGTCTTTCTCATGAGCTTTGAAGTTCCATCTGACCAGTGACCATAAAATTGGTGACATCCATCACAATTCTCTGAGAAACAGCAGAAAAAAAAAAGACAGCAAATTATGTGATGGTCTTTACATGATATATAGACAAGAACATATAAAATCTCTCAAAATCGTTTTCATTTAATCTTTATACATACTAGCAAATATATGCACCCTCCGGGTGCAAGTATTTAAGTTTTAATATAATAAAATATCATATTAAATTAGAAAGCCTAATGAAACTGAATAAGAATGCAGATAAAAAGATCTGCAACAGAGGGGGTATAATCGAAAAATAGAACAACTTTGAAACTAACTATTCCATCATTTTCCATTACTCCCCTCTTTCATTGGTAATTTTTCCTAATTTAACTATTTAGTTAAAATAGGAAGTAAAGGATAATATTACAGTTATTTCTTCTTGTAAATAAATTTCTTTTAAGATTTATCCACGAGATTTTTGTTTATATTTCTTAAGATAAAACCAAACAATTAGAAATCAATAATACCAAGCACATATTTATTAAAATAAAATGTTAGATATCAATATGCAAATTAGCCTTCTCGTTCAAAATGTAAACCGCTATTTTGTTGTATATCTAAATACAATTGTATGTTATTAGTACGTAGATATGGTCAACAGTATTAATAATGTAAAACAATTTTTATTAATAACTGAAGGTTTAAAAGAATGAAATCATGGAGAATAATGAGGTAAATAATTAAGGGAATTGTGACTTGAGTAGTAATATAGTTTCGGTTACAGACAGAAAAACAATCTCCATTATAATAAGATATATGTATGGACACCTTATCAATGGGCTTTTAATATGATGACTGTATCCTCTGCAGAGAGATAGCCTATACCCTTACCCCCTCCCCCCAAAAAGCGGGTGTCCTGGGTATGACTAAGCTGCATGATAGTGAGGCTCCAGTTCTGGAGATCTGGGGAGTGTGGAGTGTATCCCTTCATTGCCATTTCTCCCAATTCCACTATATAAACGTATCGAAATTGAAGCTGTATTTACCAAGATAGAAATGAACAATGAATGTAACGTTAATTTTCTTCAGAATACAAGTTGTATCATAAAAGTGCCGAGTTTGAAGCTATGTTTACTAAGATAGAAATGAACGATGAATGTAACGTTAATTTTTTCAGAATACAAGGTGTGTCATAAAAGTACAAAAAATCTTGATATTTTTAGATACACCTTGAATATATATATATATATATATATATATATATATATATATATATATATATATATATATATATGGATACAGATAGATAGATTGATAGATTATTGTTAATGTAATTAATGTCTTTTTTATTATGAAAGAAATGAACGATGGATTGTTAATGTAATTAATGTCTTTTTTATTATGAAAGAAATGAACGATGGATGGAACGTTAATTTTTTCAGAATACAAAGTGTGTCATAAAAGTACAACAAATCTTGATATCGTTGGATACACCTTGTATATATATATATATATATATATATATATATATATATATATATATATATATATATATATATATATATATAAATATATATATATATATATGAAAATAAAATGGAAATTAATCCGACAGTATGAATAAGATATAATGAAAAAAAACGATGTTTACAACTGAAATAGGCTCATCAGAAGAGAAAGTGTGCAAACCGTTTCGGGGCCAATTCTCTTGACGGTTTTAAAAAGCAACACTCGGCCCAATGAGGACCCTATTGCATTATAATGTATCAACCGCACGTGGGTCGGTCATCAACAAAAACAAGACGGGAAAAAGACCGTTAGTAAAACAGAACGCTGCTAGTCAAACGT
>CM042149.1:6033298-6035798 GCA_023376005.1 Doryteuthis pealeii | reverse complement strand
ATAATAAATAGAATACATTGTGTACAAGGACATCCTCTTGGATGAAAACACGTGTCGGCACTTCATTAAACATTTTTATCCATTCAACATTTTATTTATTTAATTTTTTTACACACACACACACACACACACACACACACACACACATATATATATATATATTATATATAATATATATATATATATATATATATATATATTAACTTCACATCTTGATAGATGATGACTAATTTGAACTACAAAATAACAACTCAAAGATCCTGATTAGTAATTAATTCAACTTGGGAAAAATACACAAGTACTTAATGATGATAAGGTAATAAAACATCTGTACATAATTGGAATATAGTGACATACACTTATATGATACTTATGCCACCGTCTGGCTATACATTTTTCTTAGACTTTTCCCATCAAAGGATACCAAAGTCAGTGGATATTGTTAGGGAAGATAACTCATCCTGAGAAAAGAACATTTGAAAGAGAAGAAACAAGATGGCTGCATAAACACACATATGTGGACTGATAATAACTAATTCATTTCCATCCTCCTGTACCATATTCCGTGTGAAAAAAAATCATTTGAGTTAAAAATATATTTTACTATTATCATATTATTTGTTAATCATAACAGTCTGGTACACGCACGCACACACGCACGCACTCACACACACACACACACACATACATATATATATATATATATATATATATATATATATATAGAGAGAGAGAGAGAGAGAGAGAGAGAGAGAGAGGGAGAGGGAGAGGGAGAGGGAGAGAGATGAACATAATGAGAATTTTAGTAATATATACAGCATTCTCAGGTTGCACTGTCTGTCTTTTTTGGCAATCATCACTATCAGTCATAATCACTGGTTGGTCTTCTGCACAGCATTAAGAATCTACACACAGTTGGTTGATGTAGATTTTTGCTGTTTGGCCTTCAGTTGTGTGTCCATGCGGAGATAACCTTAGAAAAACATCACTTATGAGTTTGCCCTTGCTTCCCTAACAGTGTCCAGCATGTCTTATTCATCTCACTTGGATGGTTTGTGTAATAGGAGGCAGGTGGCCACACAGCCTTTTTCTTTGGGATACTGCTTCCAAGATTTGTTCAAGACAGCTCCTATCTAACCTTTTCTCTAAGCGCTTCATTAGGGGCCAGGTGTGTCACCCATACAGTAGGACTGATATTGCTATGGCTTGAAAGAATTTTTGCTTTATCTTATCAGTGATATCAGATTTATATATGATGGATAATCTTATAGTAGTCCATACCTTTTTTATGAGTACCATGACATTACTTTCTGTAGATGAGATATTGTAAAACCGAGTTCCTGTGTTAAAAGAAGATGGAGGCATTTCCACACTGGATGGTAAACCTCTTAACTTATTAGACTAGTTCTCACATAGAGGTAATATATCGATAAATATATAAAAATGAATATATAGGTAATATATAGATAAATATACAGGTGATATATAGATAGATATATAAATAAAGTTGATGGGTATAAATGAACTTTAGATAGAAATATTGGCCTGAACCCATCTACATAATTAGTGTTATGCTTCTTTGTCAGGTGCTCAAAGAAAAAAACAAGGCACACCACAAATGCATTAATTATCAATGGATCAATAAATTGCCTTTGAGGGAGACCTTTTATTTTTTTTCACATTTATTATTCAAGTTCTTACTGTCATCTTTCCGAACAGGTGAACTTTTTATATCCTGTTCTATTTAAGGGTGGGCGAATTCCCACGCAGAAAAACCCTAAGATTCCTGGAAGGTACATGTTAAACAGTGACTGACATAAAAGCAAAAGATGTAAGGAGAAAAAGGCCATGTGTAAGGTGTAACCATGTGAGCATGATTTCTGGGGCTATGCTAAAGAAAGGTGGGCAGGGTTTCAATCCTTAGAAGTAAGTGAAATGTTACAGATTCAGAGAAAGAAAATAAAAAAAAAACATAAAATAATTTGCAGGGAGAATTTTATAGATAAGCAAGTGCATATATAATATATATATATTATATATATATATATATATATATATATATATATATATAATGGACATCAAAGTACATGATGTGGCATGAATACTTCCCACATTTTATGACCTGACACAAGGTTTCAAATATGGGTCATATATATATACGAGGCTGAGTCAAAAAGTAATGCGAATTTGGTTAAATCCGACTGAACGGACATAAATTCCACCATCGTATATCACCCCACCGAAAGAAAAAAATAATAAAAATAAAGGAATTAACCGAATTTAATGAAATTTTCAGTGTTGATACATTAATGACTAAAAAAATATAATGCACTAGTTATTTTATTTAAAAACCTTTACATTTTTTTAGGTCAATTAACCTTGAACCACGTATGTTTGTGAATCTGTGTTACGCCTCAATGACACGTGGTTCAAAGTTAACTGACTTGAAAAATTGTAAGAGTTTCCAAATAAAATAACAGGTGCATTATATTGTTTATTT
>CM042149.1:5993410-6030598 GCA_023376005.1 Doryteuthis pealeii | reverse complement strand
TAAAGATCAAACCCTGAATTTTAAGCTGTTTCTATACGTGCTATTAAAATCTGAGATCATTTGAACGAGAATTGTTCAAGTTTTAAGATTAAAAAATGTTATCAAATTTTAGGAAATATCCAGTACATTTCAAATGTTATTAATTTTTTTGAAACACCCTGTATGTAACTCTACTTTTGCTTGCAGAGTTTCAATGCTGTAAAGGTTCGTAATAAATAATACCTAATAATATCCGTTTTGATTATATAAAGTCCCATTAGAAATGATAAAATTCTGTTGTGTTTGGCTCAGAAAAAATGTTCATGAAAAATTGTTAGGGTTGTACATATTTATGGATGATAATGTACATATACATCAAGGGAACACGTTTATAAAATGGTTAGTTGTTCTCTTGGTTTTATTTCAATTAAATGAATGGTGTGTGTATTCATACATAGTTCTATGAGAAAGGTTTTGGTCCTGTTTAATATCTAGTTCAGGCTCTGATAACTTTACTACTACTGGCTAGCAAAAGCTGATAGACTCCCTCCCTGTCCAGCTGATTACCGACAATAGGCCTCTGATGACTTTACTACTACTGGCTACAAAAAGCTGATAGACTCCCTCCTGTCCACCGACAATAGGCCACTCTGATGACTTTACTACTACGGCTAACAAAAAGCTGATAGACTCCTCTCCTGTCCAGTGATACCGACAATAGGCCACTCCTACTGTTGGATACTACTAGGCTCTGATGACTTTACTACTACTGGCTAACAAAAAAGCTGATTAGACTCCCTCCCTGTTCAGCTGATTACCGACAATAGGCCCACTCTATGACTTTACTACTACTGGCTAACAAAAAGCTGATAGACTCCCTCCCTGTTCAGCTGATACCGACAATAGCCACTCTGATGACTTTACTACTACTGGCTAACAAAAAGCTGATGGACTCCTCCCTGTCAGTGATAGACAATAGCCACTCTGAGACTTTACTACTACTGGCTATACAAAAAGCTGATAGACTCCCTCCCTGTCAGCTGATACCGACAATAGGCCACTCTGATGACTTTACTACTACTGGCTAACAAAAAGCTGATAGACTCCCTCCCTGTTCAGCTGATACCGACAATAGGCCACTCTGATGACTTTACTACTACTGGCTAACAAAAAAGCTGATGGACTCCCTCCCTGTCCAGATTGATACCGACAATAGGCCACTCTGATGACTTTACTACTACTGGCTAGCAAAAAAGCTGATAGACTCCCTCCCTGTTCAGCTGATACCGACAATAGGCCACTCTGATGCTTTACTACTACTGGCTAACAAAAAGCTGATAGACTCCTCCCTGTTCCAGTGATACCGACATAGGCCACTCTGATGACTTTACTACTACTGGCTAACAAAAGCTGATAGACTCCCTCCCTGTCAGCTGATACCGACAATAGGCCCTCTGATGACTTTACTACTACTGGCTAACAAAAAGCTGATACACTCCCTCCCTGTTCAGCTGATACCGACAATAGGCCACTCTGATGACTTTACTACTACTGGCTAACAAAAAGCTGATAGACTCCCTCCCTGTCCAGTTGATACCGACAATAGGCCACTCTGATGACTTTACTACTACTGGCTAACAAAAAGCTGATAGACTCCCTCCCTGTCCAGTTGATACCGACAATAGGTCACTCTGATGACTTTACTACTACTGAGCTAACAAAAAGCTGATAGACTCCCTCCCTGTTCAGCTGATACCGACAATAGGCCACTCTGATGACTTTACTACTACTGGCTAGCAAAAGCTGATAGACTCCCTCCCTGTCCAGTTGATACCGACAATAGGCCACTCTGATGACTTTTACTACTACTGGTTAGCAAAAAGCTGATAGACTCACCCCTGTTCAGCTGATACCGACAATAGGACTCTGATGACTTTACTACTACTGGCTAGCAAAAAGCTGATAGACTCCCTCCCTGTCCAGTTGATACCGACAATAGGCCACTCTGATGACTTTACTACTACTGGCTATCATTCTTGTAAATAAAAAAAGTAAAGTGGAATGGTCTATTGCCCGTATCAACCGGACTGTGAATGAGTCTATCCCTTTTTGTCTCATGCTAGACCAGTTCTGTGTCTATTGTGGTTCAAATACAGATGCTCAACTGACTGAGCTAAACTAGCAGTATGTATATATATATATAATATATATTATATATATATATATATATATGGATCATAACTTCATACTATAATTATGTACTGTATATACATATATATATATATATGGATCATAGTTTTATATTATAAGTAAGTAAAAAGTAAAGTCTTCGGGGTGGCCTAATGTTGGTATCAGCCAATCAACGAGGGACTCTATCCCCTTTTCACTAGTGCTAGACCAAGGAGATTATCTTAGCATCTGAGGTGGAGCGCCACACCTACCATCAGCCACTTACTTTACCGCACAGATCCCTGTGCTACTCATACGCTGAATCGGCGAGGACTGGTATCGAACTAGGAACCTTGTGGTTCTAGCCGAACGCTCTACCGACTGAGCTAACCCGGCCCTAAAAAGCCTGTTAAACAGTATATAATGATTATGTGCTGATTTAAATTGTAAAGGAGAAGAATAAATGTGATATAACATTGGGTTAATTGGTTGGTTGGATTTTACTGCATGTCAACTCTTGTTGGATTATTTTATGCTGAAGATATTTGTTTTATTCATCTTGTTGGTATTCAGTTTTTTTTTTAATCAATTAAAAAAAAATTGTAGGCTCATCTTTTGATCTATTTAAATCATAGATAAGTTACTATATAAGGTGCTACCAATCTGGAATAGGAACTTCACCACTAGATGCAGTTTAACATCACACCCAGGGCACTAACACCCTCAATCACCACCTTCTAGCACATATATGTTAAATAGGGTTGGTGGTTTGCCATAAGGACTATACAGTTAGTGCTAGGGCTTGACATGACTAACTGATTGACTGGAGAGGACCCCTCTAACTGCCCGTCTGGTCTAAGTGTTGCAAGACATGGACTGCCTAGCTGCCAGGATTTTGTCCTTAAGCATTGACACCTAATTACTATGTGCTGGGGCACTGTCTCAATGTATGTATGTATGTATGAGAACGATGCTCCGGCCAAGTACTACAGTCGTTTCAATATTATCGGGGCCCTGACGTAAAGCTGTTGTAGTCTCTGTTCCAACTCGCCTGAAAAGCTATACCCAAAAGCTGTCAATGGGTCAAACCAAAATAAACAGGAATGCCTTCTGATAATTATTTGATAAATATGGAGGGGATTTTACCCTTCTGCAGAAATACAGTGGCGTATTCCTGGGCTACAGCTTAAATACCCCAGCCACCTATAGGCGAAAGCCTGGCTGGAAGGGAAGATAACCCTTTTGGACTCTTGTCCATCCCAGCATGGATGTCAATCGCTACAAGGGAAAAAGGGTGTAGGAATAGCTATGAGGAACAAAATATAAGTTCACAGAATGTAATGACGAAATGGAAAGCACATGTACTTTAACCTTATTTATTCACATGTAAACTCAACAACAGTCAATATAACAAGTACTTAGGGACAGTACTTACAGTTCATATATCTCTCTCCTTGAGGGGGTGTCAGGTTGAGTCTTCAGTTGTTATACCCTCATGGGGGAAAGTTCCTTCAGTCACAAGAGACTGAGACAAGAGCTCGTTTCTACGAGGCTCACACATTGGTACCAAAACTGTAAAGAGGTTCTTCACCCAACCTGACAAGTGACGTTACGTTTTCTACTTCCTGTCTCCGAAGGCACAGGGTAGTTCTAGTCCCTACAAGGGTTAAGGGCACGCCTGATAACTCTGATAATAACCATAGAAGACAGTCAATTCCTGGATGATTGATCACAAAACATGATTTTTGAGTGGGTAGCCCTACACCAACATGACCATGTGTTATATTTCCCCTCGTGGATGACAGACAAATCTTATAAATTCTAATTTAAAATTTAAATTGATCTTAGCCAACAAAATAAGAAGTAGGCTGGGATTTCTTTAATGTCATGTTGAAAGGAAATACAAGTAATAATCTAAGTTACACCATGGGAAAGTATTGATCAGATTTTCTTTTTGAATTTTTAATTAAGCAAGCCGACTTAATTTATATTAAGCTCATATTTGTCACTTTAGACTTAACAACATTCAACCTATCTTCTTTCTTTTCTATCCTCCTCCTTTAGGAACACTTTAATAACTATTAATAATATCTTTTTGTAGCATAATAGTTTTCGGGATGGCCTATAGTCGATATCAAAAAGATAGAGAGGGAGTCTATCTCCTTTTCACTAGCACTAGACCAAAGAGATTGTTTTTAATGTCTGCAGTGGAATGTCACACCTACATCAGCTCTTCACTTTACCCCGCAGATCCCTGTGTTACTCATAAACTGAGTTACGAGGGCCAATATCAAACCTTGTGGTTCCTACTCGGATGTTAAACCGCCTGAGCTAAACTGGCCATTATGGAAGATTGCTGTCAAGTCCCTATAGTCGATATGAAAAAGACAGAGAGGGAGTCTATCCCCTTTTCACTAGCACTAGACCAAAGAGATTGTTTTTGATGTCTGCAGTGGAATGTCACACCTACCACCAGCTCTTCACTTTAGCCCACAGATTCCTGTGTTACTCATACACTGATTTGACGAGGGCCAATATCAAACCTTGTTGTTCCTACTCGGATGTTCTACCGCCTGAGCTAAACCGGCCATTATGGAAGATTGCGGTCAAGTCCCACTGAAAGCACCAGTTACCCCTAAATAACTGAAATTAAGCAGCAATGAGCCTGTTCAATATTTAATTGGTGACCTCTGAAGCAATAGCAGGTACTGTAAGCAACCTGAGTCCTAAGTTTATCACAATGATTTGATTCAGCATTAAATGACTCTCAAAGGGTTGATATGCCATAAAACAACCAGCAACCAACCAATTAATCAAAATGGGGTCCCACCCTGTTAGTTGGAGCTGTAGAATATGCTAAATACACCTCTGCAGAGAGAGGGTTAAAACTCACCCAATGGGGCCATCTGTTTGACATAGGTGGTGACATGATTCTTAAGGGTAGATTCAGAAATTTTCCAGTTTCATTTTTATACAGTTGCAGACTTTAGTATATGCTCATTAATCCTACTACTTTCAATGTACTACAAATTTGCTTCCAGGAAGGCAGTTATATACAAACTAGAAGTCAGTTATGTGGTCACAATTACAACATAACTTAGTAAGTATGCCTACCTAATATTAATTATTTTCAAACAGATCTATTTGTTCTATTGATAGGACCCTAATATGTACTACCAATTGGAATAAGAGTCGACCTAGAAGGGATGGCAATGAAAGGATGCTCACACACTTTCCAGTGCTCAAGAAGTAGAGCGATACCACCAGAGACAGTTTAGCATCATATTTAGGACACACACACATATATATATATATGTAGATCGCGACTTGCTTTTAAAAAATAAAACGCTGATCAAATACAGTTACATAACTAAAAAGATTTTCATCTCCTGTCACATATAAAAACATCCATCATTTTCTTCACCCCAAGAAACATCCTGATGAAGGTTCAATATAACCAAAATGTTTTAAACATCGATAATTAAATTCATCACATTTTCGGAACACTTGTTTTTTCAAATTTTCTTTATATATATATATATATATATATATATATATATATATATATATGAGATTTTTTGGATGTTTTTTTTAGAAGCATTGTTGAATAAAGTATATATTATTATCTATATTTTTGCTTGAAGGCAATTACAATGCGTATATCGCATAAAATTTGACAATTATAGATGATAATAATGACAAGTGAATTTCGGTAAAGAATTAGGGAAATCGTTATTATACATCGCTGATGAGACTTAATAAAGTTGAAACAGTCTGTACGATGTTCTACACACCGAATAATTCTTTACCGAAATTCACTCGTCATTATTATCTTCTATAATTATCAAATTTTATGTGATATATGCATTGTAATTGCCTTCAAGCAAAAATATAAATAATATATATATATATATATATATATATATATATATATATACATGAAAATCAGGTAATTTAAATATAGACTTATTTGAAGGCAATCAATCAGCTCAAT
Organism: Doryteuthis pealeii; assembly: GCA_023376005.1. NCBI lineage: Eukaryota > Metazoa > Mollusca > Cephalopoda > Myopsida > Loliginidae > Doryteuthis > Doryteuthis pealeii. The sequence goes on along the minus strand of CM042149.1, from coordinate 6,024,456 downwards.
CTCAAGTTACTTTCTGTTTATAGAATTTGTGATATACATAAATGTAACTAAATAAATTAGCTTTTAGTAGTTATCTCCCTTGAGTAATTATAATGAGGTGTTTAAATGCAAATTCAGCATAGGTAATATATGGTCTGCTATTGACAGATTATCAACCATATGGAAATATGACCTCTCTGATAAAATAAAATAGAAATTCTTCCAAGCTTTAGCCATGTCAATAATATTGTAGGGTTGTATAACTTGGACTCTGAAGAAACACTTGGAGAAAAAGCTAGATGAGAACTAGACAAGGATACTGGGCTCTTTAACCTTGGTTAGGCAACCAGTCTAGGCAAATAGAAAACTGAATTGAAACCTGTAAAACTCTTCTTAAGAAATTGACCTTGTGTCACATCCTACTCATGTGGAGGGGTTGATGAATACATCTTATTATAATGGAGATTGGGGGTTTGTCTATCAGTAACCGAAACTATATCACTACTCAAGTCACAATTCCCTTTGTTATTTACATCACATTGTCCATGATTTTATTTTTTATTTAAACCTTGATTATTAATAAAATTGTTTTACATTATTAATACTGTTGACCATATCTACATACTAAAAACATGCAATTGTATTTATATATACAATAAAATAGCGATTTACAGTGTGAATGGGAAGGGTAATTTGCATATTGATCTTAAAAATTTGATTTTAATAAATATATGCTTAGTATTATTGATTTCTAATTGTTTGGTTTTATCTTATTGAATATGAGCAAAAATCTCTTCAATAAATCTTAAAAGAAATCGCTTAACAAGAAAAAATAACTGTAATTTTATTCTTTACTTCCTATTCGAACTAAATAGTTGAATTAGGAAAATTTACCAATGAAAGACGGGAGTAATGGAAAATGATAGAAGAGTTAGTTTCAAAGTTGTTCTATTTTTCGATTATACCCCCTCTGTTTCAAATCTTTTTACCTGCATTCTTATTCAGTTTCATTAGCCTTTCTAATTTAACATATTTCATTATATTAAAACTTACATACTTGCACCCGGAGTGTGCATATATTTGCTAGTATATATAATGGAATTTTAAAAATTATCAATAGTGAAAATTTTGACATGTATAGATATTTTGGAATGTTTGAAAAAATTAACAATCTGCTGTTGTAGTCAGCACTAGTGATCTTCTAAATTTTTTTTCAGATTGTAAGATTTTAAATATGTATATAATCTATAAAAATTAATCTAAATCTAAAAAAACACCTAATCAATAAAGTAAAATTTTTAAAAATCATCTAAGCTTGAAAACCTTGGAGAAATTGACCATGTGTCACATTCTACTCGGGGTTGATAAATACATATATATAATGGATTTTTTTAAATTATCAACAGTGAAGATTTTGACATGTATTTTGGAATGTTTGAAGAAAATTCACAATCTTCTGTTGTAGTCAGCACCATTGTGATCTACTAAATTTTTAATTTTTTTTTAGTTAGTAAGATTTTAAATATAATCTCTAAAAATTAATTTAAATCTAAAAAATATCTAATCAATAAAATAAAAAAAATCAAAGCCATAGAATGAATTTTTTAAATTCTTCTTTCTATATCAGAAATGAAATTAAAGATAAAAAACAGATCAAAGAAAGTTTAAGAATTTAAATTATTTGTATTTGAAAATTTTACATTTATTTTAGAGACTTATTTGCCCATAGCTGAAGATTGATTTTTCTAGTTTCATTTAAGTGATTCCTTTCTTGTATTCTTGTTATTTTATTTCTCTTGTCATCAATCATTTTCAGACAATGATTGTCTGTAGTTTTGCTCTTAATCACTAAATTTTGGAATAATGTTGTGTTCTCATTGAAGAATTCTCTCCTGATAACCAAATTAAGGAAATACAATGCCTGATCAATACAAAACGAGATATCTTTTGACACAATCAGATTCTATGTGAAGTTTCCTTTTCTCCGATCTTACACAATTCTATCAAAAAGCAAAAATAATCTCTTTGAAAAATTTATATCTGAAATGCAGTTATGTTCACTGGAGAATTTCTGTTTTTAAATTTTCCTAGTGTCAAATTAAACTATATTTAATAAATAGCTGCATAAAAGATATCGATGAATATGTAAGGATAATAAATATGTCCGATCATTTGGATTATTCGGACTATTGTCCTCATCTTTATTGTTATCTGTACAATGTTTCGAATGATGTACCCTTCGGCCTTCTTCAGGTATTTTTTGTCGGACTCAGGAGCCTTCTCGAACTTAGGAACATTCTTTTCGAATTCATAAAAGATATCGATGAATATGTAAGGATAATAAATATCTCATATCATTTGGATTATTCAGACTATTGTCCTCATCTTTATTGTTATCTGTACAAGGTTTTGAACGATGTGCCCTGCGGCCTTCTTCAGGTTTTTTTTGTCGGATTCAGGAGCCTTCTCGAACTTAGGAACCTTCTTTTTGAATTCGGGAATCTTATTGTCATAATGGATAGCTATCACAGAACTTTAAATCCAACCCTTTATTCAATCCATGTGGGTATCCTGTTCTGACTCCACTAACCATAGCTGGGTACAGGAATCTGCATCCTAGAGATAACTGTCACTTAGAACTATGTTAAATCCAACACCTTTATGCACTACGCAATGTGTCCAATTGGACACATTGCGTAGTGGATAAAGGTGTTGGGTTAAGACAAATAATATTAATTATCAAGCCTCATCTCAGAGAAATAATAAATATCTTTGAAAATATTTGATTAATTGACTCATTATCTTATTGATTTTAATTGCATGTCAACCAGTCTAGGGTTATTTTATGCCTAGACATTAGGGAAGAGCATTCATTGTATGTTCATATTTACATTTTTTGTGTAGTTGTTTAAGGGGGGGGTTGCACACAGACCTATCTAGTACAAATAATTTTTAAACCTACATTTGATCAAAAACATGGGGTTGGTTGGTTGTTTTATTTTATAGTATGTCAACCCTTTTCACTTATGACCCTATTAATGAGTTGACTAGATCAAAAAATGAGTCTAAAAAAATATGTTTAAAAACATTGTGTTTAAAAAAAAACTGAATACCCAACAAGAATGAAGAAAGCATCTTCGACATAAAATAACTCAATGGTTGACATGCTGTAAAATCCTCCAACCATCCAACCAACACGAATCCCTCATTCCCACTTCCAACCAAATCTATTATTATTATTAAAGCTTGGATGCAAACAATCACTGGTTGTTAATTATGATACTTTTAAATGCAAGGAAGAGGAGATAATTTCTGTCTGCTAAAGACAATGGCGTAGTGTCCAAATTTGTTTTTATCTGCATCTGTGCAACTGGCTGAACAGGCCAATTTTTGAATGTCAGTCTCTGGTGACTGCACACAAACGGTGATGCTTACTGGGGCTGCTGTTGTCTTTCCTTCCTTCTGGTTCTCTTTACTGTAGCTGTTGCTTTCATCTTTGTTTCACTCCTTTTCATCACCTGTTTGACAAGGAGGTGCCAGGCTGTTCATTTTTCTGCACTAACCTCCTATGTGTTGGTGTTGATGGGACACGTCTTCATGTCTTTCTTGCAGACATCTTTGAAGTGTTGGCATGGTCTTCAGGAGTCTTCAACTAATTCTCCATACAGTAGGTCTTTGGGGATGCGGCCTTTGTCCATCATCCTGACATGACCAAGCCAGCGATGACCATGAGTACATAAAAGAATTCAGTGCAAGGATCATGGAAAGATAGTGCATGTAGAGCATTATAAAAATATGCAGGAGAGAGGATCCTCAAGAAAACCTTGTTGGTTGTGGGTGGCAACCCCTGATGCTTAAGGATAGAATCCTGGTGGCTGAGCAGCCCATGACATGCAACACTTCACTGTTGCCCTTACTTAGGCTAGACTGGCAAATATATAGACTACCACCAATCAATCAATTGATCATATCAAGCCCTGGAACCTATATGATTGTCCCAACCCTACTGTCTTTTTATCATATATGTTCTAGCTGGTGGCCGAGGGTCTTAGTGTCCTGGGTACGACATTAAACTGCATTTAATTGTGAAGTTCCAATTCTGGAGGACTGGGGAGTGTAGAGTACCCCTTCATTGCCATTACTCCCAGGTCCACTCTGAACCAGGGTTGTAGTAACCAAGGTAGTTAAAAAATATATATTCTTTTGATAAACTCTAATATGTTTGACTACTAACACTGCATTGTATTAATGTTTAATATTTTAAATAACTCCTTCTTTCTAAACTGCAGATTTAGAATTTGAAAGAAACACAGTTGTACAAGAAAAATTAACCAAGATTAAACTGCTTGTGCAGAGGGGTTGGTGTGTGTAAGTATATATATATATATATATATATATATATATATATATTTTTTTTTTTTGATGTTTGTTTATTTTTTAGAAGCATTGTCGATAATATTTATATTTTTGCTTAAAGGCAACTACAATGCGAATATCGCATAAATTCGATAATTATAGAAGATAATAATAATGACAAGTGAATCCCGCAAAGAATCACTCGGTGTGTAGAATATCGTACAGACTGTTTCAACTTTATTAAGTCTCATCAGCGATATATACTAACGACTCCCCTCCGACAGGAATCGAAACCGTGACCTCTAGCACACTATACTGTTTCAGCCATGGTACAGCACCGAGAAACTCATGTGAAATTAACCTTGTCATTGATACTGGGGCGACTACTGCCATATGAGGCAAGTGAGTCGCTGAGTGGATAATAACAGACACATCCGCGGCCTTATGCTCCTCGGCGAAGGAAATAAAATGTTGAGCATGGTCTGTACGATATTCTACACACCGAGTGATTCTTTGCGGGATTCACTTGTCATTATTGTTATCTTCTATAATTATTGAATATATGCGATATTCGCATTGTAGTTGCCTTCAAGCAAAATATATATATATATATATATATATATGTGTGTGTGTGTGTGTGTGTGTGTGTGTGAGAGAGAGAGAGAGACTAATAATAATAATAATAATAATAATAATCTAGTGGGTAGTAGATATTCTTTAGATGAGTACACAAAATAAATTTTGAAGTAAAGGTTTGCAAAAAAAAATTTTGATACACCCTAATATTTGTTTATTAATATACATATTTTAGGATATTATAAACTTAATTAGGGCATCCTATTGTGGTGCAAATTTTAGCAAGCAAGCCTTGTGGATCCATTACTACTGAATAGTGAGTTCAATCCTCACTGGATGCTACATACTTGTGACATTATATCACATACTACCCGTGGCAAATGGGTTGGGTAACAATATTAATTAGGTCATCTCATGTGCTTAAACTTAGAGTATAAAACAATTTACAATCAAATTTGAAACTTCATTATAAATGTGTATGTGGAGAGGTGGTCAGTTTGCATTCACAAAACTTGTTATAATTTCTCAAGGGAGATAAATATTGCATGCTAATTATAGAATACTTCCCTTGTCAAGAAGAAACATTCTACATGGTTTAAGCTATATTTTCACAGAGAAACATTTTATATGAAAATAGTGAAAATTTTAAATGAAAATTTATTTATTTTTTTTGTTTTTGTTTCAGTCGGTCCATTCCAGAGTGAAGCCTTGTTGGTGCGCAAATATTTCATATTTGATCACTACCATGATCCTCGTGATTGCAATGAGTTTGACCAATGCAATAAAACAGCTATGAGTAAATGTTCAGCCCGTGGAATGACTACACAGAGTTTCGCTATGCTGTGGCCCTGTCAAGAGCCTGGCCACTTCAGTGATGTTGAATTTGTCTGCTGTCCTAAAGGTAACTGTTGGAATTTTGTCTCAGGGTATCAGTTTTAACCTCTTCCCTTTTTAAATTTTTTTCTTTTTAATTGTCTGTCCAAAACCGGGCATTTTTTTTTATTCGCTTAATTATACCTTTTATATTTGATTAAGTGAATTTGAGAATATTTCTTATAAAATTATCAATATTTTTGAAGTTATATGAGTTTGAAATTTATCCTGTTATTATCCCCGAGTATTGGTATAGGCATTACACGCACACACACATACAGAATTGAAGTAAGAAATGAAAGAAAAATCTAAGATTAAACTGATAACAAATGACAAGAAGAAAAGTTCTACATGGTTTAAGCTATATTTTCACAGAGAAACATTTTAATTGAAAATAGTTACAGAGTTCATGTACTTTAAACATAATGGAGATGTCTCCACACTGGATAGCAAACCTCTAAAATTAATGAATTCTGATGGAACTGAGTTCATGTGTTTTAAAAAAATAAGGAGGCATCTCCATACTTGATGATAAACCTCAAAGTTCTGTGAAACAATTCACATACCTAGTGTTATGACCTGTTAAAGGGTCAATAAATAGTAACTCAACACGGGTATAAAATGTAGGGAACAGATTGTATTCAGCAAAGCTTATCAACATACAATGGAAGGGTTTCCTTGTTCAGCATACACGAAGACTGTATCTGGAACTACTGGTATTTACATGTGTCCCACTTTCACATGATATGGCACAAGGCCGTTTTATATGGGCACCACCCACAAGCCGAGACTCATGGGGTGGTAGGTAGAAAAATTGCGTCGATCCCATCCCTGCCCCTTTAAGTACAATGAGGCAGGTATCTGGGATCGACGCTATTAATTTAGCAGCTCAGTGGACCCGCGTCCCGAAGGACGGGTGTTTCTGGAACTACTCGACTGAGTAGCTTTACTCTGTTACATATGTACCCTTTGGGTAAGTCCATGTTCGTGTCATAGGTGAGTCACCTACAACACCTAGATAGCAATAACTCATCCAAAAATGATGTTAATGAATGCATAGGGAAAGCATTATCAGTCATATGGAAATCTGATCTCGCTGACAAGATAAAGTGACAATTCTTCCAAGCCATAGTTGTATCAGTGTTACTGTATGGTTGCACCACTTGGACCCTAACAAAGCACCTAGAAAATAAGCTAGATGGGAGTTGCACAAGAATGCTGTGTGCGATCTTAAATACATTCTGGAAACAACACTCTACAAGAAAGCAGCTGTATGGCTACTTGCCACTTATCATGCAGACCATCTAAGTAAGGCAAACAAGATATGCTGGACACTGTTGGAGAAGCTGGACAAACTCTTAAATAATGTTCTCCTATAGAAACCAACATATGCGCATACCAGACTGGGCCACCCAGCAAAGAACTACATAGACCAGCTCAGTGCAGATACTGGATGCTGCACAGAAGACCCCCAAGAGTGATGAATGATAGGGATGCTTGGTGAGAGATTGTCCTGGATATCCATACTAATGCCGCAACATGATGATGATGATGTTGAAGCATGGTGAATTCACTAAGTAATAATAATAGCAACAACAAAGGCCTAGCAATAAGACATGCATGGCAAAATTGTCAGTATATGTAAAATGTTTTTTTAAACATTAATATCTTATTATAATAGAGATTGCGTATATATATGTCTGTACCCAAAACTATATCAGTACTCAAGTCACAATTCCCTTTGTTATTTATGTCACATTCTCCATGATTCTATTTATATTTAAACCTCAATTATTAATAAAACTGCTTTACATTATTAATACTTTAGCCATATCTACATACTAAAAACATGCAACAAAATAGTGGTTACAGTATGAATGGGAAGGCTAATTTGCATATTGATACTAAAAATTTGATTTTAATAAATATGTGCTTAGTATTATTGATTTCTAATTGTTTGGTTTTATCTTAATGAATATGAGCAAAAACCTTTGGGAAAAATCTTAAAAGAAATCCATTAATAAAAAGAAATAACTGTAATTTTATTATTTACTTCCTATTTTAACTAAATAGTTAAATTAGGAAAATTTAGCAATGAAAGACGGGAGTGATGGAAGAGTAAATTTCAGTTGTTCTATTTTACAATTATACCCCCTCTGTCTAAAATCTTTTTATCTGCATTCTTATTTAGTTTCATTAGCCTTTCTAATTTAATATAATATTTTATTACATTAAAACTTAAATACTTGCACCAGGAGTGTGCATGTATTTGCTAGTAAGAATAATTCTTTTAAGAAATTTGAACAGTTATTGTATGCTGTAAAGAAATAAAGGTCAATGTAAAACATTCTATGAAAACCAGACTATTCTTTTGATCATTTATTTTCTCCCACAAGCAAAGGCGGAAGTTATTTTTCAGATAAATGAGTAAGCTTTCATGAATGAAAACATATCTCAAGACCATTATATTCAAATTATACTGATTCTGATCTAGACAAATATATACATTATTTATTCAAAGGAAGTGCTTTCATCTGTATACTTACATGAGCATTAATAGAGATTTGATAAGAGATAGACATATATATATATAGATTGAGTGGCTGGTTGGTTGGTTTTATGGCAAGTCAACCCATGTTGGGTTATTTAATACTGAAACCAGTCCTTACAATGTTTGTCGCCATTTTCAGGCTGCACTTTACAGTGGAGATCCCTTGTGTTAAGCAGAGCCTGATCTTTAGTGAAGAATCCTTTGGTTGTTCCTCGGTGTCTCTTAGTGTTGGGTAAAATCCTTTGGCTCTTCCTTGGTGTCTCTTAGTGCTGATTAGAATCCTTTGTTTGAGAAAAGTCCTTGGATGCAGGTCCATTCAGCAATGGCTAATACATGCAAATGAACGAATTTCCAGATCGGTGATTAAATAGTTAACTAACCACGTATTCCAGCTGTTAATTGGCTGGCTTTTGATCAATCCACCCATGTTGATTCTATAAGTTTAAGTGGTGGTTTCCAGCACACCTTATATACAAAAGTATTGCAACATTTTTGTGAGCATTTATATGGTTTCAAATAACTAATGATAATGATCCTTTGTAAAAAATTTAGCTTTAAGTAACTATTCTTAAACAAATTATTTGCACTCAGTTATATGGTTTCAAGTATTCCTATCTAATACTAAAAAATTTCAGACTGATATATTTGACTTTAGATATAACTTTAAGAGGTACTACCACTCCAAGTCACATTGGACCTAGAAAGAATAGAAACAAAGGAGGGACTTTACACTCCTTGAAGCTATTGAAATGGAATCTCACCATTGAATAGTTTATTGATGCACCCTTTTTTGTATTTTTTCCTCTGATGCAAGATATGTAATCAGCACATACCAGGCCCTGCTGACACGGTGGTGAATATATAGAAGTATATATATATATATATATATATATATAAGGTATGTCAAAAGATATCGAGATGTTTTTGTACTTTTTGACACACTTTGTATTCTAAAAGAAATAACGTTTGACCCATTCTTCATTTCTATCTTGGTAAATACAGCTATATATATATATATATATATATAATATATATATATATATATATATATATATATATAAGGTATGTCAAAAAATATAAAGATTTTTTGAACTTTTTGACACACTTTGGATTCTGAAAGAAATAACATTTGACTCATTCTTCATTTCTATCTTGGTAAATACAGCTTTAAACTTGGTACTTTTTTTACACAACTTGTATTCTGAAAATAAATAATGAATGGAACTTTTATTTTTCCAAATATATATGTCTACAAGTACAAAAAATCCCAATACTCTTTTGACACACCTTATATATATTCCTAATCATGTATATATATTATATTATATTATATATATATATATATAATATATATATTTATTCTTAAAATGAATGATTATTTACTCACACGGTAAGTTCCATCTGAAGATTGTATATTTAAAGTACATGAAATTGGCAGTAATGGGAATGCCAGTAAATATCTATTCATTTATTTGGGATTTATTTTAGATTAAATTTATTTTAAATTTCATTCATTCAAGGTTTATTCCACTCTCCTGGCAATTTTTGAGCACTTCTTTCATTTATTTTAAAGTTATTTTAAACGATTAATTTATTCACAATATATATATATATATATATATGTATACAGTTCCTACAAAAAAACAGAACTTAAATAGATTTTATTCAATCTTTATTCAATCTTATCAACGTCTATAAAATTTCATGAAACTTGTTGGACTTAAACTTTGTACAATCATTATTTTTACAATATTCTAAGCACCGTTGACTGTATATTCCAAGAGAAAAAAAATTAGAATTGAAATTAACTGTTTTATTCTAAAATTTGTGGGTTCTGTTTTTTTATCACCCTGTATATATATATATATATATATATATATATATATATATATATATTTATATACAGATAGATTGATAGATACATACATATATACATATATACATACATATATACAAACCCAAATAGATAGGTAGATAGATATAGATAGATATAGATAGATAGAAACATATGTGTATATATATATATAATATATATATATATATATATTATATATATATACACACAGATAGATTGATAGATACATACATATATACATATATACATACATAAATACAAACCCAGATAGATAGGTAGATAGATATAGATAGATAGATATAGATAGATAGAAACACATACTTACAAACAAAATTGTATACACAAATGTGGATATACTCACACTGAGATATGAAAGAATATACACTATATGGATATATATGTGTTTGTGTATGTGTATATATATATATATATATATATGTGTGTAATTTAGTGATTGTCACATCAGCAAGTTGTTTATTTTGTTGAATCTTAATTAGCTTTCTGTAGAGGACAATTCCGAACAAATCAAGTCTGCCCCGAAAACTATTCACAATAAAACCAACTAGTTTCATTCAATCTAGCCAATGAGTTCTTCTTATCAAGTGTGAGATCAGCCCTAAGATCTTTGCACAAAGACGACAGAATATGAATTGGACATTTCTATTTTTTTTTAATTAATCAATTATCATTCAGGGAGATCTTGATAATTTAATTAAAATGAATTCTTGGTCACGAAAATAGCATAATTAAACATCAACAACACAAATTCACGGTGAGACAGAGAGAGAGAGAGAGAAAGAGGGGAAGAGAGAGCGAGAGAGAGAGAGAGAGAGAGAGAGAGAGAGAGAGATAGGGAGAGAGAGAGAGAGAGAGAGAGAGAGAGAGTTTATTGCATGTGCATAAAAAAACAACAATTACTGAATATCAAACTGGTAAATGGATATTGATTTGAACCGTAGGGATTTTAGATAAAGTTTTCCGTCTCGGTGGAACAAAAAAAAAAAATTGATTCTTTTAAAAATTGTAACTTTCCTTATCTCAACTTTCCTTTCAAAAACATTTAAAGTATTTAAAGTATTTACACAACATTGACAAAAAATTATCTGTTTATCTATTTATCTATCTATTCTCCTCTTCTCCTCTTCCCCCACACAAGGATATATATATATATATGTTTATCTAAATATCTTTATTATATATATTATATATATATATATATATATATATATTATATATATATAAGTAAAGAAATAACAAAAGACTTAGAGATTTTGCATTATAGTCTATTTCGGGGAGCTTAAATTTAAAAAAAAAAAAAATTAAAAAAATCTGTTTTCAAATGCCTTTAAAATAATAAAGAATTTATCATTCGCATCTGATGAGTTGGGAGAGTTAGACACTTTGTCTAAGCTCCCTGAAATAGATTATAATGCAAAATCTCTAAGTCTTTTTTTATTTCTTTAATTATAAATTTGCTCTGTGACTCTAACATTAAGAGCACACATTGAGCTCTCAAACTGTGACAGCTTTTAAAAAAAACTCTTGTTTTGTAAGGAAGACTTCTTTTCTGGACGTTTGGATTATATATATATATATATATGTATATAATAAAGAAGATGGTTTAATGGGGAATAGAATATTGAGTTAATCACATCAATGGTCAATACAAATATTAACCAAATAAGTCAGGATTGTAAAGAATATGAATATATGCTCAATACATTAGTAGAGTAGATTCAGTAGAAAGGTATATATATATATAACCTACTTAAGTTTTACCAAAAAGGATCATCAGGGTTAATTGTAAGGAATTAATCAAGAAATTGATTAATTAAAGACAAAGGTGGAAGTGAATAATACAATTATAGCAGTTGAAAAAAAGAATTTTAAAAAATTTACACACACACACACACACACACACACACACACATATATATATATATATATATATATTGTTTTTTTTTATGTTGAAGTTGGGCGTTATTATGAAGCATTATGTTAATGCTTCATAATAATGCCCAACTTCAACATAAAAAAAACATAAAAAATATATACTAAGACCCCGCTTGTAATTATGCTCAGTCAGTCTACAGCTTTTGAAAATGGGTGGATGCCATCCAAATATATATATATATATATATATATATATATATATATATATATATATGAATAGCAGCAAGTGTCTCCATGATAGAATTGAACCAAAATTGAGAACTCAAACATTCATATAAAGTTTTGTGTATATACATATAAATATCAGTGTATGTGTACATTTTTACATATATGGAGTAAATTATAAATAAATATATGAAAACCTTATTTATCAGAAATAAATCTCTTTCAGCTACCTTTGCCTCTTCAAGTCTGAATTCATAATAAATTAACTTATGAAATTATGAAATCAGACTTAACATGTCCACTTGCCTCCATTTAAGTTAGACAAACAAGACATGCTCAGCACTGCTTGAGAAGCAGGGATGAACTCATAAGCAAAGTTCTTTTGTGGGCTCATGAACATTGACACATCAGTGTTTATTAACCATCAAAAACTTACATTCATCAACATTCATATGCATATATGAGTAGGGAATTCAATCCTTACTAAGTACTCAATATGTGTGACCTTGTACTAAAAATATTCTGTGGATACCTTAAGGGAGAGTAAACCCCAAAAAGAAATCAGGAGCCGAAGTCTCTAAGGTGGTGTGATGCTGAAATCCAGTACTACCCAGCAACTCCTGTGACACTATCACTGCCAAACTGCATTGGTTCCTTACCTTTCCTTTGGATCACAGCTGCTGTGTGGAGAGGGGTATTTTTTGCATGGGCAACAGCTCATCCTCCATATGAACCTGCCTATGCTATGTAGTTAAAAAAATATTTTTGTACACTACTTTATCGACTCTCGTAGATGGAAGGATGCCAACAACCTTTTAGGGTGTAATGTTTCATAGTTTTTGATAATAGGAGATTCATTATGAGTTTGATTCTCACTAGGTGCCCCATATTTATGGCTTTTTTTTCTTGTTAATACTTTTTTGTTGATGTTTTTTATTCAATTATTCTTACTAGCAAATTTATGCACTCTCCGGGTGCAAGTATTTAAGATTTAATTTAATAAGATATCATATTAAATTAGAAAATAAAACTAAATAAGAATGAAGATCAAGAGATGTGAAACAGAATGGGGTATAAAAAAAATAGAACAACTGAAACTTACTCTTCCATCTCTCCCATCTTTCATTGCTAAATTTTCTTAATTTAACTAACCAGGAAGCATAAAATTACAGTTATTTCTTCTTGTTAATGGATTTCTCTTAAGATTTATTGAAGAGATTTTTGTTTATATTCATTAAAATGAAATAAAATAATTAGAAATCAATAATTCCGAGCACATATTTATCAGAATCAAATTTTTTATATCAATGTGTAAATTAGCCTTCCCATTTTCACTGTAAACCGCTATTTTGTTGTTTATATAACTATAATTGGATGTTATTAGTATGTAGATAAGGCCAGCAGTATTAACAATCAAATACAATTCTATTAATAATTCAGGTTTAAATAAAAAGTAAAATCATAGAGAACGTAACATAAATAACTAAGGGAACTGTGACTTTAGTAATGATATAGTTTCGGTTACAGACAGACACACACATAATCTCCATTATAATAAGATTTTGTTTTTTAGTTATTTTCGTTTTCGTTTCGTTTCGTTTCTTTTTCTTCTTCTTCTCGAATGGCATTTTTTGATTAATTCTAGAAATGTCTTATAGATTTCTTCTTATTTGCCTCATTTTTTTTGTTTTACGTGTTTTTGTTTTCTTTGATGATTGTTTATTTATTCCTTTTTCTTGTGTGTGTATGTATGTATCTGTATGTGTGAGTGTGTGCGAATTATTTTCTTCTTTTATTGTTTTTTTTTTCTTCTTTCCTTCCTTTCACATAATTTTTCTTTCTTCTATTTCTTTCCAAACTTTTTACTTGATTTCCTTCTTTTTTTCCCTTTAATTATTTCATTGTTTTTATATTTTTACATTTATTTGTACATTTCTTAATCTAAGCTTAGTAAATTACTACAATTGAAAATATTTTTGCACTGAAATCATTTGCTTAATATATACATACATACAAACATACATACATAAATGCAAGTACTATAATCTAATGCTTGGATTAATTATACTAAATCACTTTATACTCATATATTAATGTGTTTACATATATATATTTACACACATATATATATGTATGTGTATATATATATGCTTATAAACACATATATTTCTATGTCAATCTTTCTCTGTATTTTACATATGTGCATGTGTAATGTGTGTGTGTTTGTCTATATGTGAGTATGTATTCACCCAAACTCACATATATATAATACATACATGTTAATAAATCCCAGATAAAATTGTTGATTTCTTTAATAAAAAATAATCCTAAATATGTCATAATAAATTTTCAGAAGAAACTGTCATTAGTTGTTCCTTTGATTAATTAGAATTTCCAATTAGAGTAATCCCATTTAAATATATTTTGATTCTGATTAGATTTAGTATATATCATTTCCAGTATAAGAATGTATTATTTTCCAGTATAAGAATGTATTATATATGTACTTTTATTGAAATTACAACAAAATGACTCTGTATTATTTCATCTTTCTTACGTTGCATGTAGTTTGAATTCAAAGAATATTTTTATGTTTGTGTATTTACAACTGAATATAGTATAATATTAATTGTATGAACTAATTAAACTTTGAAAAGTTCCTGGGTTCATCTAGTATATATAAAGGTCAAAGCTATATTTCCAAATTAAACTTGGCTTGAGATATTTTTAGGATTTGATTTTATTATGTCAAACTCATTACTTAAATTAAAAGTATTTAAAGTACATTTTACCTATATTAAATCCTCAGTTTGAATTAATCTTTACAAAAGATATAAATTCTAATCAAGAACTGCATTAGCAGTTGGCTGATTGGTTGACTGGTATGTTATGTAATAAACAGGGTTAGTATGAAGGAATTAGTATGACAAGTTAGTATGGCAAGGAAAAACAAACACAGATTTAAGTTTCAAAATTGTATAGGAAAAAATAACATGAGAACGACGAAAAGCTGAAATTGAATTTAAGTGAGAAAGTCTGATTTTGTTGATAGTAGTAAAAGGAATGATAAAGTCAGTAAAAATGTCAGGATTACCGTGGTAAGGTGGTAGTAGGGTGGTGATGTAGGCAGAATTTTGTGTATGATAGTTGGCGTATTTTTCTTGGTATCGCTGAACGATGTGGAATTGTTCGCTTGTTGACCATCGGTCAGATTTGGGTAGAGGTAGGTGAGGATGTAAGTCGGCCGCCTGTGATGTGGTCTGCGCATGTCGCTGGTTTTGTCTGCTGTCGGCTTTTCAAAGTCGATTTTATATAGGCCTGTGTGATCTGAAATCATATCACAGAAGCCTTTTTGTTTTTTGGGGGGAGAGCTTTCGATTAGATGAAAATGTGAGTTTATTTACAAAATTATTTTATTTTTATTTTTTGGGCATTCTTGTTTTCCAACGGGAACTTCAATTTTGAACCTATGCGCAAAAGTGTTAAATTGGTCACGTCTTTTTAGGCTACCATGGAGTAAACTTCCGGTTGGCGAGTGTGTGTATCTTTTTTATTGCAGTGTGTGCGCGAATTGAATTGGTAATTAGTGAATCGGGAGATATCTATTATTGTTTATGTAACAGTTAGTTGGTTGGATTTACAGCATGTCAACCCATTGGGTCATTTTATGCCAAAGATGTTTGTTTTATTCATTCTTCATGGGTACATTTTTTTTATACTCATTTTTCTAGAACTAATTTTGTTCTTTTTAACCCATAAATGGGACCCTAACAGGTACTACCACTCTGGGTCAGAGTGGACCTGGGAGCAATAGTGATAAAGGGGTGCTCCTTATTCCCCAGACCTCCAGAACTGGAACCTCACCATCAGTTAGAGTTTAACATCATACCCAGGACATGAAGACCCAGAGTCACCGCCTTCTAGCACCCATATGATAAAATGGGTCGGGGGTTGCCATAAGGGCAATAGTGTTGTGACATATAGGTGCTAGGGCTTGATGTAACCAGCCAATTGATATGAAGGGGCCTCTCCGACTGGTTGTCAAGCCTAAGTAAGGGCCAAAATGGCAATGTTGCAGGTCATGGACTGCTCATCCACCAGGATTCCTTCCTTGAGCATCACAGGTTGCTACCCATGGCCAACAGGTGGCCCCATTTGGGTTCTTCCCCCCCTGCAGAGATGCAGTCAGTGTATTCTAAAGGAGCAGCCAACAGGGCTGTGCATTAGCAGACAACATTTTAAAATGAATGTTTTTGCAACATGTTACTTAAATTGTGTTTGCTAAACCAAATCTCTAAATCTCAAAAATTAAATTAAAAAAAACACGAAAACCTGCTGAAAAGTTATTTGCCTAACCAACAAAGGAAACTAAAAACACTCTACTCTGTTGGATTAATATGTGAAATTAGCATTTATATTTCATGGCTCTTGGTCATTCATTCTTGGTTGTACTGAGAACTTTCCAGCAATTCTAATTCAATGAAAAATTTTATAAATAATTTAAGAAAAAATGAATATATATATGTTTACCAACCCCTCCAGAGGAGCAGGATGTAAAACAAGGTCAATTTTTTAAGTTTAACAGATTTGATTTCAGAGTTTCCCTTCTCCTAGACTGGTTGTCTAACAAAGGTTAAAGATTCCAGTCTGCTCTGTTATTTACCCATAGCTGGAAGGAGAATAGCTGGATTTATACCTTTCCACAGGGTATTAGTGCTATATGGAATGCAGCAGCCTCGTTCAGGATTTGAATTTTTCTTGTCATGTTCATTTGAATGAATATATACACTACAGGTAAAAATGGGGCCACCCTCTATTCAATAAAAAAAAACACCATCAAATGAGATATATTTGTATTTTCTAAAGTAAAAGATAAAATTTTACATTTTGCCAGTAGTGTATATTGATTATCAGCAATAGGGCTCATATTTACTACCTCTGAACCCCTGATTGGGGGAGAAAGCATACTTAGTGGCCCTGGAAGTGTGGGTTTTATATATTTTCTATGAATGCTACTTCATGAAAATTGACATGTAGCAGATTTTATGTCCCTGTATCATAGATTCAGTGGGTGGGGCATGAGACACTGGCTCTGACCCTGATCAGCAAATTAAATACTCATTGATTATCTTAATTCATTCCTGAAATGATTTGTGACATAAGCATTGACATAGTTTCTGTTTCAGACAAACAGAGACTGAATCTCTATTATTAATAGATACTACATTTTATTTACATTTTTTAAAAATTTCAAATTTCATGCAAACTACATTAAACAAGATTTGAACTCATGACATTCTCTTTATAGTAGGTAAACACATCTCATACAGTTCATAATGTTCTGTTTTAATCATTTGGAAAACAAAACAACTTTATAACTAGTTGCAAGAATATGCACCCTCTGGGCATAAGTATTTCAGTTTTAATATAAAGAAATATATTAAATCAGAAAGATTAAAGAAATTAAATAAGCATGCATATAAAAAGATTACACTTATTTTAATTATATTTGAATTGATTCCTATATAAAAACTTTCATAGGATTGATTTTAATACGTTGGAAAATAAAAGTGTGATATTAGAGATCAATAACACCAACACAATTATTTATTAAACACAGTATTGTTAAAACTCTTATGTAAATTAACCACACTAGATATTAAGTAAACTTTTATTTCTTGGTGATATATAAGATACATTGGATGATTTTAAACATGCTAATAACATGGGATGTTTTAAGGCAAATCCAACCCAGATTTACATAGAGACATTATTTATTGATCACATGGATCCTTTATTAAATGATATTATGTATTTATTGATCATATGGATCTTTAAAATGATATTATGTATTTATTGATCATATGGATCCTTTATTAAATATATGTATTTATTGATCATATGGATCCTTTATTAAATGATATTATGTATTTATTGATCATATGGATCCTTTATTAAATGATATATGTATTTATTGATCATATGGATCCTTTATTAAATGATATTATGTATTTATTGATCATATGATCTTTATTAAATGATTATTGATCATATGGAATTATGATCATATGGATCCTTTATTAAATGATATTATGTATTTATGATCATATGGATCCTTTATTTAAATGATATTATGTATTATTGATCATATGGATCCTTTATTAAATTATATTATGTATTTATTGATCATTGGATCCTTTATTAAATGATATATGATATTATGTATTGATCATATGGATCCTTTTTAAATGATATTATGTATTTATTGATCATATGGATCCTTTATTAAATGATATTATGTATTTATTGATCATATGGATCCTTTATTAAATTATATTATGTATTTATTGATCATATGGATCCTTTATTAAATGATATTAGTATTTATTGATCATATGGATCCTTATTAAATGATATTATGTATTTATTGATCATAGGGATCCTTTATTAAATGATATTATGTATTTATTGATCATATGGAACATTTATTAAATGATATTATGTATCTATTGATCATATGGATCCTTTATTAAATAATATATGTATTTATTGATCATATGGAACATTTATTAAATGATATTATGTATCTATTGATCATATGGAACTTTTATTAAATGATATTATATATTTATTGATCATATGGAACTTTTATTAAATGATATGATGTATCTATTGATCATATGGATCCTTTATTAAATAATATTATGTATTTATTGATTATATGGAACATTTATTAAATGATATTATGTATCTATTGATCATATGGAACTTTTATTAAATGATATTATGTATTTATTGATCATATGGAACTTTTATTAAATAATATTATGTATCTATTGATCATATGGATCCTTTATTAAATAATATTATGTATTTATTGATCATATGGAACATTTATTAAATGATATTATGTATCTATTGATCATATGGAACTTTTATTAAATGATATTATGTATTTATTGAACATATGGAACTTTTATTAAATGATATTATGTATCTATTGATCATATGGAACTTTTATTAAATAATATTATGTATTTATTGATCATATGGAACTTTTATTAAATGATATTATGTATCTATTGATCATATGGATCCTTTATTAAATGATATTATGTATTTATTGAACATATGGAACTTTTATTAAATGATATTATGTATCTATTGATCATATGGAACTTTTATTAAATAATATTATGTATTTATTGATCACATGGAACTTTTATTAAATGATATTATGTATCTATTGATCATATGGATCCTTTATTAAATAATATTATGTATTTATTGATCATATGGAACTTTTATCTTTAGATACCATAAAAGAAAAAGGTTTTACACTAAGAAAAGCAAGAAGCAGGAGATATCCTGCACAAACAGTCACAGATGCAGACTATGCTGATGACCTCGCACTTCTTGCAGATACACCGGCACAGGCTGAGACACTACTGCATAGCCTGGAGGAGGCAGCAAAAAGCATCGGCCTGCATGTGAACTCTGCCAAAACAGAGTTCATGAGCTTTAGAAAGAAAGGAGACATCTCCACGTTAGACGGTAAGCCCCTTAAGCCAGGAGAACAATTCACGTACCTGGGTAGTAATATCTCATCCACAGATAACGATATTAACACACGAATAGGAAAGGCATGGATGGCCACAAACAATTGTCTGTCATATGGAAGTCTGATCTCACTGACAAGCTAAAGCGACATCTCTTCCAGGCTGTAGTCATATCAGTACTACTGTATGGCTGCACTACCTGGACCCTAACGAGGCGCCTCGAAAATAAGCTAGATGGAGCTGCACAAGAATGCTGCGAGCAGTTCTGAACAAGTCGTGGAAACAGCATCCCACAAGGGAGCAGCTGTATGGTCACCTGCCCCCTATCTCACAGACTATCCGAGTTAGACGGACTAGGCATGCAGGGCACTGCTGGAGAAGCAAGGATGAACTGATAAGTGATGTTCTCCTGTGGAAGCCAACACATGGACATGCCAGTGTGGGCCGCCCAGCAAGGACTTATATCGACCAGCTATGTAAAGATGCTGGCTGCAGCGAAGAGGAGCTCCCTGTGGCGATGAATGATAGGGAAGGTTGGCGAGAGATCGTCTTGGATATCCGTGCTGCCTGCGCGACATGATGATGATTAAATGATATTATGTATCTATTGATCATATGGAACTTTTATTAAATGATATTATGTATTTATTGATCATATGGAACTTTTTATAAATGATATTATGTATTTATTGATCATATGGATCCTTTATTAAATGATATTATATATTTATTGATCATATGGATCCTTTAATAAGATTTATTGTATGTATTAGTGATTTTGACTATAAATTAAATACTCATTGATTAACTTACTTCATCCCTGAAATGATTGTGACATAAGCATTGACATAGTTTCCGTTTCAGACAAATAGAGACTGAATCTCTATTATTAATAGATACTACATTTTATTTACATTTTCTTAAAATTTCAAATTTCATGCAAACTACATTAAACAAGATTGGAACTCATGACATTCTCTTTATAGTAGGTAAAAATTAACCACTGCCTACATCATCATCAATTAAATATAAAATAATACAAAATAAAAATAAAAATTATCTTTTTTTATTAACTTTATAAATAAATGATTTAATAAAAAAATAATTTTGTCATAAAAAAATGATTTATTTATATGGTGAGGCTTATAAATGTGATAAAAAATCATGTTCCGCATCTGTTCAAATACTTAATAAATATACTGTATATTATTTGACACATCTACAACTTATAATAATGGAGATTATTTAACTGTCTGTCTGTAACTGAAACTATGTCATAACTGACGTCACAATTTCCTTAGTTATTTAAGTTATATTCTCAATGATTATAAAATATTCTTTATTTAATCTTAATTAGCATCTTATTTATTAATGATATCACTACTAAAGTCTAGCTGAGTTAGATTTGCCACTAAACTGCTCATATTATTAATGCATTTAAAATCCTGAAACATGTATTATATATCTCGAAGAAATTAAGATTTACACAGTATATGGTGGGAATGATTTGCACAATGATTTTAACAGAATTGGGGTTTAATAAATAATTATTTACTGTTACTGATTTTTAATAGTATCATCTTATCTTCAATTGCAATCTTATATATAATACTATATAGAAATAAATTAAAATAACATTAAAATAAGTGTAACATTTTTATATTTGTTCTTATTTAGTTTCATTAGTATTTCTAATTCAATATATTTTAACACATTAAAACTTAAATACTTGCATGCAGTGGGTGCATACTTTTGCTAGTATTTCTAAAATTCTTATAATGGTTATAAGATGATAACCCAGTAATAATGGCACATCATAATTGGATTTTTTACAAGAATTATAAAGGTAAATGCTCTATATTAGAGAATAGAGCAAATTCCAGTACAATTTTCAGTAATTTATGAGGAAGTGCGTCCCGGTCTCCTGCCTCAAAAATTGCTACCCGGTGATTATTAAAATAGTGACCCATCTTCATATCTATCTATCTATCTCAATTTGTTCATATTTATCTATATTACTTTAAATACTAAGATTTTTTTTATTCATGTTTGTTTAATGTCTTGTTTTTAGTTTAAATAAACAAGAATTATGACAAAAAAAGATGCGACACCCGCAAAAAAAAATACATTTACTTGTCGAAAATATCTATCTCCATTTGTTCATATCTATTTATATTATTTTGTTTGTTTATCTATCTATCTCAGTCTATTCCAAACTATATATCCATCTTCATATCTAAACAAGAATTACGACAAATTACGATAAATAAACAAGAATTACGACGAGCTGGGGTTGTTATTTTGATAGTCACCGGGTAGCAATTTTTGAGGCAGGAGACCGGGACGCACTTCCTCATAAATTACCCAATTTTCAACTGAATACTAATTTTGTAAGTTCTACATTCATGCTAAATGTCATTATTTAATCAAGAAAATTCTTTATATGACAGATAACTATGGAATGTTTCCTTCAATCCTTTCTAAATAGAAGCATCAATATCAACATGGACATCTGTTCATTATGAAATGCTACTCCTAATCCTTCACCCTTTCCTAACTAAAAGCATCAATATCCTCATGGACATCTGTTCACAATGAAATGCTAATTAGACTTCTTTACCTCTTCCTAAATAGAAACATCAATATAATCATGGAAATCTCTTAACTATGAAAGGCTACTTATAATCCTTTTTCTACCCTAAATAGAAGCATCAATATCATCATGGATCACTGTTAACTATGAAATACTACCTAGAATTCTTCCCCCCTTCCCAAATAGAAGCATCAATATCATCATGGATATCTCATAACTGTGAAATGCTAATTATAATCTTTTTCCTTTCCTAAATAGAAGCATCAATATCATCATGGACCACTGTTGACTATGAAATACTACTTAGAATACTTTGTCCCTTCCTAAACAGAGGCATACATATCATCATGGATCACTGTTGACTGTGAAATACTGCTTGGAATTCTTCACCCCTTCCTAAACAGAAGCATCAATATCATCATGGATCACTGTTAACTATGAAATACTATTTAGAATCCTTCACTCCTTCCTAAATAGAAGCATCAATATCATCATGGATATCTCATAATTATGAAATGCTAATTATAATCTTTTCCTTTCCTAAATAGAAGCATCAATATCATCATGGACCACTGTTGACTATGAAATACTACATACAACCTTCACCCCTTCCTGAATAGAAGCATCAATATCATCATGGATCACTGTTGACTATGAAATACTACATAGAAACCTTCACCCCTTCCTGAATAGAAGCATCAATATCATCATGGATCACTGTTGACTATGAAATACTACTTAGAATTCTTCACCCCTTCCTAAATAGAAGCATCAATATCATCGTGGACCACTGTTAACTATGAAATACTACATAGAAACCGTCACCCCTTCCTAAATAGAAGCATCAATATCCTCGTGGACCTCTGTTGACTATGAAATACTACTTAGAAATATTCACCCCTTCCTACATAGAAGCATCAATATCCTCGTGGACCTCTGTTAACTATGAAATACTACTTAGAATTCTTCACCCCTTCCTAAATAGAAGCATCAATATCATCAGGGACCACTGTTGACTATAAAATACTACATAGAAACCTTCCTGAATAGAAGCATCAATATCATCATGGATCACTGTTAACTATGAAATACTACTTAGAATTCTTAACCCCTTCCTAAACAGAAGCATCAATATCATCATGGACCACTGTTGACTATGAAATACTGCTTAGAATTCTTCACCCCTTCCTAAACAGAAGCATCAATATCATCATGGACCACTGTTAACTATGAAATACTACTTAGAAATCTTCACCCCTTCCTACATAGAAGCATCAATATCCTCGTGGACCTCTGTTAACTATGAAATACTACATAGAAACCTTCACCACTTCCTAAATAGAAGCATCAATATAATCAGGGACCACACTTACAATAGAAAACTAATGTGTTCAGGAATCATCAAGTTCTTAAAACCTTTTATTTAAATCCTTCATTGAAGTTACAAACTAAAATGAATTTGTTTACATGATGCATTTAACTAAGAAAACCTGCAACTCATTTAAGACTGACTCATTTCAAGCGAGAACCTTAAAATGAAACTTCTTTATCAGAGTTATAATCCAATAAGTAGAATATGAATTAACTTGGGGGGACAAAAGAATAATAATTATTAAATAACCGAGGAAGATTCTTTGCTATGTTTGATGGGCACTAATTCTTGGCAGATAACCAGACATGAAACAGTGAGTCAATCTGGATAATTTGAGAGTAAATGGCTTTCGTATCTGTCCGTGGGGATTAACCACTGCGTAATTAGGCACTCTGTTAAGCCATGTTGGCAGCCAGTTATTTTGCCCATTTGATATTTGACTGCATTCACCATCACTGAGTGGTAAGCTGCCTACTTTGGGCGACTATTAATCATTCTTATTGGTTGAAGCAGAACAGACCCAGACAGGTGTGGTCCACACCTGTTGGGTAATTTGATGCAAGATGCTAAAATTAATGCCTAGACTACAAAAGATACAAAAAAAATGATCTCAAAATAAAAGATATATATTATATATAAACACTGGTAGAAAAAAAGACAAAACGAAAAAAAAAAAAAATAAACAAAAAATACAAAAAAAAAAAACGAAAAAAACACAAAAAACACAAAAAAAAAACAAACAATCGTACCCCACAACTTATAGTATTCAAATTAAGTGCAACACTATTAATTCTTTTTGAAGCATCTGTCCACATCAGTCAAACAAATTTATAGTCTGCTGGCCGTGATGCCCTTGACTATAAAAGTTATTGCAGTCACTGAAAAGTTATGAGTATGAATACTTCACTCATAAATTTAGATATTGCATCTTACCACAAAAAAAAACCAAAAAACCAAAAAAAAAAACCCAAATCAGTGAGAAGATAAATAATTGCTTATGTTATATACCCCTTTACTCAGGTGTATATAATAGACAGACAGAGAGAGAGAGAGAGAGAGAGAGAGAGAGAGAGAGAGAGAGAGAGAGAGAGAGACAGACAGACAGACAGACAGACAGACAGACAGAGACAGACAGACAGACAGAGACAGACAGAGACAGATCAGAGAAGATAAGAGATGATAGTTTTTACATTTGAAATCTGGATACTGACTCATTGCTTCCTGCTACTTCATCTTCTTTATCTCGTCGGACTTTGCATCTTACCATCAACAAAACAAAAAAAAACAACAAAAAACAAACCAGTAAGAAGAAAAATAATTGCTTATGTTATAAACTCCTTTACTGTCTGTCTGTCTGTCTGTCTGTCTCTCTCTCTCTCTATTATATACACTATAATAGAGAGAGAGAGAGAGAGAGAGACAGACAGACAGACAGACAGACAGAGATAGACAGAGAGGGGGAGAGAGACAGAGAGAGACAGATAGACAGATCAGAGAAGATAGGAGATGATAGTTCTTACATTTTAAATCTTCTGGATACTGACTCATTGCTTCCTGCTACTTCATCTTCTTTATCTCGTCGGACGCTATGTTATATGGTTGACTTCTATTCTTCATCAATTCTTCTTGCTGGGCATGTCATTGCTTTTAATATTTTAATTTAAAACACAACAACTTGTTTGTTTTTTGATCAAGTTTTATTTCTTAGCCCATGATTCCACCGTGGAGGGAGACGGACCCGTCAGAGTCAACAATTGTGTCTGCACTTCGTGAAAGCTGGGTTGCATCTGCTTAACTAACTAAACTTATCCTCATGTGTCTGTATCAGAGGTCAGTTAGGGTAATCTAAAATGTCAATCATAATCCATAACTGTTATGGAAAATAACCCAGCTCCACTTTTAATTCTAATGAACTTTATTTAAAATTCTAACTGCACAATTTATGATTGTTCATAAATTGTAACACTTGCATTTATCTATTTTATAATGATCTTAGCTTAGCTCAATTAGCAGATCATCCACCTAGGAGTCAAACGATTCTGGTTTCAATACTGACCCTTGCCAACTCACTGCATGAGTAGCACAACCTGGATCTGTATGGTAAAGTGAGGATGGTTGGTGTAGTGCTCCACCTCAGATGCAAAAACAATCTCCCTAGCGAAAAGGGGATAGACTACCTTGCAGTCAGTTTTTAGTATTTAGTAGACTTCATCATCAGATTTCAGAATTTAGTTGACTTCATGGTCAGTTTTTAGTATTTAGTAGTTTTCATGGTCAATTTTCTTTATTCCGTATACTTCATCATCAGTTTCATTCAACTGGTCCAATTAAGTTCATAGTAAATGAAAATAGATTTTTATTTTTTTGACAGAAAATTATGATTGCTTATTTCTAGCTAATAAAAAACAAAAACATTTATGACAGCATTTTTACATTTTTAATTCATTTTGAATATATAGGCAATTGAAATTCCACTGAAGAAATGGTCTTTTTTCGACATACCAATAATCAATATATTTAGATTATGTCCTCTTAAAATTGTTTGTCGTATTTAGAACCGGATAATTGTTTTTTGTTTTTTTTAGGGAGTCAGAAAGATCAATTCATATAACTGTCTGTTTAGTAGATGTTTGGCAAGTTTTCATGCCAAAAATGATATAATGATTCCTGTCATTTTATTCTCCACACAAATAGAACTGTCTCATATATATATATATATATATATATTATATATATATTATATATGTGTGTGTGTGTGTGTGTGTGTGTGTGTGTGTAAAAATGGAATTGGAAATGAATCCGACAATATGAGGAACAATGAATAAAGAAAGAAAGAACAGAATGGATAATAAAAGATGAATTTAATCAATATCACTTACGCATGTGTTTCGGTTAGTTCATCTCTGTGTACATGGTTCAAACTATTATTATCATTAAATAAACAAATGTAATGAAATAATAATAATAGAAAAATGTGAAAATATTCCGCACACAGAGAAGATTCGACCTTCATCAGAGTGAAATTTTATTTTGAATGAAAAAATTCGTTGAGGAAAAACGGAGAATTTTTTTAGAAATGTTCGAAGAGAATTTTTTTAAAATCACTTTTGGAACGCTGAAATAGAACCGTTAGAATTTGAATATTTGATTTTCCTAGGAGTTATGGTAGATACAATTTTGTGTTGTAAAAATAAAGTGTTATTATCTATCCCTAACTTGTTGAAAAGTCCCGGAACCTAGTGTTTGTTATTGTTTTGCTAAAAAACGGTGAAATCATTAAAAAGGTATTCGTTTATAAAAAGAACCTAACTTTGATAATAGATAATTTTTATGTTATTTTTTTAATTTTAATGTTTTCGTAAGATGGTCATGTTTGGTTGAGTATATGTGAATTCACATACATGTATGTATAAGTATATGTTTGTATTTACAGTTTATGTTAAAAGTCTAAAGTTACGGTGTATATTAAAATGAAGAAGATGTGATTTCATTATTGCTTGAAAATTTGAGGCCAGATAATATGGGAAGAAATGGGTTTTAGGTATATTTATTATTTATGTAATATTGCGTTACATAATAAATGTGAAATTATTTAATAATTTATAAGATATTTGTAGTATGGTAATTTTTAATAAATAAATGTTAGGAAGAGTTTGCTTGATGATCTAAATTTTAATTAAAACAAAATAAATGTAGAATGTGATAATTTATGATAATAAGAGTTTATTGTGTTTAATTCAAGAAAATAATGTAGATAAAAGTATATAACTATAGTGGTTAAAAAAATTAAAAAAATTTAAATTCTCTTCGAACATTTCTAAAATTATTCTCCGTTTTTCCCCAAAGAATTTTTTCATTTAAAATAAAATTTCACTCTGATTCGACATTTATATATATGGAGTTTCATCTGATGATTGTATTTTTAATATATGAAATGTTAAGTTCTGAAGCAAACATAAAGAGGTGTGATATCAATTTATTTTAGATTTTATCTAGCTCTGTCTGCAAGTATTTGACCACTTTCTTGATTTAAGAAAACAAAGTTTTTAAACAATCTGTTTTTCACACATTGACACCCCAGATATCATCAAAAGATAAAAAGGTTAGATCAACACTTCAAATTGGACTTATTTTTCTTTTTGAAGGAATTTGACGCTTTCATTTTTGTTTTATTGGAGGATGGAGAATTTGTCCTGAAATATAGTAGCACAAACATTTTTCTCATGCTTCATTTCATACAGCCTTCAATTGTAATTATATTCAATTTATCTACACTTTTTTATTTACATTAGTTAAATATATAGGACATATGACTGTAATCAACCTATTTCTCTCTCTCTCTCTCTCTCTCTCTCTCTCTCTCTCTTATATATATATATATATATATATATATATATATATATATATATATATATATATATATATATATATATATATATATGCATAAAAGTTAAAACTTAATAAGTCAGGTGTATCTATTAATAGTTTTGCTTAGTAGCTCATCAGGGCAAGAATCAGATTATTGCCCTGATGATCTACTAAGCGAAATATTCTATTAGTATATCTGACTCATTAGATTTAACTTTATTATTTGCTTTCTTAGATGTTAAGCACTTTTTACATTTTAGTTTTAGATAACCATACTTCAGGTCTTGTACCACATCTAAGCTAAGCTTAATAAATAACTATATGTATATGTGTCAGCATATATATGCATATATGTAGTATACTAAACTTATTGGTAAACCCTTGTGGTAAGAAAAAAAAACTTGGCAAATAGTTTGATAGTCAGCTTGACAGTCAAGGTTTCGAGTCACACACGGAGCAGTCTCCTATGTCTATAACCTTGCTGATTAGACCTAATAGGTCGAAATGTACATTCAGGGATTGACATTTTCTCGATTTGTTTAGCCTTACATTTGAACATATATGCCCGCCTAAATTCATTAATTATTAACTAATTAATTTTCAAAATTAGGTATGACTTCAATTAAGCACATATCCTCCGATAATTGTCGGCTAAAAGCCATATCAAATAAATACATTGTTTATTTACTTACTCTCATATATATATATATATATATATATATATATATATATATATATATATGGAGGCGTGGTATAATGGTTAGAGTCGTGGGAAATAGACGTCGATCCGAGTTCAGTTCCTAGACAAGGCTGTTTGCATTTCACATAGCACTAATACCCTTGGGAAAGGTATGAATCTATATATTCTCCCTCCAGCAATGGGTAAAATAGTAGGGCAGACTGGGCTCTTTAACCTTGGGTAGGTAACCAGTCTAGGAGAAGGAAAGCTCTGAATTCAAAATTCCTGAGGTCAGTCGTTGATTGGGTTTGTGGCATTCCTTGATGCACCAATTCTTTCCTATCGACTGTGCCAAAAAGTGCGGAATGGTACAACACAAGCCTTCACCACTATATACAGCTAGGGAAAAAAATGAAAAAAAGAAAAGACTAAGATGGTTGTACCAAGTGAAATTTCAATAAGAAAAAAAAAAAAACAATATTTTGTAGAGAAATCAAGCTTGAGAGTGAATTCATTGACGTATTCATTCAGTCTCATGAACAAGGCTGTCAAATCATTAAAGATTTGTTGCTTCTTGACAAAGCCTGATAGTATCATTGAATTCCAAGTTTAAAGAGTGCACACTCCAGGGTAACAAAATGCCAGGACTCTATTTTTCTTTGCCTTTCATGTTACATTCATTATGAGAACCTTGAACACACAGATTTTCAATTGATAATGCCATTTGATCAAGCTGTTCAAAAAAGTTTCTGCTGTTGAGACATTGTACTCTTCTTTTGTAGAATTAAAAAAAAAGAAATTCCCAGAATTTGTTCTTTTTTGGATAACTTTAGGCTCAGGCATCTGATTATCATCTGATCATTATAAGATCAATATATGATCATTATCTGATAATTTGATTGCATCAATACACCTGACAACCATTGGTTGTTGTTCAATATGATTAACATTGTTGTATAGCAATATGTTGTATACCCAACATTGGGTATATAAACTGAGAGGAGAGAGAGAGAGAGAGAGAGAGAGAGAGAGAGAGAGAGAGAGAGAGAGAGAGAGAGAGAGAGAGAGAGAGAGAGATTAGATGGTCTTTCTTTATTACTTCATTTCTGCTTATTCTACTTTTGCTAATTGCTTCTGACTTGTCGTCTACCTTGTTCTTGTCAAGTTGAATTGACTTCTAATTCTTCTGTTCTTCAATCTTCTTAGATAATTCTTCTAGTGGGCTAAATTGGGCTTCTTTGATAATGTTAAGTATCTGGCCGCCATCCTTGGCCAGTTGTATAAGAACTTAAAGTAAATAAGTAAGTCAATAAGCCCTGTGGTATAGTATCCTTTGGTAAGTCACTAAGTCCTGTGGTATAGTATCCTTTAGGTCTGACGTACAAGAAGATCCAAGTAGCAGTGAGCTAAGATTAGAATTAGGCCAGTATAAATACAACAACAGCAGCAGCAGCACTGCCAGTGATTTGATAAGAGGTTGCCTTCCCTGGTCACATGGTAGTCGGCAAGTCTATATTTAGAAGTGACCATTTAGTACACACCTTATATCCTGAAATCCCAACAGATAATTATTCTAGTGGGTTGAATTGGGCAAGTCATTGTCTTGATAATTTACAATTAACACTTAATAAAATAACAAGACTTTAAGTTTTCTTAATCAAGTTTTTATGACTTATCTAGCCCATAATTCCATTCTGTGCAGAAACCGACCTGGAGCACGTCTAAGCTCTCTGAAGGTTGGGTCACAACTGAATTCGATCTAACTATTCTCACGTCTGTGTACTGGAGGACATTTAGGGTCATCTATAATGTCAATCATAACTCCCACCCACGGTTTTAAATCTAACAAACGTTTTTTTTCAAACTAACTTACAGGTGCATTCACAATTCATGAATTCTCATGAATTGTAACAAAACAGTTGAGCAGTCCAGAATAATTTAATTGTATTTGCTGCATTTTTATTTCAGGAATTTTCTTCCTCATACCATTGTCTTGAAGCTGTATAAGTTCATTTTGGATATTCTTTTCCTAGTAGGGAACCATAGATTATTTATCTTTATGCAAATTTCATTCCAGGAAGGATGATAACATTTGTTCTATTCCAGAGACCGAAGCACAATGGACCCCTGCTCCGAAGAGTGAGTGAAAAGAGAAAAGGGTATTTAC
>CM042149.1:5985910-5988410 GCA_023376005.1 Doryteuthis pealeii | reverse complement strand
CTCTTGGGGAAACATATAAATCCCCTTATTCCACCAGCTATGGGTTAAATAGAACAACTACTGTTCTTTGACAAGCATGGCTTTGGCTTTAAATAACCCATGAAGGTTGATATATCTTTGAAAGAAAGAAACCAAAGAAAAACATTAATTTTCTTCAAACTGTTCCCGGACCATATGACATTTAGGCACCCCTTTTTGATCTCGATTAAGAAAGGAAATGTTTTTCATTCACACCGTCAATATCCGGTTGTTTTAACAGACGATTTTTAGATTTAAAAAAAATTATAAAACTAATCACTAACCCTAAACCTAAGATTCTGTTTGATTTAAAAGTAACATAGCAAACTGGTTCTGTTTGATTTAAAAGTAACATAGCAAACTGGTTCTGTTTGATTTAAAAGTAACATAGCAAACTGATTCTGTTTGATTTAAAAGTAACCTAGCAAACTTATTCCTCATCTAAAAAATAAAATGGGCAAATTTCCCCCCCATAAAGCACCTGTTTCTGGTAGATCCCCGGAGTGAATTCTAAGAATTACAACCATGTCCTTTTAAGCACCATTTTCTGCAAGATCACTGAAGTTAAGCAAGGATATTCTTGCTCAGTAATTAGATGAGTGACCACTTAGGAACAGCATATACTGTAAGCAATCAGAGGTGTAAGTGCCAGAGTAAGTAAAATTTACTAAATTCTAAGACTTAGTCAGCCATAAAGCACCAATTTCTGCTAGATCACTGAAGTTAAATAGAGAATAGTTAAATAAAGAAACCTTTGGTGGATTGCTATACCAGTTCCACCCTGACATTAAAATAATGACCAGACAGTTAGAAAGGATCGAACAAAAACTCGTTCGACAAGAATCGTCAGTAGAGTTTAACACAACATGTTTAAAAGAAAAAATGCTGCCAAAATACACTTATATATATATATATATATATATATATATATATATATATATATATATATATAAGTAGTGGCTTACCGGTAGGTAAGGGTACTATCGTTAGAAGCGCACAGTATCCAGGGATTAAGACCGTGAAAAAACAAATACAAAGTGCTCAATACAATGTAGAGCAAAATTTATTTAAGAAATGGATAAAAAGTAACCTACTCGAGTAGTAGTAATTACTTTGATTTAATAGTAATTGAAAAAGTAATTCCCACAAATTAATTCACATTTTCTAATCCAATAAACAAAAACGGTTCACGATGGGTTTTGAATTCATAAACATGCGTTCATCTATAAAGATAAGACCACTTTCAACCGACATACGTGGTATCAACTGATATTAATCGAAAAATCGATGTAACCCTGACGATTCAGATGATGAAACTCGAGTAGGTTACTTTTATATCCATTTCTTAAACATATATATATATATATATATATATATACACACACACACACACACTCACACACACACACACACACACACACACCACACATATATATATATATATATATATTATATATACTTTTCAAGTTACATATATGTCATATATTCGCTAGTACTCTGGAAAGGGTTAATATTTGCTGAGATATCATTCTGATTGCTATAATGATATATTCAAGATTCCTCCCGAAAGGTTTTTTTAAGAAAAATAGCATTCATAGTTTGAAAAAAGAGAAGTATAACACCATATCCGTAAGATACTTTATCATACGATTGATACAGTGACAACCTATTTTCCTTTAAGAATATGAAAGTTATTTGGGAAATCTTTGATATATGTAATGAAAATCAACAGTGACATAGATATATATGCGAATAAAAAAAGATTGAAGCAGAAATGAATCACACGAAACAGTAAGTAAAGATGGTTGTCGTTCGTCTTTCTCATGAGCTTTGAAGTTCCATCTGACCAGTGACCATAAAATTGGTGACATCCATCACAATTCTCTGAGAAACAGCAGAAAAAAAAAGACAGCAAATTATGTGATGGTCTTTACATGATATATAGACAAGAACATATAAAATCTCTCAAAATCGTTTTCATTTAATCTTTATACATACTAGCAAATATATGTACCCTCCGGGTGCAAGTATTTAAGTTTTGATATAATAAAATATCATATTAAATTAGAAAGGCTAATGAAACTGAATAAGAATGCAGATAAAAAGATCTGCAACAGAGGGGGTATAATCGAAAAATAGAACAACTTTGAAACTAACTATTCCATCATTT
Source organism: Doryteuthis pealeii (assembly GCA_023376005.1). Classification (NCBI taxonomy): domain Eukaryota; kingdom Metazoa; phylum Mollusca; class Cephalopoda; order Myopsida; family Loliginidae; genus Doryteuthis; species Doryteuthis pealeii. The sequence goes on along the minus strand of CM042149.1, from coordinate 5,986,222 downwards.
TCCATTACTCCCCTTTTTTTATTGGTAAATTTTCCTAATTTAACTATTTAGTTAAAATAGGAAGTAAAGAATAAAATTACAGTTATTTCTTCTTGTTAATGGATTTCTTTTAAGATTTACCCCCAAGATTTTTGCTCATATTCAATAAGATAAAACCAAAAAATTAGAAATCAGTAATACTAAGCATATATTTTTAAAAATCAAATTTTTAATATCAATATGCAAAATAGCCTTCCCATTCACACTGTAAACTGCTATTTTGTTGTATATATAAATACAATTGCATGTTATTAGTATGTATATATGGTCAAA
>CM042149.1:5935910-5975910 GCA_023376005.1 Doryteuthis pealeii | reverse complement strand
GTTTTCATGTACTAGTCCGAATATATAAAATAGAGAGATCTAACAAAACCACTAATATAAAAATGCAGCCAAATTTCTAAAAGGCTTTTATTTTACAGAAAATCTTATTATTGAGATCCAGTGTCTGTCTAACCAAAACTATGTCACAATACCCTCAGGAATTGTGTAAGTTTATCAATGAGTATTTATAGTCAAAATCATTAATACATAAAATAAATTTTATCTATTAATGATGTCTATGAAATTTCGTGTTAAATTTGCCTCAAAACAGCCCATATTATTAGTGCATTTAAAATCCTGCAATGTGTCTTATATATCATAAGAAATAAAGATTTATATAATATATAGTTTAGTTAATGCAGTAGCGTGAATGGTGTTTAAAATTAATTACTATGATGTCGTAGTCTAGTGCGTTTGCCACACGGTGACTCCACCTTCGTCTTCTGATATTCTTTATCACTCATACTAATCTTTCTACATCTTTTATAAATTCTTTTTTTTTCCTGTGAAAAATCAAACAAATTTCATAAATAATGACAAAAAAATTGCACCGATGAAATCTTTAACACTCAAAGGTATAAATATTTTCACAGGAGGATGTCTTTAGAGGAAGTTGAGACGTGGAATTTCCAGGTTTCTAAAAACGTGAGTCAGAGGAAGCATAAAAAATAAGGAATTATTCAGCTTTAATCTAACCTCTTCATAAGGTTGACTGCAATTAAAGGTCGGGGGGGGGGATGAAGGAATTAATTTTTTGTGCCTATTCTATGTGAGTGTCACCCATGAATGGAACGGATATGTAATGTATCACCCAAGGGGCAGCAGTTCCAATCAGCAACAACTTATCTAATAGTAAACACAACACGTTTTTTTTACCCGTTATCATATTTTGCATTCAAGGTATGTCTCTCTTGAGGCAAATATATTTAAAAGAATGAAAATGTCAATATATATAATTGTAAAAAAATATCTAATATGATTTATATAGGCAGACTGAAATATTCACTCGTATTAGTGTAGCCATTTTGAAATAGGATAAGAAATAGAATAGTTTTTTTGTTTTCTCTATTCTACACTATTGTCTAAATAAGAATACTTTATTTGTAAATCAAAGATACCAGTATTATATTATTTCTAATAGAATATTATAAAGGCATGAGCAATTTTAGTCAAGGGAGGTAATAACATTTTAAAAAATTTAGTTTTAAAACAATTACCAAAAATCAGCGAATAATCCAATTTTAATGAGATTTTCAGCTATTTATTCATTATTGAATTACTTTTTACAATTAATAGATTCTTATATTAAAAACAAAAATTGGAAAAAAACATTTTTTATCAATTCAGATTGTAGGAGTGTTCAACCTTTGGTCATATAAATTTTTCAAAATATCAGTCCCTAATTTTTACATTTTTAAAAAGATCAAATCCCGACCATCACTTAAAAAAAAAATTCTAAGAAATTCAAAAAACAATCACCCGAAAAAATTTATATGAAAATTTAAAGTTTATTTTGTTAAAACTTAAAAAATAATTTTTGTAGCGATTTTTATTTTGGAGTGGTAGTACCTGTTAAGGTCCCATCTACGGGTTAAATAGAAAAAATGAGTTTAAAAAATGTGTTTAAAAAAATTGAGATTAAAAAAATAAAATTGAGATTTTAAAAAAATGGGATTTAAGAAAAAAAGATTTAGTACCCATCTAGAAGGAATAAAACCATAAGTTTTTGGCATAAAATAACCCAACAAGGGTTCACATAACATAAAATCTAATCAACCAAGTATATTTTTTTTTCGAATTTATAAATGTTGCCTAAGTTAAACTTTTTAAAACAATATTTTTCTTTGAATTGATGCAAAAAAGTATTTTCTTTGATTCAATTGCCCTATTCTTATTCCCTTAAAATTTGATAGTGAATTTTAAATGTTTGGAAAGTGGTAAGTTGCACTCAATATTTTCACCATAGACCAAGCTTTATATAATCTATCTAAAATTGTAAATATGAAAATGTGAAATTTTGCGAAACATATTTTCCGAGATTTTTTTGATATATTTAAAAAAAATATTACAAACTATTGTTTTTTCATTTACGGGTCACCAAACGTATTGAAAAGAGTTTTCTCCTTTTTATGATTCGGAGTAAAAATACGCAGTATAATTTTACCACATCGCTAATATAGATTTTTACTTATTTACACGCAGAAATGTATAACTTTTCTTTGTCATGTATACGCATTTATCTTCATTTAACAATTATTTGTCCATTGCTAATATTATACAATCAGAATACCGTATATACTAGCACAATGAACAACATTTTAAGGCCAGGTTTTCATCATAAAAACAAGAGGTAATTCAATACATGAGATAAGTATTACGACAGGTGGAACCTTACTGTTGTTCAATACACGAAATATATGATAAAATACCGTTAAGAATTAGGGGGTCGTTCATTACACGAAGTCATTTATTACTCGGGTACATCATCATCATCATCATCAATACAATCAAGTTGTGCTGACAGTACGGATTCCCATGAATCTCTCTCGCCACCCGTCTTTATCGGTCATCATTCCTGGTAGGTCCTTAGTACGGCATTCAGTGACCACGTATCGCTGTTTTATGTAAGTTTTTGCTGTTTGTCCGTGACAAGTGTGTAAATGTGTAGGTGTCCACAGGAGAACGTCACTTATGGTGTCCATCATTATATCTCCAAAAGTGTCTTCTTCGTCTAACTTGAATAGTTTGTGTGATAGGAGGTAAATGGCCTTATAGCTGCTTTTTGTGGTATTCTGCTTCCAGGATGTATTCAAGATAGTGTGCAGCATCCTTTTTTTAGTTCCTACGTAGCTTTTTCTCCAAAGAGGAAAAGTTAAAAGTAAGGGAGAATAAGGAGATAGAAGTAAACACAGGGAAGAAGGAGGAAGAGGAAAAATGAGAAGAAAGAATAAATAGATGGAAGAAACGCTGGTGATAATTCAGTTAAGTGTCGCTAGGTGTCTCATTTGAGCATTTGTCGTCACGTGACCATCCAAAGCTGCGATCTCTACAAAAAATAAAAATTTAAAAAAATGGAAGAAAAAAAAGAAAGAAAGAAAGATTATAGTAAGGAAGAACAAGGAAGAGAAAACACAACGGAGAAGGAAGAAGGGTAAAAGTTAGAGGTAGGGGATAATAAGCAGATGGAACAAAACAGGGAAGAAGGGGGGGATGTGAAATACAAAAAAGAACAAGGAAATGAAAGAAAAGAACAAAGGAGAAGAGGAAAATGGGAGGTGAATGGAAGCACAGATGATAATTAGGTCGAAATAATGTAAATGAAAAATATCTGTAAAAATTTAAAACGTGCATGGGAAAATTTACAAACCAATGTTAAGAGTAAAAAAGAAGAACAAAATCCCAAAATAACTGTAACAAAAATTATATGACGTCATCAATTCGCCCTTTTAAACTATTCTCTCTAATTTTTGATTTGCTGATAATGTTCTATTGTCTAGAATGACTGTTTGTTTTTTCTTATGTAAGAGTCAATTTCCCCTCTAGAAAACGCAAAGCATGTGAACGCTTACAGCACCATATAAGGGATATATAGCTTTGAAAAATGGAGGTTACTGCTATTGGCCTTGAGGATGTGGACAACAGTTTTTCAGGGAAAGTTGATTACCACGTGATAAGTATTATGAGGGTAGCGTGAATTTAGCAAATTATGAGTAACGAGTTTGTTACAAAATATAGCTTAATATTGTTGCAGAGGAGTCTTCCGAGTACTGTGATAAAAGGTTAAAGTTGAAATGAATTATAGAATAAAACAAGAAATCACAACAAATAACAGTTTGAGTTGAAGAGTTGTTATCTATTATTATACTAAAGCTGAGCGAATCAATGTTTGTCTCCAAAAGACTTCTTTTTTTTTACTGTTTAGCTTATTGACACGAAAGTTATACTAAATTATTCATTACTTTTATGATTGAGTCATGTTTGAAAAAAAAATCCATTTTAATTGGTTCTAATTAATCGTAATCTGCAATTAAGTCAAAAACTAACCCGTCTCTCACATTACATTCTGCTTGTCACTTTCACCCTCTCTATGTATATCTTGCTTACCGCTTAGTTATATATGATAGTTTTTCAATAAGAGGACAGAGACAGCGACAGAGACAGATAGATAGATAGATAGATAGAGAGAGAGAGAGAGAGAGAGAGAGAGAGAGAGAGAGAGAGAGAGAGAGAGAGAGAGAGAGAGAGAGAGAGAGAGAGAGATTTGAAATGTTTAAACTGATTTGTATATTCATAAACTACCAACCCGTCGGACATCTTGGCTCTTAATAGATTTAAATCAGGTCAAATGTTCCCTTTCTTAGAAATCTTATAAAATGATTTTAATGTTTTTTTTAAAACTCTCAGATCATTTCCATTGAAAAGAAAAACAAACTAATTCGCTGTGCAAACTCACTTTTCCCTAATCCCAATTATCCACACAGAGCTCAATGGGTAACCCAACGTGTCACGTTTTGTCTAGTCTTTCTATATATTATTTTTGGCAAAAATGAAACATCTACAAAATATGATTCTGTGTGAGTACTAATTTTTGTATGTTAACAGTGAACCTAGATTTTTTTATTATTCTTTTTTTAAATACTAACTACGTGTCAGTTCTAAATTCCTTTGAGGATAAAACTTGGTTACCGTTGTGAAATTCGGGACTGGTATTTTTGGTTTGGTATAAACATTTATTTAATATAAAGAATAAGTCTGACCACTAGAAGACAAATCAATAAAAACCTTTGGAGTTTATTTTTGTGGAGGAGACAACCTTCACCATAAAGCTCAGAAAGTCTCCCTTACTTCCTTACTTCCTCGGTGATGACTATACCCTTCCCAAGTGTGAACAGACAAGTTCGAATTTTAGTTCTACCTTGGACCCTTGGCTGGGAGGACAAATCATGGAAATTACCACTGGGGTTACCCCTTAAATAAATTTCCCCATATTAGAAGCTGGAGAATCTAAGGGGTGTCCCCTTTTGTGAATGGACTGCTACTGACTAGAGAATCGTTGGTCTATTCAGACAAGATAGAAAGGCAGAGAGTGAGCTTGATAATATTAAAATGTTTTTTATTGTTGATTTCTGATATTAATCCTATTTGTTATTGTAGGAATCCTTAAGTAGGAACTTTCATGTGTCAGGAGACTTGGGGAGTTAAGAATTAACCCTCTTAGTAGGCTGGGGAAATTCATCCGCTTCGAGATAAGTGATGAGACTGAAAGCATCTTTTGAGCTATCTGCTTCTCATGCCAACCTCTAAGGGACAGCGTAGCAACACCCTCATTGAAGAAGCAATAGCCCATTTGAACATTCAGGGAACCCCCTCAGTGAAGCAGACTTGTAACCGTAATTACAACTTCGTACTCTGTTAAATTGTTACATGTTTTGGTTACATGTAATGAACATGGTAATTCATATATGTACTTTCCATAGTAATTCTATTTTTTTACCTTATTAATTCTGTTAAGGGGTCATCTTTAGGTACTGAGCTGTCTTATATCGACCAACTCAAATACTATAGTAAGACTTTTTTTTTTCATTCGTGTAGACTTTTTAATTCCTGTTTATTTCCCCTTTCATATGCTCGGTCTTGTGGAATTGATTCTCTGAACTGACTGCTCCTCTTGACTGAATACTCCTCATTACCTGGTCTGGCCATCTGGGTCTCTTCCTTGGACTTCACACCAGATTGTTCAGTCTGAACACCTGGGCTACTTGAACATGTGTGCTGAAGTTTATCTTATGTTAGGATAAAGAATGTTTAACTTTTTTCAAACACAAACACTGCTCACTGTTTGATAGACAAAGCTAGCATATAAAATATCCATAAAATTGACTAGTCCTTGCTTTATCGACAACTGTGGGGATTAAAATAAAATTTAAAAAGAATATAAAACTCCCACGAGACTTCACTGGAAGAACCCTCTCTTCCTCCTCTTTTACTCCCCTCCTCATTCTTCTTCTACCTTTAACATTTCTTCCTCCTCTCCTTCTCTGTCTTTTCTTCTATGCTCTCTTTTTTCCTTACCTCTCCATTTTTCTCTTCCTACTTCAAGCTCTTTCTTTCCCTCTTTTCCCCTTTCCTCTCTGAACATCCACCCACCTTCTCTTTCTTTTCTATCTCTAACCATTTCTTGTCATCCTCTTCTGTTCTTTCTCCCCACATTCTTCCCTACCCTCTAACTCTTTCTCTTCCTCATCTTTCTCCTCTGTGCTTTCCTCCTCCTCTTCCTTCTCCCCAATCTCTAAATATTTCTCCTTGCTTACTTTTGTTATTCCCTACCTCTTTACACTTTACACTTGAACATCTTTTGTCAACATCAGAGAGAGAGAGAGAGAGAGAGAGAGAGAGAGAGAGAGAGAGAGAGAGAGAGGGGGAATAGCGAGCGTGTGAGTTATTGAGAAAGAGAGAGAGAAAGAGAGAAAGAGATGGGAAGGGAATAGCGAGCGTGTGAGTGAGTTGTTGAGAGAGAGAGAGAGAGAGAGAGAGAAGAGAGAGAGAGAGAGAGAAAGAAAGAGAGAGAGAGAGAGAGAGAGAGAAAGAAAGAGAGAGAAAAGAGGGGGAGGGAATAGCGAGCGTGTGAGTGAGTTATTGAGAGAGAGAGAGAGAGGAGACAGAGAAAGAGAGAGAGACAGAGAGGGGGAATAGCGAGCGTGTGAGTGAAGAGAGAGAGAGAGAGAAAGAGAGAGAGAGAAAGAGAGGGGGAGGAATAGCGAGCGTGTGAGTAAGTCATTGAGAGAGAGAGAGAGAGAGAGAGTGAGAGAGAGAGAAAGAGAGAGAGAGAGAGAGAGAGAGAGAGAGAGAGAGAGAGATAGAGAGAGAGAAGAATTTATTCTTCCCTACAGAGATTTATTCACCAATCTGCACTTGTGTAATGTAACCAAAACGTCATAGGCTTTTTTTTCAATCTTGGTCATTATATAGCCACTCAGTACACATACAACTTAAGGTGATATTTTACAATTGGTCATGCGGAAATTGCCTGATATCATCAGCCATTTCCAGTGATCTCAGAGCATACCACTACAGTTCCTAATGTAATGGGTGAGTACTTTCTGAGATACAGAGAGATCCCTGAGTACTGGGCCTCATATAATTACCAGTTTATCATTTCTCCCTTGATATGTTCTATTGTTTAAGAGGCGTTGGTCTTTACATGAACGCAAATAAAACAGAGTTCATCTATTATTTTGACTTTTTTGTACTGTTATCTTCATCTTTATTGTTATATATAAAAACACAACATTTCAGCTGTTTTACACTCTGGTTTTCTACTGATATATTCTTCTGGGATATCCAAGCTTAGCAATGACTCAACTTAGGAAATCATTTTGAATAAGTTGACTGTTGAGCAAACAAGGCATCACGGGTCACCACCCATGGCCAACAGGTGGGCCATTGCAGGGGTCTTACTCTTCTGAAGAGATGCAGTCAGTCTATTCTACAGCCCCAGCCAAATATATGTGAACTTGAAATCTTTTTTTGGTGTTAGTAAGTAAAAGTAAAGTCGTCGGGGCGGCCTAAAGTCGGTATCAGCCAGTCAGCGAGGGAGTCTATCCCCTTTTCAATAACGCTAGACCAAGGAGATGTTTTTTGCGTTTGAAGTGGAGCGTCACACCTACCATCAGCTCCTTACTTTACCGCACAGATCCTTGTGCTACTCATACGCTGAGTTGGTGAGGACCGGTATCGAACTAAGAACCCTGTGGTTTCTAGCCGAACGCTCTACCGATTGAGTTAACCTGCCCATAAATTGTCCAAACAATTGTTCCTTACAAATGTTCCAATTAATCTATTAACCATGTTCAAGGAGTCTTGTAGGAGATTTTCATATAAATGAGTTGTTTGTTGTATTGAAATAACATCATTATTCATTTATTGATAATTATAAAAGAAGTTTTATTTTTTCATGATTATAAAAATTTTATTGAAATTTATGTTTATGTGTTTGATTTGGTTTGTTTTGTTTTACGGCATATCAACCTCAGTGGGTCATTTAATGCCGATAAAGTTTTGAAATAAATCAATTCTTAATAGATAATACAATTTTTTTATAAATACATTTTTCTATTTAACCCATAGATGTACAGGTACTACCTCTCTGGGTCAGAGTGGACCAGGGAGCAATGGTGATGAAGGGGTGCTCTACATTCCCCCAAACCTCCAAAACTGGAACCTCACCATCAGATAGAGTTTAACGTCATTCCCAGGACATGTAGACCCGCAGCCACCGCCTTCTAGCACCCATATGATAAAAAGGGGTTGGGGCTTGCCATAAGGGCAATAGGGTTGGGAAAATCATATAGGTGCTAGGGCTTGACGTGACCAGCCGATTGATCGGAGGGGGCCTCTCCAACCGCCCGTTTAGCCCAAGATAGGGCCAAAGTAGAATGTTGCAGGTCATGATCATCCACCTGGGCTCTATCCTTAAGCATCACAAGTCGCCACCCACGGCCAACAGGTGGCCCCATTGGGGGTGTCTTACCCCTCTGCAGAAGTGTAGTCGGTGCATTCTAATGCCCCACCGACAGGGTGGTGTGTTTATGTGTGAGAAGTTCACTATTGATTATAATTATAAAGAAATTTTAATTCCATATAAATTATGAGAATATTAGAAATACCTCAAAAGTAATACCTCCAATTTATTTCCATAAAATCAACAACAGGTGCGGAGAGAGCAATAACACTGTTGCATAGGGCCAGTTTCCAGCTACAAAACTATTTTTACTTATTACTACCGATTACGACCAGAAAGTTGGAGAGTCCGAGAAGGTTCCCGAGTCCAAGAAAGTTCCCGAGTCCGACAAAAAATACCTGAAGAAGGCCGGAGGGCATATCGGCCGAAACGTTGTACAAATAACAATGAAGATGGGGACAACAGTCCGAATACCGCAGATAATACTAATCTTCAAGCCTCATCTCGAACATTCAGAGAAATAGTATTTTTACTTATAGTTAATGTCTGTGGCCATGTATTTTTACCAACATGGTATTATGAAAGCCAAAAGGAATTAGATTTTTGTTTTTTGTCATTAAATATTTTGACAGTTTTTTTTCTGAGAGTGTATAGCAAGGAGCCATAACTCTTTGTATTATAATATGGCATTGGATTGATGATTGGGGAAGAATGAGGAAAATAAAGAAATGAAGGGTGAGCAAAATTCTACCATTTTCTGCTTATTTTATGGTGAGATGTACGAGTATGTATGAATTCCTTGAATGAATGAATTGATTTATGATGTATGTTTAGGAAAAAATAAAGATAGTAAAAAAATGTTTTTTAAGTTATTATTTTACTTGGCAGGGAAGAAACTGTAAAGGATCCTCATGCATGAATAAGGTTTGGTTTCTTTGTTTGATGGCATATCAACTTTTGAGGGTTATTCAATACCAAAAGCATCCTTATAGAAGGACAGAAGTGGTACTATTTACACTATAGCTGGTGATAGGACGTTTCAAACTTTTCCTAAGTATATTACTCAGAAAGTTAATATAATAACGCAACTGGAGTTTGCAGCTCAGCCTGTTAGCCATTGTAAGTACTCTGTTAGATTCCAAGTGGTGCAGCCGTGCAGTAGCACTGACCTGGCTACAGCTTATAAGAATTTTTGCATTAACTTATCAGAAAGATCAGATTTACATATGATTGATAATGTTTATAGCAGTCCATGCATTTCCTGTATGACAGGTTTTCAGGTTATTTCAATAGATACTTTTATTAGATATTAAATTAGAGTAAAAATGAAATGCTTATTTCATATGCTTGTAAATAATATTAAATGAAGTGAAAAATCTTTGAACCTGTAAAATTAATAGAAATCAATATTTCTACAAATATTTTACTTGGTATAAACATTTTATTTCAAAAGGTCAATGATTTTGAAATACACACATATGCACACATGATATATATATATATATATATATATTATATATATATATATATATATATATATATATATATATATATATATATATATATATACATATATATGCGTGTGTGGTGTGTGTGCGTGTGTGTATAAACGCACACAAATATATATATATTATATATATATATATAATATATATATATATATATACTTATATGTATATGTAATATTGGGAAAAAATTAGAAAAACACAAGTTTATAAACGAATAATGTTTCTCTCGCCAGAATTTCCACTTTTATTCACACATATATACATATATATAAATATAAATGTATATATATATATATATATATATATATATATATATATATATATATATATGTGTGTGTGTGTGTGTTGTGTCTTTTCTATAAGGTGAATGATTTCCAAGACACCTACTGAAAATATCTTTTTTTATATTCTAAAACTTTTTCTTAATACCTTTTAATGATGTACTTCTCCTCAGTTAAATTCTAAGCATCTCTCTTTCTTAACATTTACAACTCATTGAAAATTTATTTAAATGTCTTTTCATCTCTACGAATCTTGAATCGGGAACTTTTATTTCCTCTATTTTGAATAAATCTTTTTAGAAATCTTCAATGTTGTGAGTCCTCAATCTTTTTTAATTAACCTGACTGCCTTTCAGCTGTTCTAATCTTTTTTTATTTCTCTCCCCTCCACCCGTCAAAACTGTCGAATACTTTTTTTCCCTGTCTTTTTCTCTTTCTTCTTGGCTAACTACATGAACAGGAAAATTTCCTTCTGAAAAATTTTAGTGCTCTGGTCATATTGTCAATCTATATTAGGATAATGATGTCTTTGTGCAAAGACAAATTTAATATAAACCCTCCATATTCCGGACACATAGATATTTTATGATTATAACTTTTCTCTCGCATCTTTTACAAGAACTTACTAATCTTGTTTAAAGACATTGTGTTTATATCATTTCTTTTTACTCACAAGGGAATAAAATATATGTCTCCCTGATATATATATATATATATATATATATATATATATACACACACACACATATATACACATACACACACACATATATATATATATATACAAATACACACACACACATATATATATATACACATACACACACACATATATATACACATACATACACATACACACACACATACACACACACACACACTCACACACACACACACACATATATATATATATAATATAATATATATATATATATATATATATATATAATATTACAGGGTGTTTGGGAGAAATTTTACAGTTACATAAGGAAAAATAAAAAGTGCTTCGTAACTATAAAGTTAATGGATTGTAAAGAAATTCAACAGGCACGGAAATTACACTACTGTCAAAAAGTTTCACTCAAATTAACCACCATTAGCATCCATCACAGCCTCAATCCTGCTCCGGAACCTGGAGAAACTCTGTTGATTAACTGGGCTTTTGTAGTACTAGCATACTTCTCAACATCGCCACATACATAATAATCCATGGGGTTAAGATCTGGGGAGTTTGGAGGTCAAACTGGTGTAGTCGTAAAAATTCACTGACAACCATTTTTGGCTTTTCCCAGAGGAGTGGCAGGGGGAAAAATCCTGCTGCCATACATATGACCTACAATTGGCTACCCTTATTATTCAGGGCTTGAATACAGTGTTTAGCAACTCCATGTAGGCATCTGAGGGTCTTCTAGCACATATTTCTGCAGGTTTTTAAGGGATTCTGCTATACGAAAGCTTGTTTGTTATGTTGCTTTCTTCTAGCCACAGCCTCGTAGTCTGCATTGCAATTCATGACCGATTGTGTTCAGGGAGAATTGGGCAGCACCCATAATCTTCTTTTTTGATGCCCAGTGCAGATCATCATGATACAAGTTATTCTCTTCCATGATTCAGGTGGGTTCCAGTCATCCATACCATCTGTCAGCACGTATATGAATGAAGAAGGGTACAAGCTTATAAATGATGCGTAGTGTGCATCAATACCTCCAACCTAGAGAGAAAAATAATCAAATATAAATATATCATATTTATCCTGAACACCCTGTATATTGTGGGTGGGGGTGAGATATAATGAATATTATCATAGGAAATGTATGATGAGATGAGTTCAAATCCTGGAAAGGGCTGTTTGCATTTCACATAATTAAGGGTGTTAATACCCTTGGAAAAAGTATGAATCCAAATATTCTCCATCCTGGTATGTGTAAATAGTAGGGCATACAGGGTTCTTTAACCTTGGTTAGGCAACCAGTTTAGGAGAAGGAAAACTCTGAATTTAAACCTGTTAAACTCCGCTTAAGAAATTGACTTTGTGTCACATCCTACTTGTGTGGATGAGGTTGGTATGTATGTATGAGGTTGGTATGTATGTATGTATGTGTGTGTATATATATATATATATATATATATGTGTGTGTGTGTGTGTGTGTGTGTCTGTGTGAATGATGTATAATTAGGCAGCAGATTCTCTTTTGAGACTGTTTTATTAAAAGTGACAGGCAAAGAATTGTTGTTTAGCTTTTTATTTCGCTTTTCTTTTTGTGAAAAAGATGTTGTGACCATGGTTGCAGGCACTTTAAACAAATAAACCTAAAACACTGTTTGTGTGGTTGTAGTATGCATATTTTCAACCATCTTTGACCATTTTTGATGATGGTGGTGCTCCTATACTGTGGAGTGCTAGTGCGTAATGTTGTATATGAATATCAAGCGATTTCTTTTCGCTTTGGGGTTGGAGTCTTAAAATGCATTTGATATAGGTACAAACCCATGTGTTAGTGGATCCACTACCACCACGAAATCCTTAGCTGTTATATCTACACTTCAAAACCAAACCAATGGCTCACATGTTCATATAGGATGTCACACCCATCTAAAAATTCCATGAAAACATGGAAGCACCTAGATCCTTGAAAATTACCAGGTTATATTGTTACATAATCTATGCGGTTGCATAAGATTATTGTCGGTCCCCTGTAATTCTGAGGGGATGACATATTTTCATACCATGGAAAATTACAGAAGCCCGCCAAATATGTGAAGTCACGTGGGACCTTTTTCAGTGTCCCCAGTTTTGCAGTTAGATGTCAGGCAGAGCGGTCGGCCATTTTATGCTCTGCCTAAACTGGAACTTACGCGCGCTATGTGAGTCAGATATTTAGTTACATGAAATGTATAGTTAAGGAAATAAAAGATTGTATAAGTAATATGTTCTTGTGGTTGAGGAATGTCTTGGTAACAAGACTAAGAAGTGAATCCAGGACGACCAGCCAGCAGGAACATAGCAATAGAAACCCAGACCTTAGAAGATCCGAGACGCTAGACCAGACCAAGTCAAGATGTTAGAAGATATACTAAAGCCGGCCAGAAGAAAGGACGACTAGAAGTAAGAAGTAAGAATTAAAGAAAAGGGTATGCAACAATATAGTATCTGGCTAAATTCAAGTATGCACTTTTTTAATGTCATATTGCTCACCACTAGATAGCAGTACAAATTGCTCAATGTGCTTATTGTGAAAATGCTACAATGGAAATTTGTACAACCCCCATTTACCAATAGCACATTGATATTACTTTTTCAAAGGGACTTAGATGCAGTATCAAAAGTGCTATCATTAATGCAAGTGATCTTAATGAACAAATTTATTTATTATTTTTATTATTTTCCCCTTTGATCTTTTTAAAAGATTTTTCATACCACAGATGGTAATTTGGTCCCTAGTGACCCCTAAATGAATTCAGGCGTAAATATACTGCTCACCACTGGATAGCAGTACCAATGGCTCAATGTGCTTATAGTGACAATGTTACAACAGAAATTCATGCATATTAACCCCCATTTATCAATAAGACAATAATGATAATTTTCTAAAGCAAGTGAGTTGCATTATCAACAGTATCATATTTTCATTCTCTTCAGGCATTCTAGAATATTTTATTAAAAGAATTGATTTCTACAAGTTTATGTCTACCAATTTACAGAATATAATAATTTGCCTCTCAAATTGCATTTTACATTCACTGATCATGTTCAAGCATTAAGCAATGGTAAGTATTCTGTATTATTTTTTCACAGATAGTCAGGATCGAACCCACAACCTACAGATGATTATCCCCTAGAACTATCTTAACTCAATCCTTATATCCATTGTCTAACTGGACAATCTAGAGTGAAATTTTAGAACCTATAATCCTAATGTTCTCTTTTCCTAGGATTTTTACATCCATATTTAGGTATGACTTTTTTTTACCTTTATTCATATTGTGATTTGATTTTATGATTTTTGTTTCCAAGTTCCTGAGTTTGATAAGAAACACCTGAAAAAACCTAGCAATATCAACAGTATCATATTTTCATTCTCTCCAGGCATTCTGGAATATTTTATTAAAAGAATTGATTTCTACAACAATTTACAGAATATAATAATTTGCCTCTCAAATTGCACTTTACATTCACTGATCTTTGTAATGTTCAAGTATTACAAACATTAATATCTTTTCAGTGGAAAGGAATTTGTAATATACATCATTTTTCTTTTTGTAATAAAAGAGACATTACAGTTTTATCCTAGCTTTATATTAGTCAGCATCTTTCTTGCACACAAGAAGTTTATATGTATAAATATATATAATATATATATATATATATATATATATATATATATAGATAGATAGATAGATAGATAGATGGATAGATAAAGGCGAGTGTGGACATGAAGTCAATGGCACTTGATAACTGACATTTTCGTAGCTGTTGCAATTTTCAAACCAAGAAACTCTCAGTAACCTAGTCTCACTGAATTCATGTCCCCACTACTCTAACTTTAAATACTAGCTGTGTGTACCCAGACTTGTCCAGGTTATATAATATCTAGCTAAATGTAAGTATACACATTTTAAATCTCATATTGCAGTAGCTATCACTTGATATGCTTATTGTGAAAATGTTACAATAGAAATTTATGCATTTAACCCCCATTTACCAATAACATAATAATCATAATTTTCTAAAGCAAGTGAGATGCAATATCAACAGTGTTATCATTAATTCAAGTGATTCTAATGAACAGAATGCTCGATATGGAAATTCATTAGATTTTCAAATTTATTTTTCATTTTCATTTTTTTCACCTTTGATCATTTTTTCTATTTTTTAATACTACAGATGGTAATATGGTCCCTAGTGACACTCAAATGAATTCAGACATAAATATGAATAGCACCATGGAATTTCTAGTAAAATTCTCCCCTGGAAAAGCTTTCTTTGATCTTGTTTCAGGGTTTTATTTTACAGAGCTTTGTTGTCTGATAGACAAACAGATCACAAACATAGTATAAAATTATCAATTTTTGGTAAAAATTTTGTCAGTTTGAAGTTGTATAAATCTGTTAAAATAATCATGATTCTATGAATTCATTATATGTCTGAGATTTGGAGATGCAGTTAGATAATTTGTACGATTTGAATTTTTCAGGCGGTTGTCCTCATCTTTATTGTTATATATACAATGTTATCGCTGATGTGCCCTCCAGTCTTTTTTCAGTTCTTTCTTGTTGAACTTGGGAACCTTCTTGCTGAACTCAGGAGTCCCCCATGTTGTAATTTGAAGCCATTATGAAAACTTTAAACTAAGCCCCTTATTTAATCCAGCGGAGCAGATGGTTCTCATTCTGTTAACTATGAACAGGTTCAAGCATTAAGCAATGTAAAGTATTCTGTATTATTTGCACAGATAGTCAGGATTGAACCCACAACCTACAGATGATTATCACTTAGAACTACCTTAGCTCAAACCTTATATCCATTGTCTAATCTAGAGTGAAATTTTAGAACCTATAAACCTAATGTTCTCTTTTCCTAGGATTTTTAGATCCATACTTAGGTATGACTTTTTTTTACCTTTATTCATATTGTGATTTGATTTTTTTAATTTTTGTTTCCAAGTTCCTGAATTTGATAAGAAACACCTGAAAAAACCTGAAGGGCGCATCAACCGAAACGCTGTGTATATAACAATAAAGATGGGAACTACAGTCCAAAAAATCTTACTAATACATATAAATAAATCTTTAAAGAGAATTATAAGATAGAAAATGAAGTTCTTGAAAAGAATGGATTTAAACAGAAATTATCCTACCAAGAACCACTAATAATAATATTATTAATAATAATAATAATGATAATAATAATAATAATAATAATAATAATAATAATAATAATACATATGAATTTGTTTCCTAGTATTATCGACTATTGTCCTCATTTTCAGTGTTATCTGTACAACATTTCAGCCAATGCGCCCTCTACAGGTATTAATTGTCGGACTCGGGAACCCTCTTGGTCTTGGGAACCTTCTTTTCGGACTTGGGAACCTTCTTTTCCCGTGTCCAAAAGAGTTCCCGAGTCCGACAAGAAATACATGAAGAAGGCCATAGGGTGCATCGGCCGAAACGTTGTACAGATAACAATGAAGATGAGAACAATAGTCCGAATACCGCAGATAATACTAATCATCAAGTCTCATCTCAAACATTCAGAGAAGTAATTTGTTTCTAATTTTCATTTTTTCATTTCTTAGTTTTATAATTTTATTATAATTCTACAAGATACAAGAGAATATTGAAAAATTGTTGGCTTGGCTATGTAGATGATTAAGTTCTTTCAGAATTTAAAAAATGTTTTATTGAATTTATTTTAGTAACGTTAAACATGTGCCAAGTGTTCTGAATTCTTGGCTGGATATGTGGAATGCCATGTGCATCACTTGGTTCTAGATCATTCCTCTCTTAGTTGGGCAGAGAATTTGTCAGCATCCATTTGTTCCATGATGCAAAAGTACAAATATTCAGAAAAAATTTTTTTTATTACAATAGAGGTGGAGACCACTTAATGTAACAATTATTGTCATGCGAAATGGAATTGACAACGCAAGTTCAAATTCTGGATAAGGCTGTTTGTGTTTTCCCTTGGACTAATGGCCTTAGGAAAGGGATGAATTCATTTTTTCACTCCCACCAGCTATGGTAAATCGTGAAGCAGACTGGGTTGTTTATCTTTGGTAAGGCAACCAGCCTAGGAGAAGGAAATATCTTAATTCAAACAAGCTTTACTCGGATTAATAATGTAGCTTATGTCACATCCTGCTCATGCCAGATGAGTTGTGTGAATACTTATAAGACTAATTAAAGTGCTAAACCATTTGTAAGTAGTTCTGTAATTTTGTGAAGAGCAGTGCCAGCATATATATATATATATATATATATATGAGGGTAAGTAATTAAACAATGTGTTTATTTGATATGGCTTTTAGCCGACAATTTTTATAGGATATGTGCTTAATTGAAGTCATACCTAATTTTGAGAATTAATTAGTTAATAATTAATGAATTTAGGCGGGCATATATGTTCAAATGTAAGGCTAAACAAATCGAGAAAATGTCAATCCCTGAATGTACATTTCGACTTATTAGGTCTCATCAGCAAGGTTATAGACATGGGAGACTGCTCCATGTGTGACTCGAAACCTTAACTGCCATATATATAGATATATATATCTATATCTATATCTATATATATATATATATATATATATATGTTTGTGTATGTGTGTGTGTTGTGTGTGTGTGCATGTGTTTGTGTGTAAGTGTAAATACATACATTACAAGTACCAATCCATTTGTAAGTAGTACTGTAATTTTGTGAAGAACAGTACCAGCATATATATATTTATTTATCTGTATATATGTATATATATATATATATATATGTTTGTGTGTGTGTGTGTGTGTGTGTGCGTGTTTGTGTGTCTGTGTCTGTGCATATATGTGTCTGTGTATGAAGAACAGTGCCAGCACACACACACACAGAATATATATATATATATATATAATATATATATATAAATATATAATATATGTGTGTGTGTTGTGGTTGTGTGTACTTGTATGTTCTGTGTGTGCATGTATTTGAAATACATACAATACGAGTACCAATCCATTTGTAAGTAGTTCAATAATTTTGTGAAGAAGAGTGCTAGCATATATATATATAGTATACATATATGTATGTATGTATTATATATATATAATATATATATATATATATATATATATATATATATATATTATATTAATTATGTGTATTGTGTGTATATGTATTCATTTTCACACATATTTACGTGTAAATGACTATTTTTCAAAGGCTTTTCAATTATAACACTTTTTGCTGGTATTTATTGCACTTAATTTCATTACAGTTGAATCAAGAACAGTTACCATAGGGTTTTCTTCGGATTTTTCACTCTTCCTTTCAAATAAAGGAATCTTGTAAATGCAATAAGAAATTGATTTGTGTCTCTTGATTGGTTTTTAAAAAAAGATAGGGACAATGAATAGCAATATTGATTTCTTTCTTCATTCTTTTTTTTTTCTTTTCTTGCATAAGAATATGAAGAGATTGATATGATGGAAATTCACATTAGCTTTTTTTTCTTATCTTATTTAGCTACTCGAGTGGCCACCATACTTTTGCATTAGAAAGGAGCAGAAAAAGAAACGCCTTCTGAAGTTTGAATGTATGAAAAAGATATGTGAGAAATTTTGGAAGTATGGATAAAAACATTTTGTAGATAACAAGCGGAGAGGCAAAAAGAAAAACATTAAGAAAAAAAAATTATGTTATTGGTTGATGTCTTTGGTTAGCATTTTAAAAGATATTTTCTAGATGTTTCTGTGGGAAGATAAATTAAAGCCAGTTTTATAAATGCATTAATACAAAGACAGATATAGTTGTAAGCTTTCTAATGCATGAACTTTCTGAGTGTGCCTTATTGAGCCTAACAATGCCTCACAACATCTGGTGGTGAGGCTCCAGTTCTGGAGATCCAGGGAGTGTGGAGTACCCCTTCATTATGACTAATTTCAAGTCTTAATTAGTTTCAATTTTTAAGTGAAATACAGATATTTTGAATTCAGATTTTTCCTTCTCCCATACTAAAAAAAAAAAATTGTTACATAGTGAGGTTTACACAGTACCAAATCGATATAATGTTGTATACCCTTTTCTTACTTCTTACTTCTAGTCGTCTTCTCTTCTGGACGGCTTTGATTCTATCTTCTAACATCTTGCCTCTGGAGTTGTCATGGGGACTTCGGTCTGGTTTTCTGTTAGGGATTTCTCTTTATCAGAAGCCCTGTGTCATTGTTAGTTTTTAGGTAATAAATACAAGACTTTGATTTACGTTGATGTTACTTTATTTCCAAATCCCCAACCCAGACACCTGCGCAGTTGAGGGACCGCGTTTATAACACGAATTGCCCCTTCGAGCTCGCTGCTTCTTCTAACTGTCTTAAACTTACTATATCCTTAAATCGGAAGACAGGGTTTTCTATGCCTTCCGGTTCTCACGATTTATCCCCGGAAGGCAAGGTGAGAGTGAGGTCAAGCGTTGTCACTCATCCTTCAAGGCTGTGGGCTGCACTAATCACCATTATGTTTCTACACTACCTTAAAAAAGTATTAGGGATCCAATAATTATGTAACAAATTGACACCCTTCTCATGGTGGAAGGGTTGGGTGTATGCATAATACACGGTCAAGTGGAGAGGCAAAAAGAAACATTAAAAAAAATTATGTTATTGGTTGATGTCTTTGGTTAGCATTTTAAAAGATATTTTCTAGATGTTTCTGTAGGAAGATAAATTAAAGCCAGTTTTATAAATGCATTAATACAAAGACAGATATAGTTGTAAGCTTTCTAATGCATGAACTTTCTGAGTGTGCCTTATTGAGCCTAACAATGCCTCACAACATCTGGTGGTGAGGCTCCAGTTCTGGAGATCCAGGGATTGTGTGGAGTACCCCTTCATTATGATTAATTTCAAGTCTCAATTAGTTTCAATTTTTAAGTGAAATACAAATATTTTGAATTCAAGATTTTTTTTTTATTTTTATAGTGTGTTAGAAGTATTAATTAAAATGTAATATTTTTGAAGGCAAAATAATGCAAATTTATGTTGAAAAACATATTTATTTAATTTCTTTCTTTTTTTTCCTTTTTTTTACCCTTTATATTTTCAGGCTAGGCCCATCTTCAGAGAGTTGAAAAGTTTCAATCTGTGTTCATTAAACTCAGCTGTGGTATTAATCCGTTGAATGTTCTAATGTAAATTCAAACGCTCGGCAAAGATCGTAAAGTTCCGTTTGGCAAAGATCGTAAAAACTCCGTTAGATCCCGTGTTGCGTCTTGTTTCGCAGGAAGCTTTGAATTTTGAATTTTGAATTCAGATTTTTCCTTCTCCCAGACTAAAAAAAAAAAAAAATGACACCCATCCCATGGTGAAAGGGTTGGGTGTATGCATAATACTCTGTTAAGCTTTTCAAATAATCACCCAGTCAGTTGGGGCCATAGAATGTAGAGACTCAAATTCTCCCTGGCTGTGGGTGGCAAACCATGATGCTTAAGGACGGAATCTTGGTGACAGAGCAGTCCATGACATACAACACACCACTTTAGTCCTTACTAGACAAGCAGACAGACCCCTCTGATCAATCAGTTGGTCACTTCAAGCCTTAGCACCTATATGATTGCCCCAATTCTATTGCCCTCTTTTTAATATGTATATTCCAGAAGCCGGTGGTTGTGCATCATAGTGTCCTGGGTATGATGGTAAACTGAATTTAAGGGTGAAGTTCCAATTCTGGAGCTCTGGAGAGTATGGTGTACCCTTTTATTGCCATTAAATAAAGGAAAAGAGGAAAGAGAAAATAGCTGGGTGGTAGTGACCACATCAAATGACTGGGGATAACTGGAAAATTGTATGTTGCAAGATAATATTATGTATTACTTCGTTTGAGTCTTCGTTCTGGGAGTTTGCAGTCTGGGGATCAACACTTTGATTCTAGCAATTGCACAGATACTACACACTAATCCCAACAGAAGTTGCTCATAGTTTATTTGCTTCTTGAGAAGTCATTGATAAATTTATTCAATTAATCCTTTTCTCAGTAAATCCTTCTATATAAAATCCAGTTGCCATTGCATTGTGATACACAAAACATACCTTGCTACGTTTAGTAGACAATTCTTACAAAAAGAGCTTTGATAGATAAATTAAAAGATAAAGATTATAATGATACATTTCAAGACAGTAGATAGGTAATGTAGATATACAAGGTACAGTATAAATCTGGGGTCAACATGAACTTTAAATTTATATGATGATAGTGCAACCATTCACCATGGTTATTTCATATTGATAGTAAACTTCTTTGTCGTATAGGTAGTCTGTTAACAGCACATTAAGAAATGGAATCAATGAAACAAAGAGTGATTTATAACCTGTGTAGGGTTATTTTATGCCTAGTAGTTAGGGAATCACATTCATTGTACATTTATATTTAAACTTAAGAGTCTTTTTCTTTGCTGGCTGTTATGTGATATCAAGTATTTGTGTCTAATGGGATTAATATCATGTGTGAAAGAAAGAGTATATAAGAGTGAAAGAAAGAAATCAGTAACAGCGATAAAACATCAAATACGTCGCAAATGCTTACGCAAATGGTTGGAAATTGTTAAATACCAATAGAAATCTACAACGATTTATTTAAGATGTTATTTCCATGAAATAAATAAATACATTGAAGTGTGAAATAAAATGGTGCGACCTAAGTCAAATAATGGACGATTCTATTTTTTTAAGTGATTCTTAAGTGATTGATTGAACACTTCTATTTGACCAATAGATGTTTTGATTAATTCAACTTTTTATCTGAGTGTCTCACTAATCAGATTATAGTCAAGTCATGCTGAAGGCACCGGTTCCTACTAGATCCCTAAGCAGTGATGAGCCTGTTCAATTGGGTGACCACTTGAGCAATAAAAGGTACTGTAAGCAACCTGAGTCCTTTGTTTATCAAAATGAGTTGAATTGCATTAAATGACCCATAAAGGTTTGATATGTTGTAAAACTGTTGGAATATTTTTGTATATAAGGTGTGCTGGAAACCGCCACTTAAACTTACACACTCAACATGGGTGCGTGGATTTAAAGCCAGCCAATCAACTGCTCTAATACGTGGTTAGTTAACTATTTAATCACTGATTTGGAAAGCCATTCATTTGCATATATTCACCATTGCCAAACGGACCTGTAACCAAGGATTTTGCTCAACCAAAGGATTCTACCAAATACTAAGAGACACCTAGGAAGAACCAAAGGATTTTAACCAATACTAAGGGACACCAAAGAACAACCAAAGGATTCTTCACTAAAGATCAGTGTAGCATAATGGACCCGGGAACACTATATTTGTGGCCTTGTGCCAGACGCAGAGAAACCTTAATAGAATGTAGCACGATTCTCAGACCTTACGGGAGTGGGCGAGCAAGAACAATATGAAATTCTAATTATCACCTTGAGTCGATTCGTAGCCAGTGAGTCTGGGATTTTGCTATTAAAATTTAGTTTAATCGGTTTGTCAGAAGAAAGGATGGTTGACCCGTTGACACGCGCAATTTGGTAGAACAATTAGAACCTTCGATAGATTCGAGAATATTCTAGAAAGTTTATCACCGATTTCTATATAATGAGAGAACCTTAGATTTTGCGGGAGTTGTTGAGTTCTGGAGACCGAGGGAGTAAGATCAGTTGAGTTTAGTTTGGCCGTGTTGGTAAGAAACGAGCAAGTGGGGTCCTGGAATCGAGAAATGGTGTTGATGATGTGTGAAACCTGCGATTTAATATTTTACACTGGGCGAAGTTAAAAACATACCAATTAATATAGCCTGATAATTGGTACTGACCATTGGAATGAAGTTAAGGACATTACTAAAAACATATGTGTTAATGAAATTAAATCTCTCTCTCTCACCTCTGCTTAACACAAGGGTTCTCCATGATAAAGTGCTCTTACTTGAAGCCCAAAAATGGCCACAAAAACAAAACAAGCAAAAAACCAACCCACAAATAAGAAATTTTAATAACAAGTTTAGTTTAATCACAGAATCAACTGAATTTCCCTAATATTTGCATTTTCATATTAAAGAGTTACCTGGAATATATGCCTCATATTTTAAATCAAGATTTTCATTTGTATCTATTAGAGTGTGGGTTGCTGACCCAACTGGAAATCATCCTTATTTCTACAAAGAACACATCCAACTCTGTTGCATTAAAAGATGAAAAATAATGTCATAGGATGGGCAAAATTATCTGTATAATTCATTAATCTTATCAAACAACACACATTGCTCCAACTTTTGGGATTTCAAATTTCCTACAAAATAATTATTTTTATTTGCTTTTAGCAAACAATTTTAGATTCATCTCAGTTGAGATAATTTCTAGGGATGGTCTTATCATTCATCTATTCAGACCAGCAGGCACTTTTGCTATCAGTTGGTACAAACATATTTTGGCAGTGGCTCTTGGAGTTCAAAGATGTTGATCATTAAATATGGTCAGAAGGTTAAAAAAATCCAGAGAAGAAAACAGGAATCATCAAATAGAGGGAAAAGGAGTAGAACAAAAGTTCTAAGAGATAAAATTAGAGATGGTCTTTCCTTAAAATAAGAATATGACCACCGCTGCCCTGATCCTTCTTTTCAACAATGAGATGACAACATGCCTAGAATAGAGTTACATAATTAACAGGTGGCCTATTAATTAAGTGAAAATTCTTCTAAGCTGCAACCATGTCACTGCTACTAGATGGCTGTATTATTTGGACTTTATTGAAACAACTGGAGAAAAAGCTAGATGTGAACTACATAAAGTTACTGCAAGCTGTCTTGAACAAATCCTGAAAGCATAATTCTACAAGAAATCAGCTGGTCGGCCACTTACCCCCTATCTGAAAAAACATCTAAGCATAAGCAAGACATGCTGGACACTGCTAGAGAAGTAAACATGAAGTCATGTGACGTTCTCCTGTGGATGCATACTCATGGGCACACCAGTGTTTACCGACCAGAAAAAAAACTTACATTCATCAGCTCTGTATGGACACTGTATGGATTCCATGTGGGGGACTCTCCAAGAGTAATAACCAAAACTGACTGGTGATGAGAGAGAATCATTGGAGACTATACAGGTATGACTTAATGATGTTAATGATGTAATAGAAAAATGTGTATTAAATTTTAATCTATGGCTAATGTTAATATAATATTAAGGAATTTCTATTAATCCAGTCAAGAAAAAAGTATAAAATGGTTACTTTTAAAAATCTTTAGGGAGCAAAGGAACATACATAGAATTATTCAATTTTCTATTTTTGTTCTTATTTGGTTGTTCTCTTGTGGATATATAGACATGGACACACCAGTGTTGACTGACCAGTAAACACATTCATCAGCTTTATATGAACACTGGATCCCATGTAAGGGACTTTCTAAGAGTGTTGACTAAAAAGGACAAGCAATGACAGAGAATCATTGGAACCTATACAGGCATGACTTTATGATGTTGATGATATAATAAAAAAATGGGCATTAAATTTTAATATATGGCTAATCTTAATCTAGTATTAAGGAAACCTTAATCTAGTATTAAGGAAATTCTATTAATTGAGTCAAGAAAAAAGTATAAAATGGTTACTTTTAAAAATCTTTAGAGAGCAAAGGAACATACATAGAATTATTCAATTTTCTATTTTTGTTCTTATTTGGTTGTTCTCTTGTGGATATGTAGACATGGACACACCAGTGTTGACTGACCAGTAAAAACATTCATCAGCTTTATATGAACACTGGATCCCATGTAAGGGACTTTCTAAGAGTGTTGACTAAAAAGGACAAGCAATGACAGAGAATCATTGGAACCTATACAGGCATGACTTTATGATGATGATATAATTAAAAAATGGGCATTAAATTTTAATATATGGCTAATCTTAATCTAGTATTAAGGAAACCTTAATCTAGTATTAAGGAAATTCTATTGAGTCAAGAAAAAAGTATAAAATGGTTACTTTTAAAAATCTTTAGAGAGCAAAGGAATATACATAGAATTATTCAATTTTTTATTTTTGGTTTTATTTTTATTGTTTCCACTATCATGACTACTTCTTCAAGATTCCAAATTCTTCATTTGCAGTTTTGTATGTTTTTCATTATGTTAATTTTGGTAAAGCATTGTGTGGTAAAATTTCAAAGATGTTGGAGAAACTGCTTCTTTTTTTTTAAGATCAGCAAATTGGTCTTTCATGATCGAGGAACAAAAACAGCTTTTCTGAAATGGGCATTATGAAAAGCAGAAAATGTATCGCGTTCGTTTGAATTCAGCCTGTTATTAAAAGAAGCATACTATTGGAATACACCACTGCTGAATCAACCAATTCTAAAAAGGAAAAAAACAAATAAATAAATAAATAAATAAAATAAAAAATGAAATAATCAAAAATGGCATCAGATCTAAAAAAAAAACACAAAAAATAAAAAAAGTAAAAAGACAGAAAAGACTCTAGGACAAGATAATTTAGTCAAAAGAAAGATATTTCATTTATTTCTGTATTGAAAAGAATCTCTAGCTTCGAAAGCCTCAATTTTACGAAGCAGGTTTTATTTTAAAGAATACAAATACAAAATTAAATTAAAGATACAAACTGTTTTTTTAGACATGCTGAAATTGTACATGGTAATGTGATTAGGCCTGGCTCAATGTTACAGGAAATAGTTTAAAAAACATTATTGCTGACTTTGCACCAATCATTTGAAGGCCATATATTTTAAAATGACTTCTTTCATCATTTCTTTGCTGATACATTTGAACCTTAAGAATAATTTACAAGAGAACTTCATTGAATACTCAGCAAAGAATCTTTTGTTCAATCAATGAAAGAAGTAATCCAGGTGTTTTGAAATGCCATTCAGACTGCACGCAGTTTTGAACTCTATTACAACACAATGGCTGAACTCTTTGAACTCAAATGCCTATTATATCAGATTGAGCATGGTTTATCATACACCTGAAGAAGATCACATCAGATACGAAAAAAAAAGGTTTAATATAATGGTTGTTTACATGATATGGAGGTGCTCATGGTATAACAATTATCATTTAAAAAAGTGGACTTGGCCATGCAAGTTCAAATCCTGTACAAGGCTGTTTGCATTTCACATAGCACTAATACTATTCTGCACAAGCTTGCCATATACATTTCCGATTACAATATCCATTATGCCATGGGCTTCCACAGTCTTTATATAAGCTTGGGCAACTTACCATGGTGTAATGATTAGCAACTTAGTCTCACAGATCCATTATGCCTGAATAGCTAGTTTGATTCTTGCTGGATGCTCCATAATTGTGAACTTGAGTCACATCCTACCTGTGGCAAACATCTTGGGTAAATACCTGGATAGCCCATCATGGTGCAATGGTTACCAAGGTAGTCTCGCTGTTCCAATACAACTGAATAGCAAGTTCGATTTTAGCTAGATGTCCCATACTTGTGATCTTGTGTCACATCCTACCTATAGTGAGTGGGTTGGGTAAATCCATGAAAAAATCAAGGACACATTCACACTGTGTTAGAGGAAGGAAACGTGTTTAGACCACGAGTTGGGAATATTTTATGTTTAAAGAATACATTGAAAATTATTGTACATTATTAAAACAAGACCCTGCCAGAGGGACTTAGAATATGCTATCAGCAGAAAGAGATGTTCTGCGGTGGTGGTGAGGCTATAGTTCTGAAAGTCGGGAGAATGTGGAGCACCTCTTCATTGCCATCAATACCAGGCATGTTAGTACCTGTTTGAGACCCATCTATGGATCAAATAGATTTGTTTGCAAATTATTCATATTAGTTTTGAATATCTGGTACCATGTGACCATGTGCAAAAAACACTTGATATAATACACCAAAATGTAAGTATAGTTGTATGAAAATAACCCAAAAAAATTTGACATGTCATTAAAATCAATCAATCAATTATATTATAAAAGTGATTTTTTTCTTCCTCCTACTCCTCCCCAGCTATGGATAAATAGTAGTTCAGACTTGACTAGTTAGCCCTGGTAGAGCAACCAGTCTAGGAGAACAAAAAACTATAAATTCAAAACCAGGAAGTCATAGAAATAGCATCTACATCCTATATAAAAATTATTGTCATAGGAAATGGACAGTGGGATGAGTTTCAATCCTGGACGAGGCTATTTGCAATTCACATAATGCTAATACTCTTGAGAAAGGTAAGACACTAACTATTCTCTCTCCAGCTATGGGTAAATAGTAGAGCAGACTGGGATATTTAACCTTAGTTATGTTAAGTATCTGGCAGCCATCCTTCGTTCCAGATGTAATGAATAAGTAAGCAAGCCAATAAGAATCCTGTGTTAACGTATTCCTTGTAAGTCCTTCGTCCAAGATAATCCAAGTATCAATGAAATGAGATCAAATTGGGATCTCTATTAATACAGCATAAGCAGCAGCAGCAGTGCCAGTGATTGGACAATAGAAATGCCTTCGGTGGTCACGTGGTAGTCAACGAGTCTATATTTAGGAGTAGGCTTCTTTCACCCGACTTATATCTAAAAACTGTAACAGGTTAGGTAACTCTGAATTCAAATCTGTTAAACTTCACTTAAGAAATTGACCTTGGTTGCATCCTGCTTGTGTGGAGGTGTTGGTAAATATATATGTTATAGGTGATACACCCTATTGACCAATGGAATGCGCCGACAGGTTACTATAAATAAACAGGGATAATTGTGGCTTAGGAGAAAGCCAATGCGAGTGCCAATAACTCTGTTCGTTGGACGTAATTTCCACATCTCTCTATTGTATTGTCTACTTTCTGTTAATACATTCTTCTACTTTTCGTTACCTGTTGTTTTGTTCTTATTTGACCCCTTAAAACCTCACAACAATATATATATAAAGATCTAGAGGTAAAGCATTCAGAGGTTTAAAATCACCTATTGTCAGTGTTTTCTTTGTAACTCTTCCTTTGTATCTTGATTTATTTTTCTATTATACCAATATCCTTTCACTCCATGAATAACACTTAAATCCTTGTGCACTTTTTAAATGAGCAATTGAACTAACCAAGAAAACAATAAAAAAAAGGAGCAATTGTCTTCATTCTTTAAAGACAAAAATAGTTTTCACAAGTTGTAGAAGTCAATAAAAACTGACAGTGAAACATTGTAAATATTTTTCTGTTTAATCAGAAATGTTGCTGAAGACATCTATCGAGCCTGGTCAGCCCTGTTGGCTGCGGATTTAGAATATACTGACAACACTTCTGTAACTGTTATTTTTAATTTAAATATATCAAATATAGAATATCTTTAAATATATTAAAATATAAGTATATAGCTCTTGCTTACCTGTCAAAAGTATTTGCTCCTGACCCAATTGAATATCAATACAATATAAGTCTCTGAGCTCAACGATTCAACCACAGCAATTATCCCATAAAAGTGATAAAATAAACAATTAAAAAAACCTTAACCGTGAGCCATATAGCCGTCTGAGAGTACAGTTAACAGCATCTTCATTCTTCTGCGGCTAACTAGAAACTGACTATCTAACTAAACTATCTCACGCTTACCTGGCAAAACAGGAAGTGGAGGTCACAATATGGTTAAAAGACATAGGCGTAGCCCATAACCAATGAAAACAGGCTGCGTGGGCAAAGAGGCATGTCTACAGAAAAACTACGTAGGTGTTACAATCATCTGTTGGCTTTGGGTGGCGACCCATGATACTTAAGGACGGAATCCTGTTGGATAAGCAGTCCATGACATGTAACACTTCACTTAGACTCGTACTTAGGCTAGATTGGTGGTCGGAGAGGCCCCCTCCAATCAATCGGTTGTTCATATCCATCCCTAGTACCTATATGATTGCCACAACCCTATTATCCTTATGGCAATCCCCAACCCTTTTAATCATATATGTGCTAGAAAGCCATGACTGAGGGTCTTCATGCTCAAGGAATGACATTAAACTCTATCTGATGGTGAGGTTCCAGTTCTGGAGGTTTGGGGAATTTGGAGCACCGCTTCATCTCCATTGCTCCAAGGTTTACTCTGACCCAGAAGGTGGTAGCTGAGGGTCTTCATGTCCTGGGAATGATGTTAAACTCTATCTGATGGTGAGGTTCTAGTTCTGAAGGTTCGGGGAATGTGGAGCACCCCTTCATCATTGCTCCCTGGTCCACTCTAGCCTGGAGTGGTAGTACCTGTTAGGGTCCCATCTATGGTTTGAATAGAAAAATGTATTTATAAAAAAAAGTTGGGTATCCATTAAGAATGAATTTATTTCAAAACTTTATCGGCATTAAATGACCCACTGAGGTTGATATGCCGTAAAAAACAAACTATATCAAACCTGGTCATTAAATGCAATTAATTCAGATATACTTTCTAGTAATTGTATGAGGTTAATCTCAAAAGTAAGGTCTTCAAAGTGCTAAGGATGTAGGCAAACTGTTCATGCAGCTATTATCAACTCTGTTGTGTTTGTTGTGCATGCACCTGCGCATATACCAGCCACTGCGTGTGCCTCACTGACAAACTCACTCTTGGCTTGGCAGACATTTTGATGGAGGTCCTGATTAATACTAACACTAAGTGTGAAGAACACAAAAGAAATTAAACTGATAGAAATTTATCATAGGTTAATGGAAGTGTGTGGTAAGTTGTGTATGGATGTCAAAAATATCCACATGTGGTGTAATGAGTTTGCATTGATAATGAGGTGCAATAACATTATGTAATAATAAGCAGCCTACTAGTTTGCATCTGCTTATTATTACATAACCAAAATAAAATCATTGACCACTAAAACCATTTACTCTACCTGCTAATTGCTTGCATTTACCCAACCCTTTCACCTTAGACAAGATGTGACACAAAATCAATATTTAAGTGCATAACAGCATTCAGAGTGTTTTTCTCCGAGACTAGTTGGCTTACCCAGGCTAAATAACTCAGTCTTTCCCACTATTTATCCATAGCTGGAGGGAGAATAGAAGGTTTCATGCATTTCCCAATGGTATCTGCACAAAGTGAAATCCAATTAACCTCATCCAGGATTTGAACACAGGTCACAAATTTCATTTCTCTTATTTAGTGTGATTAGACTAAAATTTCTTTATTCTACCCTACTTTATGGTGCTATTACATTTTCAAGGTGTTTCCAATTGGATTGGAAATGGCTTTATTTTCTGCCTTCACAAGTTTTTGATTACAATTAAATTTTACAATTTTAATAAATTTATATTACAATTAAAAATAAATTCATAAGGGAAATAACTCTATAATTAACATTTAATAGTTATCTAACTTGAGAAATAATAATGTTTTGGTTGAGCACAAATGTAGACCATTTTTTATATCACTAATTGGGACTGGACCTATTCTAGCAGTGACCATCCCAAGTGGAGTTTAACAGGTTATAATTCAGAGTTTTCCTTCTCTTAGATTGGTTGCCTAATCAAGGTTAAAGAGACCAGTCCACCCTACTATTTACCCATAGCTGGAGGGAGAGTAGTTGGATTCATACCTTTCCCAAGGGTATTAGCACTATGTGAAGTATAGCTTCGTCCAGGATTTGAACTCGGGGCAACGAGTCCATTTCCCATAACTCTAACCATTACACCACAGCTTCCATACATCATTATTAATTGGTTTGGCCCTTTGTTTCATTCTTTAATCAGGAGCATTTTCACTATATCGCTCTGACTTTAATCTTGCTACAATGTGCTATTTTTGGTGGGAAGTATATAGAAATCAAGTCTTTATTGTTAGTCATTCCAGAATTTCAGATAAATATATACCGTGTCACATCTTAGCAAAGAGTCTCGCTGAAAATATTACCTTTGTTTTCTCTTCAACTATTTTGGCTCTACCGACAATTAGTCTGATGAAAAAAAAAATGATGAATTGGTTTGCAATGGCATCATTTTATACTGGCTTCAATCACAAGAAACGTCCATCAACTCTGATTACATTTTCTTTCCACGTTAGTGTCTTCAACCATTTTATTTTTAAACGTTTTTTTTTTTGCTTCACACTTAAATCAAAAGAATGATATACATTCATGTCTTCTTTTCTTTTGGGAATTTCCATTTCTTACTCATCAGACAAGTAATTTAGTTTTAACTTCCCTGTTGTTCTCTTCCTCATTAAGAATTTCACTGCTTTCTAGACACTTTACCGTGACTATAATTTTGTGTTGGTTGATAATATGTCTGGTTTACTTTCAGCTTCATCTCTGCACACTTAGTATTAAGGTAAATCTTATTTATCTGATAGCTACTACTTGTTAGAGTAATAATGTATTTGATATATTTACCAGGTAAATGTTATATGAGCAATTTAAATTTACCATATATACTCAAGGATAGGTTGCATCAGTGGATACGTTGCACCCCTAATTTGCGATTGTCAAAATGGATGTCTGTGGTTAACCTACAGATAGGCTGCATTATAATTTGGCTAGTTACACAATTTATTCTAACATAAAATTTATCAAATATTCCCATTGTTTCAAGACTATACTTACACATATTAGAATTAGAACACTTTGCCATAGACCAGGGATCACCAAACATTTTCACAGTGAGCTGGATAATTGATAAAAAAATAAAGAACGTGGGCCACATTATTATTGTGTTCAATACTTGCTAGCCAGAACAAAAGCCCTGAGAAAAAGATGTAATACAAAATTTATCTTTCCATGTTATATTCATGGATGGGTGGCGTAAGATGCACAAAAACAAATTTAACCAACATATTTATTTTCAAAACATTATCAAAGAATGCAACATTGGCAGAAAGGTTTAGTGAGATTTATGAAACTGAATTAAGCGTAAGATACACAAAAACAAATTTAACCAACATATTTATTTTCAAAACATTTTCAAAGGACGCAACATTAGCAGAAAGATTTAGTGAGATTTATGAAACTGGATTAAGCGTAAGATACACAAAAACGAATTTAACCAACATATTTATTTTCAAAACATTATCAAAGAATGCAACATTGGCAGAAAGGTTTAATGAGATTTGTGAAACAGAAATCAAGTACCGTCGGTGTGCCTTATAAAATGCTTTCACGGGTTGGATCCAACCCGTGTGCTGTAGATTGATGGCCCCTGCCAGAGACTGTAATGCATAATGCAAGCATATAGAAATAAGTGTTGCATTACTTTATAATGAGCTTGGGTAAAAAAGCATAAATGTGAGCAGCATCAGACCATTTTAAAGCAATAAGTCAGCTGGAAACTTTGATATATATATCTTGTATATATGAAAAGTGAAGGCATGGTGCAGCACTGCTTCAACCACTACACTAACGACTCTGCAGTTGCTGGGAACATGGATACAACCCCCAGGACAAGCGGCACGCTACCATTTTCCCCTTATACAGGAACAAAAGCATAGCTTGACAAGTCTTGCGCGTGTTACACTGGCGCGTCTGCAGGCATTGCATCTTGCACCCATCTAGGGACACAGTCTGGCTTCCGAGCAACCAACCGCAGGAGGGGTGCCAGGAGAGAGGATGCTACTCTGCACCCCATTGACGGACCTAACGAAGGCATCCAACCTGGCCACCCGAAGTGTTTGCAGTCACTGCACCAGAGGCTCCATATATTGCTATTCAAAAATTGTACCGCTCAACCACTCAGGCAGTTGCGCAAAAAAAGTGGACTACGCCAACGTCTTTAGTAGACGGAAGGATGCCAACCATACATGAAAAGCTTCAAAAGATTTCACATGCATATTGTAAGCATTTTGCACCATTGCAATTGATGATCATTGTAACTTAATGATTACTAAAAATTCAAGTAGTGTTGTTTTACATTTTTCCCAATGGATAGGCTGCACCACTGATTCTGGTATAATTTTGGGTTGAAAAAAGTGTGACATATCTGTGAGTATATATGGTATACAATGGGCGGTTGGAGAGGCGCCTCCCACCCCTGATCAATCAGCTGGTCATATCAAGTGCCTATATAATTTTCCCAACCCAATTACTCTTATGGCAACCCACCGCCCTTTTTATCATATATATATTTACCAACCCCTCCGCACGAGCAGGATGTGACACAAGGTCAATTTCTTAAGCGGAGTTTAACAGGTTTGAATTCAGAGTTTTTCTTCTCCTAGACCGGTTGCCTTACCATGGTTTAAGAGTCCAGTCTGCCCTACTATTTATCCATAGCTGGAGGGAGAGTAGGATTCATACCTTTCCCAAGGGTATTAGCGCTAAGTGAAATGCAATTACCACATCCAGGATTTGGACTCGGGGTGACAAGTCCATTTCCCATTACTTTAACCATTACACCACGCGCTTCCATTTTTATCATACCCTTTTTATCATATATGTGCTACAATGCAGTGGCTGATGTTCTTAGTGAGCTGGGTATGATGTTAAACTGCATCTAGTCAAGAGGTTCCAATTCTGGAGCATTGGAGAGTGTGGAGTACACCTTCATTATCATTACTCCCAGGTGCATTCTGATAGTACCTGTTAGGGTCCTATCTATGGGTTAAATAGTTCAAATAATGAGTTTTAAAACGTGTATATAAAAGTTTTAAAAAATTAGAATACCCAATAAAAATGTCTTCAACATAGAATAAGCAAAGGGTTGGCATGTTATAAAATCCAACCGGCCAACCAACAGCCAAGGATGCAAATATATGCCAACATTTACAATTATTATTATTAGTGCTAGGGAATATATTTAGTCGGGTCTCCAGTCATCAAGGACCAATATTATCATTAGTATAAGTTTGATATACTGACAAAAGAAGGAAAGACAAGAACGGTATATACAAGAACATTTAACACTCAATATATAAAATGTACATATCAGTGATATCAAAAGAAAGAATACACAAATGTGACTGTCCCAATATAAAAAATATACTCATATTGTTTCATGAATGAGAAGGGCATACAAATTATAAAAAGACTTACTTGACAAATATGGTTAATATTGCCATGTGCTTCCATCAATCCCTGACAAGTTTAGAGACAACATCTATAGTTAAAAAAACTGAATCAAAAATTGGTCAAGAATTTTTTTTTTTATTTCTATTTTTTTACTGTCATATTACTCCACATTATACAACTCACAGGCATTCTCTAATGGAAATAATTATTTATTATCTCTCTATGTTAAATAATATATCGGGATAATCTATTGTTTGGTAGGTAGTGTAATATGATTTAATATGGTGTCAAAAAACCATTAGAGGCATTCAGTTTGACTGATAGGTGATGACCCTAGAAGGCATTTCAGATCATGTTTTAACTAGAAGAAATTCATGTGATCAAATGATACTAGAAAGAAGATAACATGAGTCAATTAGAGAATTGCAATGAAAGTCGCTGAGAATATCCATCTCTGATTCCCATCATTTGGAAGTGTTTTTGAATGAATAAAGAAATTATGTGCAAATAAAAATTTGGTCTTGTTTTACTGATCTCACCTGTGTGGATAGGATGAAACATAATGAGAATCACTGACATGGGGAGAAGAACAAAACAGACAGAATTGTTGTATATTGTACAAACGGAAATAGTAATTTCCGGTTAAATTAAACAAAGAAAAGACGACAAAAATGACTAAGGACTTTTTTCCCGGTAAAAGCGAAAAGTTAAAAAACGGAAGCGAGGCTTTCCGGCCAAAGAAGCAGGGAGATAAATAAATATATAAATGCCCGTTATCAGATCAAAAGACAAAGATGCGTAGGAGTACCTATCAATATAAAAGGCCTGAGGGTTCGAGCCGACAAGTCAGTCAGACAGCGGACGGCGAACAGAGCACAATGAGCGACTGTCGACACAGTCCATCGCTGCCAGCGGGCAGTGAGGTTCGTCCAGCCCGTCCACCTCACCAGCGCCAGTTCTCAACAGTAGTAGTAGTCATCGTCAACCCTTGGGCTTTCCTATTGTCACGCTCGACACCCACCAGCCGAGAGAGAGAAATAAAGTCAACTCCTACTATACCTATGTGTTGGATTTCATTAAGCGACTACTACATATTTCGCCACGTGACCATATATACCCGCAACGTATACAGATACACGATTTAGCAGCGTGAGTTTGAAGAAGCCGCTATATAACATATAGAATTTGATGCCAGTATACAACAGAATGGTCTGGACAACATGAGGAATGAGAGAAGAGATTGGTAATTGTCAGTGATTCAAGATATTGGTGATAAGTAAGAAGCAACAAGAAGTATAAATAACTACTAAACAGTTATCGTGATTTGGTGCTATACTAGCTCATTGTAAGAAAATACTAACACCTACACAATAAAATCAACCACTCTGTCGACTGGGGCATTAGAATACACCTCTGCGGAGGATATGATAATGGGGCCACCTATTGGCCATGGGTGGCGACCTGTGATGCTTAAGGATGGAACCCAGGTGGCTGAGCAGTCTATGACATGCAACACTCCATTTGGCGCTTACTTGGGCTAGACGGGCGGTTGGAGAAGCCCCCTCTGATCAATCGACTTTTCATATCAAGTGCTAGCATGTATATGATTGCCCCAACCCTATTGCTCTTATGGCAAGCCCCAACTCTTTTTTATCATATGGGTGCTAGAAGGCGGTAGCTGAGGGTCTTCCTGTCCTGGGAATGATGTTAAACTCTATCTGATGGTAAGGTTCTAGTTCTGGAGGTTTGGGGAATGTGGAGCCCCCTTCATCATTGCTTCCTAGTCCACTCTAGCCTGGAGTGGTAGTACATGTTAAGGTCCCATCTATGGGTTAAATAGGAAAATGCATTTATAAAAAAAATTGAGTATCCATTAAGAATGAATCTATTTCAAAACTTTATTTGTATTAAATGACCCATTGAGGTTGATATACCATAAAACAAAACAAAGCAATACAATAAAATCTAAAGTTTAAACTTTCTACTAATGACTTTAAATATATTTAATAGATTATGTAATAATTAATTCGTGGATGCCATTTCTTAACCCTAGCCATCTGTCTCCATACTGGCATAGGCGTCTGTACTAAGCATCCATGCAGATATATGCCAACAACTGACCTCAAAGGCCTGCACACTCTTTCCTGCTCTTTGCGTCCAAGTCATCACCTTTGGTTTTCTGGCCTGAATAGGACATTGACCATTGCCTTTGTTTGAGAATGCAGTCCAACCATTATCAAACTACAGGAGCTCAATAGTAGAGATGGAAAATGGCCAGACGGAATTAACATCTTTTCTTTTAGTCAAGGTAAGAGTATATGCTTGGATGTCACTTCCATCAACACTTTTGGCCTCTGACACGTCCGCTCCTTAACCTAAATGGCTCGTATGGCCACTTTGAAAGCTGAAGTGCACCACGAGCACCTGTTTGTTGGAACAGTTTCTGCTCAAGCCACTGGCGTTTGAGATGACTGGCATTTACGGTGAGAAGACAGAAGCTTTCATCAAGGAGATAGCCAAATGCCTCATGCTTCTTAATAGACTATATTTTTATAGCAAAGAGTGGCATTCAACATGGTAGTGCTCAACTTCCACTTCAGAACAAAAATTATATGACCTTTAGGCACCCCTTTTGCTTTGCTGATTCATAAGTACATTTTTTTATTTACACCGTCAACATACTGTTGTTTGTTAGACAATTTTTAGAGTTTTTTTTTAATATATAAAACTAACCCCTAACCTTAACCCCTAACCCTAACTCCTAACCCTAATCCCTAACAAACAACCGGATGACCGTGTAAATGAAAAAAGATCATATGGTCCAATTATTTTTCTGTTATCTATTATTTTTAAATTTTTAAATACAAAACGAAAAAAGAAATATTATTTGTGGGTAATTCCATGTTAAATCATCCAGGTCATGTCACCCATCCGTTTCAATTTTCTAAAATTTTGTCCAAGTGTAGATTATGATTAAGTTAGGTAATCCAATATTTTTGGAATTGGAATCTCAAATTTTGGGTAGTGTCTAATGTTAACATTGTCCACACCTGGAAAACTTTTCAGAAAAATTGAAGGGGTGTCTGACAATTTTACTTTTTTCTGAATGATTTGACATAGTACAACCTTTGTCTGAATTTTTGAGATGTGGCTTGATGATCTATGATTTTTCATACTACAGGCAATGTTTTGGCTGTTGTATATTCAGACCTTCTTCAGGTGTTCCTTATCTATCCAAGATCTTTTTTAATGATCATGACACTTCTCGGGTTGATAGGCAGGCAAAAGCAATGACATCATTATTTGAATGAGATCTTCAAAAGTTATTGTATGATCAACAGTCAAATGATTCAAAAATATTACCCAAATTGGGTCATTGATATGCTTGGAGAGAAAGGGAACACCTGAAGAAGGCTGGAGGATACAGCAACGTAAATGTGTTTTGAGATACCAAAATAAAGATGAGGGTTGTCCAAAAAATCAGAATTATTTTCATCATTTCTATTCAGAATTGAATATTGTAAAGAAATAACATACTGAACATATACTTATCAAAACATAACCTGAAAATTGAAATATTAATTATAAAAGATTTTATTCACTACTTTTACTTGAATCAAAATAATGTATATAATGTGAGGTTAAGAAGATTTCAGAGAAATAAAAGAATGAAATCTTGCAGTAAAATTTGACTTGAATAGATTCTGTCTTATCTTTTTGTTCAAATATTTCCAAGCATGAGATTAGACGATCAACTGCTTATAGCCATTGCATGATCAAAAGCTGAATGAATGCTTTTAGCATTTAAAAGGTAACCAATGAAAAAAAAAAGAAATTCCTATAATTTAGGTGTGTAATTCCTGTATTCGTGTTTGGATTTCAATGCTGATTTTGCTTGTGAACAACGAAGTCACTTTTGAGCAAAAGAAAAAAAAATAAGAGTAAATAGATTTTGTTCATTTGACCTCCAGATTAGATATTGTCTTTAAAAAAAGAAATGTTT
This sequence comes from Doryteuthis pealeii, assembly GCA_023376005.1. Classification (NCBI taxonomy): domain Eukaryota; kingdom Metazoa; phylum Mollusca; class Cephalopoda; order Myopsida; family Loliginidae; genus Doryteuthis; species Doryteuthis pealeii. Next base: position 5,938,019 of record CM042149.1, on the reverse strand, counting down.
TTTTCTTGCTAAATTCTAAACTAGGTTTAATTGTTAATTAATATTGTTCAAGTATATATTTCTCTGTGAGATTTATCATTTAAATCTATTAATAACAGAGATTGTCTGTAACCGAAATTACGTCACTGCTTACGTCACACTACCGAAAATCGTCAATACATAGAATAAACTGTAATCAGTTTTAAAAATTATTCTTTACTCTTTTTCAGTAACAAGAGGCTAACTAAAAAAATTACAAGTAAACAAATACCTACGATTTTGTGAAAATCTATGTGCAAAATATTCAAAATAATTATTTGATTGATAATTAATAGATGCATGTGACATTTTATTTTAGGGGGACAGAATTAAGTTTCCATTTCAAATTGTTTTATATTTTTTATTCCTTTAATAAATTCGATGATTTTACTTACTTGTGATACAAACCATTTAACACTGAATTTTTTAACTCTCAGGAAATATCTTTCAAAAATAATTTTTACGCCGCCTGTAGGGCGTTTTTTCTAGTATATAAAATATTCATACACACGTCAAATACTGGAATAGAATATTTTTATTAAAAATCTGAACACATTTTATCTCTATTTTCATTTGTAAAGAATTTGATTGAATTTCTAAAATGTTGCTATTATTATTATTATTATTATTATTATTATTATTATTATTATTATTATTATTATTATTATTATTATTATTATTATTATTATTATCATGAGGGATGTGATACATGGTCATTTTAAGTAGAATTTAACTGAGTTTTTCTTGTCCTATACTAATTACATATCCATGTTAAAGAGCCAAGTCTGCCCTACTATTTATCCATAGCATAGTATAGATGGATTCATACATTTTCCAAGGGTATTAGCACTATGCAAATTTCACCCAGCCTCATTCAGGATTTAAACTCATGTTGGTGTTTCCATTTCCAATGATGATAACTATTACACAACGGCATATATATATATATATATATATATATATATATATATATATATATATATATATATCATAATTGGGAGCCTTCTAGTCATATTCAGAAGCCTTCACAGAACTTCAAAATGATTATTACCAGAAGGTTCCCAAATTTGACAAGAAGGTTCCTGAGTTCGATGAGAAGTTTCCTGAGTCTGACAAAAATCACCACCAGAAGGCCCAAGAGCACATCACCAGAAACATTATGTATATCACAATAAAAATGAGTCCGAAACATCCAAATAATACAAATTATCAAGTCTCACCTCATAAATTCATACAAATGAAATTTGACTGTAATCAGAGTGAGAGATAATGTACACACTACTTATTATTACATTAGATTGGAAATGTCAAGTCATATCCTATTAATAAAATTGATATTATGATTAATTTAGAATTAATAAATTAGATTTATACTTATCTCCCTTGAGAAATTATAAAGATATTGTGAATATGAGCAAAGACCCATATTATTAGTACTAGTACAAAATAAAAACGCCCTCCGGGCGATGTAAAAATAGATCTTTAAAACATATTGCCTGAGGGGTGGGAGTAAACAATTCAATGTCAGCGAGTTTGTACCCTAAGTAAGTAAAATCATCAAATTCATTAAAGAATTAAAAAATAAAACAATTTGAAATATAAACTTTAAATATGTATTAAAATAAAACAAACTATATATAGATATATTATACCAGTCATGTATTTATTAAAAATTGTTTTAAAAAACCCAAAGAGGACTGTCTAATGCTGCATGTTCAAATTTTGAGTGTATTATTCTGTTATGATGATTTTGTATAATGTGACGTTAGCAGTGACGTCATTTTTGTTACAGACAAAAACCGGAAGCAAATCTCCATTATTAATAGATAAAGTTAGGAACTGGACTTAATTTTTTTATTATTCTCTAAGTTTAATAGTTTTGTAAGAAAGTTGTGTTAAAAGAAATATGTTTACAATGTTCCAAACATTCTCTAGTTATTGTTATGGCAATAATGGATCTGTGTTAAAATCTCAGCCCAGGCTTGGGTAATTTTCTCTTCTTCATGATATGAAAGTTATCCAAGGAAAGATCAAACTGCTATTCGACTTGGCATGAATATTAATGCTAGTGATGGAACCACCAGAAGAAGT
>CM042149.1:5905910-5930910 GCA_023376005.1 Doryteuthis pealeii | reverse complement strand
CAAATTATCAGTCATACGGAAATTTGATCTCACCAAAAAGTTAAAGCAACAATTCTTACAGGCTGTGGTCATATCAATACTGATGTATGGCTGCACCACCTGAACCCTAACGAAGCACCTTGAGAATAAGTTAGATGGGATCTGCACAAGAATGCTGCGTGCGGTCTTGAACAAGTCGTGGAAACAGCACCCCACTGTATGGACACCTGTCCCCCATCTCACAAACCACCCGACTGAGATGGAGAAGGCATGCTGTACACTGCTGTAGAAGCAAGGATGAGCTCATAAACGACATTCTCCTATGGAAGCCAACACATGGACATGCTAATGTGGGCCGGCCACCAAAGACTTACATTGACCAACTATGCGAGGATACTGGATGCTGCAGAGAGGACTTCTCTGGCACAATGAAGTATAGGGTGGTTGGCAAGAGATTGTCATGGATATCCATGCTAATTGTGTGACATGATGATGATGATGATGATGATGATGATTATACAAGACCTGGGCTGAAAGGTTCCTAGGCTGAAAAGTTCATATGATGACATTATATCTGCTGTTTATGACTTTTTTAACCAATGCGATTGAAGCATTGCAATATCAAAATCAATGTTTGTGGACCGCAATGAGGACTTTGAAGAAAAACCTCATTTGGTCATATTTCATCTGGTCAGCTTGTGAACTTTTCAGTGGGCTTTTTGTGCAAATCGTTTGCATGTGTTGTTACAGTTTACAGGGGAATCCCAGTGGTGTTGTGGCTAATGTGCTGAGCAGTGACATTGTAGTAAATGAGTTCAAACTCAAGTAGCACTATTATGTTGATTTGATACAAAACCTAAACAATTCTAACACCTCCAAGAGAATACAGAATAAATTCATGTACAAACCATAAACAGTCTCTTTCCAAAAAAGAAATTCATAAAATTGCCCGTAAACAATGCTAAAAATAAATGCATTGGTGAAACATCCATAAGCTTAACCCTTTATCTACCAGAGCAATCAAAATGCTGGACCCCCTAAAAATGCATGAGATAGTCAGCTCTTAGAAAATGGTTAAGAGTTAAAAAAAAAAAGAAGAGAAATGGAGTAAATGAATACATTTCATTTCAGCGATACAATACTAGCTTGTCAATCATTTCCCCAGGTTATTGAGGATGTCAGTGGTAGATAAAGGGTTCAAGAAAAACAAACATACATAATAGGGGATTTAAGAATAAACAACATGATTACTGCTATGGTTTATCATAGGAACAATTGTAAACATCTTTAATGATAAAATGCTTTCTGCAAGTATTGCCTGTTCTCACCAAATTAATATTCAAGAAACGAGAGACAAAAAAGAGAACGCAGATTGTATTTTATAGAAAGTGCACTGGTCCATGTAATTACAAACAGCCAATTCTCTGTAACATATCCCCTGTCCTCACCAAATTAATACTTACTCAAGCAATGAGGGATACAAAGAGACACAAAATGTTACATAATTATTAGATTCCTAATACCTATGTACAGTAGTGTAGAAACCAAAATGGCTGTTATAAGTTGCAACCCACGGACTTGAAGGATTGAATGACAAGGCTTGACCTCATCCTGATCCTTCCGGTGGATACCGTGAGAATCGGTGGAGAAGATCCTCTTCCAGTTTAGATTAGGGAGAGTTTTAGATAGATCGGCCAAGACCACGACGGTGGTAAGTCGTGTTATGCACGTTGCCGACTCAATCTGCACAGGTAGTCTGGTGGGCGATTTCGAAATAAAATATGATCTAAGTTAAATCGAAATCTTGTGTTATTATCTAAAAACTACCAATGACACAGGGCTTCTGATAAAGAGAAATCCCCAATGGAAGACCAGACACGAAGTCCCCAAGACGAAGTCCAGACGCTAGAAGAGACGCTAGAAGAATAGAAGTAAGAAAGTAAAGAAAGAGAGTATACAACAAAAAGAAAGTAACTAAATTCAAATAAATATGGTTGGACTGCTGCATCTTTTGCTCCTCTTTGTCTTGCATCCTGTGTCGATTTTGATTTTGTTTTTAGATGAGATTTAATTTCTGAAAAACCTATCCTTATATCAAATATTTCAATTCAATGTTCCATATTTTTCCTTTTCTCAAATAAATATATAAGGGGCTTATAGTGTAGTGGTTATTGTCAGGGGAAATAGAGACAGCAAAATAGGTTCAAATCCTGGACGAGGAGGTTTGCATGTCACATAGCTCTAATACTCTTGGAAAAGGTATGAATCTAAGTATTCTACATCCAGCTATGGGTAAATACTAGGGCAGACTGAGCCTTTTAACCTTGGTATGGTAATGTTATAAGTGAAGGAAAACTCTGAATTCAAATCTCTTAAACTCTGCTTAAGAAATTACCCTTATGTTGCATTCTACTTGTGTGGAAGGGTTGGGTAAATACATATTTGTGTGTGAGAGTATCAATGTATTTGTATATGTGTATTTATGTGTGTGTGAGGGGATACTTATGTACAATGAATGCTTAATAAATCCAAGACAACAAAAAAACAAAACAATTCATATAAATCATTAATCCTCTCTGTTGAGTGTAGACTTGGTTTTTGAAAATAAAATTTTACTTTTGACAAAGGAATTTCCTGATGGCAAAAAAATGTCAATTTTATTTATTCCATTCTCCTCATTTTTTAATACTTGTGTAATTCTAACTTATTCTTGGCAGGGCATAGAAAATGCTGTCTCCTCTGTAGAGAGATGTAGTTTGGTTTGATTTCCTTTAGTGGCATATAAACTTTCATGAGTTATTTAATGCCAATGCAAACCTTAGGAAGGGGCAGTTGTGGTATGATTTAACCCATTACTGGAGGATAAAAAGTTTAATATCTTTTCCAAGGGTATGAGTTTGAAAGTGAATGTAATAGCATAACTGGAGTTTGAACTCACTTAGTACGAGGTTACAGTCCAGCACATTAGCCACCATGCTATGGAGACTCCCTCTAAAAATGGGCATCCTGGGTATGATGCTAAGCTGTATCTGATTGTCTAAATATTAACATACAATGAATGTAATTCCCTAACTTTTAGGTATAGAATAACTCTAGACAGGTTGACATTCAATTTAAAACACAATCAATCAATTATTCTCACTTATTTTGTTTCAAGGGCCAGTTTAGCTCAGTCGGTAGAGCGTCCGACTAGGAACTGCAAGGTTCTGGGTTCGATATTGGCCCTTACCAACTCAGCATATGAGTAGCACTGGAATCTGTGCAGTAAATTGAGGAGCTGATGGTAGATGTGGCGCTCCATCTCAGATACCAAAACAATCTCCTTGGTCTAGCACTAAAGAAAAGGGTTTAGACGCTCTTGCCGTCTGGCTGATACCGACTTTAGGCCACCCCAACGATTTTGCTTACTTTTATTTTGTTTCAGGTTCGTTGATGGCCCACACAAAACAATCATATTCTTCCACAGGGCTAAAGGAAAATACCTGGCAACTTGAGGGTTTTTAGTTTTATTGATTGAATAGTAAAGTTATGGTAGTAAGTCTAACTTATTCCAATATTTTTTTTCCAATTCCCCATGATGCCAGTACGCAGTATGCAAGTGCCTTAAAGAGTGAGTATTATCTATGTTTTACCATTTTGTCTTTACAAAATTCAATTACTTAGTAATGCTTCAAAAAATAAGTAAGCAGAAACAGAAAAATACGTTTTAAGAACTGAAATTTTACTTAGCTTAAGAATTCTGCCTCTTTTTCTTGTTTATGCATGATACAAGCTTAGCCACAACGGAGGGAATACTACTAAACTTATTCAATATAAAAACATGAATAAAATATAAATTTTAGAAAATAATTCTTTCTCTATCCACTAAAACATAAAAGCTTGTTGGAGTCAAAATATAACTTATTTCCCTAACAAAAAAAAACGAAAGCACATATATGCGTATATATATATATATATATAATATATATATATATATATATATATATATATATATATGTGTGTTTCTTTCCTTCCCTATTGTTTTTTGTTTTTTGTTGTTTTTGTTCTTCTTCTTTCCTACATTTATGCCAGTGAAGATTTTTTGCATTTATCTTGAGAACAGTATTTTATATCTATCCACTAATCGCTTATGACTGCCAATAAGATAAATAAAATAAAAAGATGGCTGCCAGAATTTATTATGGAACTTAAAATTGTCAAGTGTTTCCTGGCCAAGATATTCTGCTTCTTTGTTCTAGACATTCAAAATAATTTGAAAAATACTGGAGATTACATGACAACAACCAGACAGTAGTAGAAATTCTTGAAAAATTGGAAGACACATTGTCTAAAAAGTGTTTAGTGATAGATACTTTATAGCAGTTTGGTTTCTGCAGGTTTGGTTTGTTTGTTTTACGGCATATCAATCTCAGTGGTCATTTAATGCCGATAAAGTTTGAAATAAATCAATTCTTAATGGATAAGACAAATGTTTTAAATACATTTTTCTATTAACCCATAGATGGGACCCTAACAGGTACTACTACCAATCCGGGTCAGAGTGGACCAGGGAGCAATGGTGATGAAGGGGTCTCCACATTCCCCAAACCTCCAAAACTGGAACCTCGCCATCAGATAGAGTTTAAACGTCATTCCCAGGACATGTAGACCCCGCAGCCACCGCCTTCTAGCCCCCATGTGATAAAAAGGGGTTGGGGGCTTGCCATAAGGGCAATATGGTTGGGAATATCATATAGGTGCTAGGGCTTGACGTGACCAGCCGATTTGATCGGAGGGGCCTCTCCGACCGCCCGTCTAGTCCAAGATAGGGCCAAAGTGGAGTATTGCATGTCATGAACTGCTCATCCACCTGGGCTCTATCCTTAAGCATCACGTGTCGCCACCCACGGCCACAGGTGCAGTCGGTGGTGCAGTGGTGGATAAGGGAATATAACAAAGGGATGATGTAGTCAAAGTGATGTATCATGAGGTGTAAAGATACTGGTGCTAAACAGATACATACAAACACAGAACAAATAAGTACAAATAATTAACAAAAAACAAACTCACCACTAAAAGAGGAGAGTCAGCTCAGTATAGCCAACGCAGCAAAGTCGTCTGAAATATTATTCAGCTAGTTAATCTACTACTATTGTAGGCTATTTTATGGCTATGGACCAGTTCATCTGGTAGAGTACTGAAGGGGTGTTAGCTACTCTACAACACAAAGGGATTTATAGGTAAAAAAAAAGGTTAAGTACCCATTGCTTTAGAGATAACTTTTTGTAAAAAATTTATATTCAAGGGTAATCCCAAATTTAAGGTCTGCAAAAAATTTAGAATCAGTGTTGCATACCCTTCTTACTTCTATGCTTCTTCTGTTCTTCTGGCCGTCTTTGGAATCTTATAACGTCTTGTCTTGGTCTGGAATCTTCTAAGGTCTGGACTTTCTTGGGGACTTCGGGTCTGGTCTTCTATGGGGATTTCTCTTTATCAGAAGCCCTGTGTCATTGTTAGTTTTTAGAAGTAATAACACAAGACTCCGATTTGCTTTGATCTTACTTTATTTTTTAAATCCCCCAACCAGATGAGAGGATGCGCGTATAACGCGATTACCCTTTCGAGCCGCTGCTACCTTCTAACTGATTGAAAATTACTTACTATCTAAACCGAAGAGAGAGTCCTCTCTACGGTTCTCACGGCGATCCCCGGAAGGTAGAGTGAGGACTGAGGTCAGCGCTGTCACTCATCCTCAAGGCCATCAGCTGCACTTAAAACGCCATCTTGTTTTACACTAATAATTATGTAACAACAGAAACGTTTATTGTCAATGATTATGGACCATATGACCTTTAGGCACCCCTTTTTAATCTCGATTAAGAAGGGACATTTTTTTATTTACACCATCAATATCCGGTTGTTTTAACAGACGATTTTTAGATTCTTTAAAAATTATAAAACTAACCCCTAACTCTAACACTAACCCCCTAACCCTAACCTCTAGCAAACAACCAGATATTGACAGTGTAAAATAAAACATGTCCTTTCTTAATCGAGATCAAAAGGGGTGCCTAAAGGTAATATGGTCCATGATTATTACATTATTTTAATGTGTATATCTTAATTTATAATTGCCATTTAGTTTGATGCATTTTGGTAGGTTGTGGGCAGTTTTTGTATGATAAAGTCATACCAGCACACCAACATGTTGTTGAGAAAGTGTTGAATCTCATCGCCATTGTTGCAAACTCCCTGCAGCACTTGTGGACGTTTATGAAATGCATGCACAACTCACCATACACTTCAGTTAATTGGTGATGAATTTCAATTAGTTTAAAATGTTTTGCATTCTTCCCACTTAGCAGTAGCGTCAATAAGGAGTTACACCAGATACAATTCCCAAGACAAGAGGGAGTATGGCAATAAGGTGCATGTAGTTGCAGGTGCAGATATGGAGGTATGCACAACAAACACAGCAGTGTTGTCAATAGCCGGACATTATTATAATCATAATATTCTAGCCATTGTACCGTTTGCATCCTCTACAACTGACACCTTAACTCTTTGCCAACCAAATTTCCCCCATAACTCATTCTGATCAAATAAAATCCTATTATCATTGTGATTTATTATTTCAGGTCACATGGTGTAATAGATATAGGAAATGGACTCATCAATCCGAGTTCAAATCCTGGACAAAGCTACAGTTCACATAGTGCTAATACCCTTGGGAAAGTTATGAATCCAACTACTCACTCTCCAACTATGGGTAAAAAGTAGGGTAGACTGGGCTCTTAAGCCTTGGTTAGGCAACTAGTCTAGGAGAAGGAAAACCTATTAAATTCTACTTGGTGTGGTCACTTATAGAATAGGCTCAGTCCTTGTTAGTGATCTATTTCACTAACTTAACTTCTACTCAATTATAATGAACTAACCATCACGTTTAATATATATAAAGTCATATTATCATTGTGATTTGAGTCCTTGTCAGTGTTCAAGTGAAACATATGAGAGCCACTGCCAGCATTCTACGGTAGGTAGGATCACAGTGTTTTTAGCACCTCTGTGAGTGACTTAAAGTAGGCTCAAGAGTTAAGAACACAAACAGTACACACTGGTTAAAATGTTATGACTATAATAAGAGCCAAGTACGTTGGTGTATCATAATTCCTCATTGCGGGAATTCAAACAAAAATTATTTCCTAATTAGATCACAAATCTCTACACGAGTGGCTAGGAATATTCATATGATTTCAAGTCAATGCTAATAAGCATTGTGATTGCAGGAATCCCACTAGTGTGGCGCCCTGACCTATCTCTGACTGGACAACTAATAATATAAAGTTTCAGTAATAACTTTTTAATTGTTAGCACATTGTGTACAGAGGATTTGGAATACTTTGAAGATTTATTTTATTATATTTTGGATAGTTGGACGTAACTTTTAAATAGTTATACTGTATGAGTAAAAATAGAAAAGTCTGATTAAAGCTAAGAAATCAAAGATACAGAAAGATGAAATAAAAAGAGTGTTTAATAGCTATGGAGAGAGAGAGAGAGAGAGAGAGAGAGAGAGAGAGAGAGAGAGAGAGAGAGAGAGAGAGAGATAAGAGAAAGATAATGAAGTGTAAGTGAATGAGAGGGAGGAAAGGGGAGGAATGGGGCGGAGTTGAAGAGGTAGGAGGGTGAGAAGAAACAGCAATAAAAAATCAAAGAAGAGAGTAAGATAAAAGACAGAATAGAGAGTTGAAAGTAGAAAAAAGAGAGAGAAAAAAGAAGAAGAAAAAGAAGATAATCAGTATGGAAAGAGAAAAAGTTTCACTAATAAAAAGTAGAATGAAGTTGGAGAAACAATTTAGATAGGAAAGAATCAGACAGAAAAATAAAGAGAGAGAGAGAGAGAGAGTGAGTGAGAGAAAGTGAGAGGGGGAGAACATAAAGGAGGAAAAAAAGAAAGGTAAACATAAAAGTGAGTTCTAAAAGTAGACTGAAGCTGGAGAAGGAACTTAAATAGGAAAGAATGTGACAGAAAAATAAGAAGAGAGAAGGAGGGAGGGAGGTAGAGAGAGAGAGAGGGGGGTGAGAGGAAGAGAGAGAGAGAGAGAGAAAATGTGAGAGTGGAGGGGATAAAGGAGAAAAAAAGAAAGGGAAAATAAGAGAGTTCTAAAAAGTAGACTGAAGCTGGAGAAGGAACTTAAATAGGAAAGAATGGCACAGAAAAATAGAAGAGAGAAAGAGAGAGAGAGAGAGAGAGAGAGAGAGGAGAGGGAGGGATAGAGAGAGAGAGGAGAGAGAGAATGTGAGAGTGGGGGGGTAAAGGAGAAAAAAAAGAAAGGGAAAATAAAAGAGAGTTATGAAAAGTAAACTGCAACTGGAGAAGCAACTTAAATAGGAAAGAATGGGACACAAAAAATAAAAAAGAGAGAGTGAGAGAGAAAAGAGAGTGAGAGAGAGATAGATAGAGTGAGAGTGAGAGAGAGAAATAGAAAGAGAGTGAGAGAGAGAGAGAGGAGAGGGAGGGAGGAGAGAGAGAGAAAATGTGAGTGGGGTGATAAAGAAGAAAAAAGAAAGGGAAAATAAAAGAGAGTTATGAAAAGTAAACTGCAATTGGAGAAGCAACTTAAATAGGAAAGAATGGGACACAAAAATAAAAAAGAGAGAGTGAGAGAGAGAAAGAGAGAGTGAGAAAGAGAGAGAGAGAGAGAGATAGAGAGAGAGGGAGGGAGGGAGAGAGAGGGAGAGAGAGAAAATGTGAGTGGGGGGGATAAAGGAGAAAAAAAGAAAGGGAAAATAAAAGAGAGTTATAAAAAGTAAACTGCAACTGGAGAAGACACTTAAAATAGGAAAGAATGGGACACAAAAATAAAAAAAGAGAGAGTGAGTGAGAGAGAGAGAGAGAGAGAGAGAGAGAGAGAGAGAGAGAGAGAGAGAGGAGAGATAAAGGAGAAAAAAATTCTAAAAAGTAAACTGCAACTGGAGAAGACACTTAAATAGGAAAGAATGGGACACAAAGAAGAGAGAGTGTGAGAGAGAGATAAGGAAGAAAAAAGACAAAGAAAAAAAATGAAAGAGAGTCGATAAGAAATGTTACAGAATATTGAATGAAAAATTTGAAACCGGCTTCAATCATGTAAAAATTGAAGAAGTAATCCAAAAAGAAAAAGAAAGAGAAAATAAAAAAAAAGAAAGAGAAAAAGAGAGATGAAGAAAAAAAAGAAGGGATAGAAAGGAAGCAATAAAGGCCAGACAAAAAAAAATTGATAAAAAGGATAATGAGTATAAAATAAAAAGAATCAAAAAATAAAAGGGAAATCTACTTATGGCTCAAACAAAAAGAAAACAAAAAAAAAACCAAAATGGCTGACCATTAATTAAAGAACAAAAACATTTGGTCAGCCCAAATTGGTATTAGTAGCTGTGTTGACAGTGACAGTTAAGAGTGGGAAAAGAAGACAGATGGTCCCTGCAAAGCTTAGATCATTGCCGTTGCACTATTGCTGTGAGTGATTGTATCAGGACAGATTTCCTAAAATTCCTGTCATCATGTCGTTGACCAGATGTCTTTTATAAGAAAAGCCCTGTCACATCATAGATCAGATTAGTTTAAAAAATGTAACTAGAGTTAGAAATGATTGGCCGCAATCTGTTGCCACAAGTTGACAAGACATGTACGTATATTTAGTAAGTATTAAGGCTTATCAAAAGTATTTTCATGTCTTACAAACATTTACTCCAAAGCTTATTTAATACCCACATCTAAATACTATATGATACCACTATGATTGAAGCCCTGTTGGCTGCGGTTGTAGAATACACATATTGCACTTCTGCAGAGGGGTAAAATCCCACCAAATGGGGACACCTGTTGGGGACCATTATGCTTAAAGACGGAATCCTTGTGGTTGAGCAATCCATGACATGCAACACCACTTTGGCTATTACTTAGGCAAGACGGGCAGTCAGAGATGGCCCATCTGATCAATCTGATTGGCTTATGATTGGGTATTTGCCTCTCATCGCGCTTATGAGGGCGTGACACAAGGGCATTTTTATGTGGGCCCATCCACAAGCCACAGCTTATGAGTGGTAGTCACTTTTTTAACTAATCTGATCTATGATGTGACAGGGCTTTTCTTATAAAAGACATCTGGTCAACGACACAAAAATGCGTTGATACCGTCGGCATTCACCCACAATGGGGTGCCTCAGGCACTGGGCAATAAACCCAACCCTGCTCCTTTAAATCAAGGGGGTAGGTGTTGCCTGGGAGGATAGCCCTCTGGGATCAATGATGTCCAGTGGCCGAAGCACACCAGAACCCTGCCCCGAAGGCCGGGTTATTATAGTCCTGACCCTATTGCCCTTTTTATCAGATATATTCAAGAAGGTACTGAATAAGTGTCTTATGATATTAAACTGCTTCTAGTGATGAATTACCAATTCTGTGGCTCTGAGGAGTACCCCTTCATCCCCATTAGTCCCAGGTCCACTCTAACCCAGTGGTAAAATCCAATTATTCTCCCTCCAGTATTAGTATGGCCACCAATCTAGGTGAACAAAAATTTTGATTTAAAACCTGTTAAACTCGTCTTAAAAATTGACCATGTGTTGAATCCTGATTATGGTGTAGAGGCTGGGTACACACACACACACACACACACACACACACACACATATATATATATAATATATATATATGCAAAAGTAAGTAAAGTAAAGTCATCAGGGTGGCCTAAAGTTGGTATCAGCCAGGCAGCGAGGGAATCTATCCCCTTTTATGAAAAAAACAGTTTCATTGACGAGTGATGTTTAATAAGCTGATACTGCAGTGTTTCAGTTTTTTTTAACAAACCTTTGTCAGGAATTTCATCTGTTTAAAGAAAAATGAATTATTAGTGAACAAAACTCTATATATATCACAATAATTAAATCAAGAAAATTGATATATTTCAGTTTTTTTTAAATTTTTCTATAGGAACTTATTTACCGGTAAATTAAGTGTATTTTCAGGACTAACTTTGGTAATACTTGCACAGAACCATTTTGCATCAAGTTAGCTGGTTTCTTTGTTTTACAGCATTTTTTTTTTTTGGGGGGGGGGGTCGCATCTGATGTTGAATCAAGTCATTTTGATAACCCAAAGACTCAAGTTGCTTACAATATCTGCTGTTGCTTAAGTGGTCACCCAATTAAATATTATAACATGTGGGGAAGATATATTAATGTTTGAAGGCTCAAAGTAACTTCCCAACTTGGTTACAAGTGTATACATAAAAACATTCTGACAAAGGTGTACAACGATAACATATTTATTCCTTAAGTGACGGAGATACATGACAAAGATATACAAAACAGGTACATACATATTATGAGGAAATAGGCGTACGACTCACGTCCTAGAGAATGTCACTTACTGGTAGCTGGTTTGGGACAAAGCCCCTCGCTTAAGTTGTTAGAGGCGGCAGGCGCCTAAACCATTTTAACTCGTTGACGGCCTGAGTGAAAAGAGGCAGGAAATCATAATTCCCGCTTGTTGCCAAATACCAACGCCACCTATCGGCCGAACAAACCACAGCAAGGGAAGATAGCTAATTTTGGAATTATGTCCACCCATACTTTGTTTTACTGACCCAACATATTGAATAGGCTCATCATTGCATAACTTCGGTATAACTGGTGTATTCAGCATGACCTAAATTTCTAAATATAATCTAATGATGTCAGGTCGTTAAGTCATAAGTGAAAAGCCCAAAAAACAACATGTTCAATAGAACATTGGCCAATAGATTTATTCAAGCATTGGTATATTCCATAGATAGCAAATAGAAGATATATAGAATAAATAAAGCGAAATCAAGATGGTGACAAGCTGATTTATGTATTTATCAAGCAGTTGCTGATTGTATCAACTAATCTTTGACATCGTGCTGATATTAACTATGCAAGATGAATGAGTGAAACATCTGATTCATTGGTTGGCCAACTTGGCTCAAGTCCCATCTCTCTCTCTCTCTCTCTCTCTCTCTCTCTCTATATATATATATATATATATATATATATAATAAAGATAAATCTAATGAGTCAGACGAACCTACTATTAGTTTCGCTTAATGCTCTTCAGGGCTAAGATCTTTTTAAACTCGGCTTAAAATTTGACCATGTGTTGAATCCTGCTTATGTGCAGAGGCTGGGTAAATTCACACACACACACGCACACACACACACAATATATATATATATATATATATATATATATATATATATATATAATGTAAAAGTAAGTAAAGTCATCTCAGATCTTAGCTCTGAAGAGCATTAAGCGAAACTAATAGTAAGTTCGTCTGACTCATTAGATTTATCTTTATTATTTGCTCTACTTAGGTATTGAGCACTTTTTACTTATTAGCTATTCTCCTAGCGGTTATACGAATATATATATATATATATATATCTTATATACATATATATACATATAAATTGTTTTTCTTTTGGCCAAATACTGTACAATAGTTTTTTTTTGGTACGACTATCTTGGTCTTTTCTTTTTTTCAAAATTTTTTCTCCCCGGTTGATGTTTGGTAGTATATTTTTACAATCAAACTATTTGCTTTTTTTTTCTCACCACAAGGATTTACCAACACGCTTAGTATATATATATTATATATATATATATATATATATATATATATATATATATATACTAACAGCATTAGTCTTGGAAGACCATAGATATTCTGCACCCTGGAGTCTTTTTTTGGGGGGTGGGGGGAGATTCTTCTCCAGGGCACAGAAAGCCCAGATAAATAGAGACCCTGTGTTGCCCAAGCAACAATGCCTCCCTCTCTACTTTACTGGTATGATCCAAAGGAATGGTGAATCAATATGTTCGGTGATAGTTTGGTTGCAGGAGTTGCCAGACAGTGCTTTACACAAACTGCCAAACGGAGTCCAACCTGTGTTTTTTGTCGGGTTTTCTTCCTTAGCCTTTTCCTCACATGAGGATACCCACAAGGCAGCAGGGATTCAACACATGGTCATTTTTAGATTCATAGCTTTCTCAAGAGTAAAATGCAAACAGCCTCCAGGATTTTAACTTGTCATTTCCTACAACATTAACCATTACACAGGGAAACATTGCTTGTGCTTACACACACACACACACACACACACACACACACATATATATATATATATATATATATATATATTAGCCATACCCAAATTTGTTGGCTGCTAGCTTATTAAAAACAAATTAAAATTAATTAAATCTATTATTTAAGGTCAAACTTTTATCTAAAATGATATGTAGACCATCATTAAAAAAAGAAAATATCATTACATTAGCAATTTATTTTTAATATATTTAAAACGATTTATTTGATCAATTTGGATGCGATCCGCCATTTTGGCTGTTTTTCAATGGTTTTGGGTGCTTGTTTACAATTTTAACGTAACATTTGGGATGGAAAAAAATTAGCAAAAATCAGGTAATTATCCGATTTTAATGAAATTTTTAGTATTGATTTATCAATTAATGAATTTTATAATGCATCAGTTATTTTATTTCAAAACTTTTAATTTAGTACTTTTCCTATGAAAAATTAATATATAAAATTCATTTAAAATGTGAAAAGCCTGATGTTAAGTGTAAAATGTTATATTTTTAGATTCTAGAAATAAATATCTACTTAATGCAAACCTTATTTTTTTCGAAAAAAAAATACGTTTTGAAAAAAAACTCTATTGAAAATGTACCCCCTCTTTTTAAGCAGATAAAATATCGATGTATAATTTTTTCTTTTATAAAATAATAGCCAATTAAATGATTATCGAAATGAGTAAAAATGAAATCTCCAAAAAATTAATTATTTATCATTTTTTTTACATTTTATTTTGCGATTTTCGGTACTTATTTTCTCATAGAAAAACCACCGTATTTTTTATTTATTTTATTTCTATTCATAACTTCGGTCTTTTATCTCTTTATTTACTGTAATTAGAAAACGGAAAGACCACAAAAAAAAAGTTACGCCACAACATAAGGGGGTCAAAAATAAGTGACCTGAAAAAATGAGAAAGTTTTTAAATAAAATAAGTAATGCATTATAAAGATCATTCATTGATACATAAACACTGAAAATCTCATTAAAATCTGATAATTCCCTGATTTTTGGTAAATTATTTTCCCTAGGGTGGGGTGGGGGGCTAAAGTCATGTTGTCAAAAATGCAATTTAGTCTCATTTTGGGTATCACTAATATACATATGTAACGAGATAATGAAGGTCCTGACTTTTGTGAGCTAGAACTACTATATTAGAAAAGGAGGAAGAAGAAATAAGAGATAATAAAGGTTTAAAAAATAGTAATGAACACAAAACAGTTTGACCGAAGCGTGACCTTCCGAATGGAGAATTGAGTGTGTTTCAGGTGTCGACCGGAACCAGAAGTCACGTGTGACGTGGAACAACGAAGAAAGGGACCGGTCTCTTTTCGATTTGGGACAGCGTAGGGTTAAGACGTGCCTTGGTCCTGTGTGGGATGACGGTAGTTTAATAGTTCTCTCTCTCTCTCTTTCTCTCTGCTTTCCTCCTCTCTGATACGAACCCACGAGGCGAGGTTACCCTGGAAATAAAGGCTAGCAGTTGTGACTACATATTTCTCGCGTTGTAATTTTTTTCATCAAGAAGACATTTTTAGTACCGTGAATATCTCGCCACCACCACTGCCCCGTTATGTATATCGCTTTGGGTACTGTGACCAGATATACGACAACGTTACAGATATCGTTTTAGTGCACGGAAAAAAGGGACAACGTTACACACACACACACACACACACATATATATATATATGTATATATATATATTATATATGTGGGGGGGATGTCACTTCAGAATATCAACCAATATGGCTCACCACATTTTCCCTTTGATTGTTTTCCACCGAAGTTGCTTTTCTTTCTGATAGATTTAGTTTATTTGATTTCTTTGTTTAATGCCATATCAAACTTTGTAGGTTATTTACTGCCAAAGCCGTCCTTGTAGAAAAACAGTAGTGATACTGTTTAACCAGTAGTTGGGGGATAAAGAGGTTCATACCTTTGCCAAGTGTATTAGTCCGAAAGTTAATAGTATGACTTGAGTTAAAACTCACTTCTAAGATGTTGCAGTCCAGCACGGTAGCCACTACACCATGGCGACTCTCAATTTTTCTGCTATGTATTCCTCTATTTATTTGCTCACAGTTACCAAGTTCGTTAATTGCTGCTTTTCTCTGCTTCTTTCATATTCTGTGGATCATGTGCCTTTCTTTATCATGTCGCCCCAAAATTCTGACTGTCCATTTTGTTCATTATTGATTTTTTAGAAGATTGAGTTCTCCTTAAAAGAAAAATTGAATTGAAGCCAACTGTACACAAGTAAAAAGCTGATATTGTGTCATATCTGCTCATGGTAGAAGAGCTGGGTAAATGCATATGTATATTTACCCAACCCCTCCACACAAACGGCTTGCAACACCTGGTAAATTCTTTAAGCAGAACTTGATAGGGTTTGAATTCAAAGTTTCCTTTAAACTCGTTGCTATACTAAGGTTAAAGGGTCCAGTCTACCCTACTATTTACCAATAGCTGAAGGAAGAATATTTTCTTCCATACCTTTCCCAAGAGTATTAGTTTTATCTGAAATGCCAACAGCCTTGTAGATGATTTGTAACTAAGCTTAACATGTACATTTCCTACCATGATAAACATCACACCTCGAGTACCTCCAAATGCATATATTGTCCCAGTTAGTTGGAGGGTTGTGATGTAATGGTTAAAGTGGAAGGAAATAGACTCGTCGACCCGAGTTCAAATCTCGACGTTGTTTACATTTCACATAGTGCTAATGCCCTTGGGAACGATATAATTCCAACTACTTTCTGTCTCTGTCTGTCTGTCTGTCTCTTTCTCTCTCTCCAGCTATGGGTAAATAGTAGGGCAGACTGGGCTCTTTAACCTTGGTTAGGTAACCAGTAGAAGAAAGAAAACTCTGAAATCAAAGCTGTCAAACTCCGCTTAAGAAATTGACCTTGTGTCACATCCTACTCATGCAGAGGGGTTGGTAAAACTATATATATAGTCCAAGTTTGGAATTTTTTAGAAAATTATTAGTAATGAATGTTTTTTTTTTCCATAAAATATAGTTTAGTGTCTTACCCAATACACCCCATTTTCTGGGTGGGAAGTCTTACCCCAATGCAGGGGATTACTATCAGCGTATTCTAAGCATTTTGCTTTTGAAAAAACGTAGTTTCTTTTCCGGCGCACTTTGTATGTGCATATATTCATCTGTATTCAAGCAAATAATCATTCAATTTTCATCAGTGTGTGTGTGAGAAGGCGAACACACGTGTATCCATGTGAAGGCCTCGGGCTAACAACCAATGAAAAACAGGTTTAAAATATCCTTTTCTTAATGATCATTTCACTTTAGCATAGAAGATTAATTCCTTGCTGTCAGCATCAAATTCATCAAGCATGGATTAAAATAATCAGCATGGACAAAATCTCTCCTGGATAGGGATTATCATTCTGAAAATAATTTTCATTTGACGTGCAGAGCCTCGAGCGTTTTTCCTAGAATTGGCTAAAATGCCAAAGGCAGAGATTATCATCTGATTAAAATTGATGATGAATCACTTGCCAAACTCTTCATTTTGAAGTAGGTATTTAGCCTCATATTTTACAAGCATATCCATGTATTGCTAAAGTGGGCGTTGAGAGCAAAGTTCTTGTCTAGAGAAAGGATAAGTTTTTGTACAAATTTGAATATGCGGGTATTCCCAAAGGTAAGGTCTTCAGAATATTTAGAAATCACAGAAATGTTTATTGTTTATTTTCAACGATTTTCATAGTATTTTAAAGTTTGAACATGTGTATATTTTTCTACATTATTGCCATTTCGGTATATGTATTTTTATAGGTGATGTGGCATGCAACTATACTCCCTTCAGCCATGGGTAAATAGTAGCCCAGACCGGAATCTTTAACATTGGTTATGACCGGACTCTTTAGCCTTAGTTGGTCTAGGAGAAGGAAAACTGAATTCACACAGTCAGACTATTGATAAAGTGGGCGTTGGGTGCAAAGTTCTTGTCCAGAAAAAGGATAACTTTTTTGAAAAATATGAATATAAGGGTATTCCCGAAGGTAAGGTCTTCAAAATATTTAGAAATCACAAAAACGTTTATTGTTTATTTTCAATGATGTTTACATTATTTTAAAGTTTGAACATGTATTTATTTTTCTATATAATTGCTATTTCGGTAGATGCATTTTCGTAGGTGCTGTGGTATGCAACTATACTCCCTTCAGCTATGGGCAAAGAGTAGCCCAGACCGTTTTTGTCCAGAGAAAGGATACATTTTGTAAAAAATTAAATATGAGGTATTCTCAAAGGTAATGTCTCCAAAATATTTAGAAATCACAGAAACGTTTATTTATTGTCAATGATGTTTACATCATTTTAAATTTTGAACATCTATATACTTTTCTACATTATAGGTAGATGCATTTTCGTAGGTGATGTGGCATATACAATTATACTCCTCCCAACCATTGGTAAATAGTAGGCCAGGCCAGACTCTTTAACCTTGGTTAGGCAACTGGTATAGGAGAAGGAAAACTCAGAATTCACACAGTGAGACGAGTTCAAATCCTTGATGAGGCTGTATGCACTTCACATAACACTAATATTCATGGGAAAGGTATGGATCCAACTATTTTATCCTCCAGCTATTGGCAAATAGTAGGGCAGATTGAGCTCTATAACCTTGGCTAGGCGAATGGTCTAAGAAATGCAAGACTCTGAATTCAAACTTTTTAAAACTCTAAACTTAAAAATGTCACTTAAAAATTGTAAAACATTGACTTCGTGTCATATCCCGCTTGTATAGAGGGGTTGGTAAATATGTTACATTCGAAATCTTCTGTGAGATACGTTTTTTTTTCTTTAAAGGTTTGAGAAAGAATTGTTATGGACACTGTATATATATTACCAACCCCTCCGCATGAGCAGGATGTGACACAATGTCAATTTCTTAAGCGGAGTTCAACAGGTTTGAATTCAGAGTTTGCCTTCTCCTAGACCAGTTACCTAACCAAGGTTAACAAGCCGATTCTGCCTTACTATTTACCCATACCTGGAGGGAGAGTAGGATTCATACCTTTCCCAAGGGTATTAGCGCTAAGTGAAATGCAATCATCACGTCCAGGATTTGAACTCGGGGCGACGAGTTCATTTCCCATGACTTTAACCATTACACCACGCGCTTCCTATGGAAGTTATGGACACTGTATAAGTAAATGTTATAGGTGATATAACCTATTTACATAATGGAATAATCCTACTACTACTATAAGTAGCAAAGACAATTGTAGCTTGAGGAACAAGCGACACGATTCAATTCTAGACTGTATTGTCGGACGTAACTTCACTTTCCTTCTGTAAATTCTACTTTCATTGTTCAATACAATTGTATCAACTTTCACCAGTCGTTTGTCTTTATTTGTGATCCTTAATAACCCCACAACAGTAAAGATTTTTAAAGATAATTTGTATGGCTTCTTTCAGTTTTATTATGTTTATTTTTTCTATTTGAATATTTGGTAAGATTTTTATTTGTATACTTTATTCTCATCTATCAACAGAATTTTCAATATTCAGCTAAAATGATTTGAGTCTATAATTAAATAACTTACAAGCATCTTTGCCTTCATACAAGAAAGTTAACTAAACTATTGTATATCTATGGAGTTTTTATACAATTGTATCGTTAGAATTCCATGTAACAATCTTATTCTACCTATCACGACTTACATTCAAAATATTATGATAGATGGATAAAATGCTTACATTAATCTATTTTGTTTTCTAAAGGCAGGTGAAAAAGATTTGAGATTACAATTCCTATAATAAATTAAAATAAGTTTTTGTTATTTACTATTTTAGTTTTAAAATTCAAGCGAGTTAATTTTTTGTTTTTTTTTTTGGTATTCATTATACTCATGCATTACTATGTATTTGTCTGCAGGATTTAATCAAAGAATAAAAATAAAAACTTAAGACTTTCGCGTTGAGATGTTAAAATGCTCATTTATTGTTGTATATTTTCCTGAGAAATTATATACTATTTTAATTCAGAGATTCGTAAATGGCAGGCACCTGGCTCAAATCTAAGGGGGGAGGATTTTAACTAGAGGAGAAATTATGGAGCTATATACAGGGTGTCCAAAAATAATAAATACACTCATTTTTTGTGTACCTTCTCTTGTATCTATCTTATTTACAAGTCAAAATACATAAACTGAAATTCAAAGAGTGTATACATTATTTCGGGATACCCTGGATAATTCTGTGTTCAGAGCTCTGACAGTAGTAGTAGTGAGTGTGTATTCTCTGTCTGCTCTGGGTATGGTGTGGTTTTAGTGTGTGATGTTGTTAGGGCACTGTAGCTTATTTTTTTTAACAACGGGCCAGAGCTAGAATCTGTGGATGCAGCTCAGAGGACCTCTCAGAGACAATGAGTGATAGAGAAGTTTGGTGAAAGATTGAGATGGATATCCATGCTAATTGTGCAGCATGATGATGATATAATTTTGAACTCCAACAGACCTCCTTCATCTAATAAGGCCAAATTATTGGCAGTGGGTGATGACCTGTGATGCTTATCTTAGGCTAGACGTGCAGCGAA
Source organism: Doryteuthis pealeii (assembly GCA_023376005.1). Taxonomy (NCBI): domain Eukaryota; kingdom Metazoa; phylum Mollusca; class Cephalopoda; order Myopsida; family Loliginidae; genus Doryteuthis; species Doryteuthis pealeii. The sequence goes on along the minus strand of CM042149.1, from coordinate 5,911,217 downwards.
AGAGGACCCTCTGATCAATCAGCTGTTCTCGTCAAACCATAGCCCCTATATGATTGTGTAAGGTCATGGTGTTATGGTTAGCATTGTGAGATGGACATGTCAGTCCGAGTTCAAATCCTGCACAAAGCTGTTTGATTTAACATATTGTTAATACCTTTGGGAAAGGTATAAATCCAAATATTCTCCCTCTAACTATGGGTAAATAGTAGGGCAGACTGGGCTCTTTAACCTTGGTTAGGCAACCGGTCTAGGAGAAGGAAAGCTTGAATTCAAACATGTTAAACTCCAATTAATAAATTGACATTGTGTCACATACTGCTCATGCGAAGGGGCTGGTAAATATCTATTTAATTGTCTCAACCCTATTGCCTTTATGGAAAACCTCCAGCCATTTTTTATCATATATGTGTTAGAAGGCTGTGACTAAGGATTTTAGTGACGTAGGTAAGATGTTAAACTGCATCTAATGGGGAAGGTCCGATTCTGGAGCTCCAAGGAATGTGGAGTGCTCATTCATCACCATTACTTTTAGGTACACTTTGAACTGAAGTGGTTATACCTACGCGGGTCCCATCTATGGGTTAAATATATAAAAAATGTGTTTTAAAAAAACATTGAATACTCAACAAAAATGAATAAAATAAAATATCTTTGGCATGAAATAACCCAAGGGTTGAGAGGCTGTAAAATCCAATCAACAAAAAAAAAAAACTGACCACATCCAACACTATCAAAAAACTGTTACCAGCTTGCACAACATCCAGATTTCTACATATTCAAATTGCTATCAAGACAAGTTATTGCTGATTCTTAATATTTTTAATCAGCGTTTATGGTGAAAAACAAGAATGTGCAAGTGTAGCATTCTCCATATTTATCAGTCATAGATTTGTGTGGCTTTTTTTAGTTTCTTCAAGTGAAAACTCATGTCAAGAATATCTTTGAGGATATGGAAGACATTAAAGAAAGAAAAGAGTGCAACATTAAATTATATCAAAATAAGAATTTCGGAGGTGCTTAAACCAATGAGATACTCACTGGAATGAATATGTTGAATGTCAAGTGGACTATTTTGAAGTAAATTATCATTTCATAATTGCTCATTTCTTGGCCATTTGATCTGTGAGGTAAAGTATTTAGGAGAGCTCACGTTAGGTGTGATGCTCTGCCTCGACAAAATAATCTCCCTCATCTAATACTATCAAAAAATAAGGATTGAATCTCTCAACTGATACTAACAATAAGCTACTCCGCAAACTTATATATTGTGTATAAGGTGTTTGCACAAGTTTTCAGACCCCCCTAGATAGCTGTTTTTTTGTGTGTTTTTTTACTGTATATTGAATTTCTCAGGTTCTGAGTTCAGAATTTCTTATTTTATAACTAGACTATAGATAAAAAAATAAAACAGAAATTTGACATATACACAATAGAAATAGCCACAAAAAATCCTTTGATCTGTTACGTAATGAATGGTATTTGTTTTGAAAAGATCAAGCTTATATATATATATATATATATATATATATATATGTATATAATATATATATATATATATATATATATATATATATATATATATATATATAGTACTCAGTCATGGGCTTCAAGTGAACAATTCAGATCAAAGACTCAGACGGATACGGTGGAAGCTCTAAATCCTTACACTGATCAAAGCTACCATCCACATAAACAGCTCAGATGCAAGATGATGTTTTCTCCTTGAACTTCGGATGAGTAACGTATATAAGTGTCATTTTTATTTATTGTTTTTATTTCAAAGATACCTTTTTGTTTTGTTTAGGTCATTCAGACAGCTTTTATCATGTTTTTCAATAATGCAAACAGTTACTAAAATCTAAATCTGACAAGAAACCTCCTGAAATATTTCTGCTCACAAAAGAATCTTGTCGACCCAAGTTCAAATCCTGGATGAAGCCACTGTTCACATAGCGCTAATACCCTTGGGAAAGGTATGAATCCAACTATTCTCCCCCCAGCTATGGGTAAATAGTAGGGCAGACTGTACTCTTTATTTAAACCTTTTAAATCTCTGCTTGGGGTGGTCACTACTGGAATAGACTCAGGCCTACTTCGTGATCTACTTCCATAAAAAAAAATTAAATTAAAGAATTTCTGTTAATATATGAAGGCAACTGGTGCTAAAAGACAACCACAGTCATTGTTTTTAATGCTTTTTTGGCATTTCCGTCTTCAAAAGCATAACAACCTTTGTGGGTTATTTAAGGCCAAAGTTTACAAGTGGTGCAACTTTACAATAGCACTGATACAGCTTAGAATAATTTTTGTCTATTTTATCAGTGAAGACAGTTTTCCATATGATCAATAAACTGTTCATTGCAGTCCATGCCTTTCCTATGCATTTTTGACTTAGCAGGGATAGACAAGTGATATCAATAATATGATAAAGTCATTTAGAAATGTCTTTAGAAATGTACATGAAATAAGCTTTGGGTTATAGTTCTGGAAAACATGAACATTGTTTGGGTTATTCAATGCCAAAGAATGGAAGTGGTACTATTTAACCCATACCAGGGGGAGGAGGAGATTCATACCTTTCCCGCCCGGTCGGCTGGGGCGTTAGAATGCACCGACTGCACCTCTGCAGAGGGGTAAGACTCCCCCAATGGGGCCGCCTGTTGGCCGTGGGTGGCGACCCGTGATGCTTAAGGATAGAGCCCAGGTGGATGAGCAGTTCATGACATGCAATATTTAACTTTGGCCCTATCTTGGGCTAGACGGGCGGTCGGAGAGGCCCCCTCCGATCAATCGGCTGGTCACGTCAAGCCCTAGCACCTATATGATTTTCCAAACCCTATTGCTCTTATGGCAAGCCCCAATCCCTTTTTATGATATGGGTGCTAGAAGGCGGTGGCTGCGTGTCTACATGTCCTGGGAATGACGTTAAACTCTATCTGATGATGAGGTTCCAGTTTTGGAGGTTTAGGGAATGTGGAGCACCCCTTCATCACCATTGCTCCCTGGTCCACTCTGACCCGGAGTGGTAGTACCTGTTAGGGTCCCATCTATGGGTTAAATAGAAAAATGTATTTATAAAAAAATTGAATTATCCATTAAGAATTGATTTATTTCAAAACTTTATCGGCATTAAATGACCCACTGAGGTTGATATGCCGTAAAACAAAACAAACCAAACCAAATCATACCTTTCGCAAGGGTATTAGTCCAACAGTGAATGTTATAGTTTGACTGGAGTTTGAACTCTCTACATTTTAGCAATCCTGTACATTAGCCACTAAACCACAGGACCTCCCCTCCTGTAATGCTTTTAAGAATAAATCAATGATTATTGCTTCATTATTTTCAACCACAAGCAGAAATTGTTTCATCTCATTATTGTCATATAGTACCTAAAAGAGGAAAATTGAATCGTCGTCTGTTTTCTATAAATAGTTAAACCTCAGATACGAGAACTAGCGACACCTCACACATTTGTGAATACAACCTGTCAATTACTGATTATTTGTTTCACTTGTATCTTGTCTAGTAAACATTTTTTATGATCTAAAATATTCATTGTGTTTTCTTCCTACTTTCTTTGTTAACGCAGATACATGAGTTACAACAGTTATAGAGAAAGTTAGGGTGAAACGTTAATATGTTGACATCATATCTGCAGTGGGTGACTAGTTTTGACCAATGGAATCCAAGCACTGCAACACCGGTAGAAAGAAATATGCCAACTCCAAAGGGGTACTATGTTGAAAAGTAAACCTTATTTGTTCACATTTCATGAGAGTATGTTGGTCAGTATGAACTTTTCTGCAGACCATTGTATACTTATCAGAGTCAATAGAAATGTTTGATATATTCATTTAATTTGATGTATCCATTAATAATGGAGATTCGCTTCCGGTTTTTATCTGTAACAAAAACTACGCCATGCTTACGTCACACTGCCTAAAATCGTCATAAATAGAATACACTCAAAATTTGAGCATGCAATGTTAGACAGTCCTCATTGGTTTTTAAAACAAGGTTTAATAAATACATACCAGGTATTATCTATCTATATATAGTTTGTTTTATTTTAATATATATTTAAAGTTATCAGAACTAAGTTTCCATTTCAAATTTTTTACTCCTTTAATAAATTTGATGATTTTACTTTACTTATGATACAAACTCTCTGATATTAAATTTTCAACTCCCATCCCCTCGGGCAATATTTATTTTACGTCGCCCAGGGGCGTTTTTTTTATTTTGCTAGTTTATTTAATTAATCCTATTTATGAAGTGTTATTATTTTGAATTTGTATTCAATTTGCAATTTTATTTCATGAACTTGGACTTTGAGTCCAAAGTCAGATGCTAGCACGAATGAGTTTGACAAGTGAACGATAATTCCAATAACTCAGTTCACATACCTTCCTATGAAAATCTGTTCTTACTGATAAAGATAATGTTCGAAGCCATACCTGTGTACGTACTACCCTACGGCTGCACCACTTGGATTCAAACAAATAACTTAGAGAAAAGATTAGATAGGAGCTACATAAGGATGTTGTCTAGAACAAATTATTGAAGCAGCATCCCTCAAGAAAACAGCTGTACGGTCATCTACCTCCAATTGAGACAAACAAGTCATGCTGGACACTGCTGAAGAAGTAAGGACGAACTCCTAAGTGACATTCTCCTGTGGATATCTACACAGAGGATAACGGTCAAGACACGCTGGAAGCACCAGTTCCGACTAGGTCACTGGTATTAAACAGCGTTCAATACTTAATTGGGTGACAGCAGGTATTGTAAGTAACCTGAGTACTTTGTTTATCAGAAATGACTTGAGTCAGCATTAAATGACTTGAAAGAGGGTTGATATGCCATAAAATAAAACAGCCAACCAACCTACACAAGAGCACACCAGTGTAGGCCGATCAGTAAAAACCAGCACTGTGTGGTTTCTGGATGCAATGCAAAAGATCTGCCAGGGGCGAAACTGATAGGGTCAGTTGGCATGAGAGAGTCATGGGAGTCCATGCTAACAGTGTGAGTTCTGCTGCTACTGTTGCTGCTGCTCCTGCTGCTACTGCTGTTGCTGCTGTTGCTGTTGCTGCTGCTGCTGTTGATGTTGAGGATGATGATGATGATGATGATGATGAGCAATCCAGAATCTGGCCTTAGCCATCACTTGTGAACCCTTACAATAATTCTTTACTCGACTCGGATGTATAAAATATTTCTCTCAGGAAGTCCTCTTTTGAACAAAATGGATATCATCATTTCTGTAAGCACATCCATCACAATTTATCAGCGACATCAACT
>CM042149.1:5859280-5905810 GCA_023376005.1 Doryteuthis pealeii | reverse complement strand
AGAGAGAGTGATTCCGTCTTTAGGCATAATGGTCCCCAACAGGTGTCCCCATTTGTGGTGATTTTACCCCTCTGCAGAAGTGCAATATGTGTATTCTACAACCGCAGCCAACAGGGCTTCAAATCATAGTGGTATCATATAGTATTTAGATGTGGGTATTAAATAAGCTTTGGAGTAAATGTTTGTAAGACATGAAAATACTTTTGATAAGCCTTACTTACTAAATATACGTACATGTCTTGTCAACTTGTGGCAACAGATTGCGGCCAATCATTTCTAACTCTAGTTACATTTTTTAAAACTAATCTGATCTATGATGTGACAGGGCTTTTCTTATAAAAGACATCTGGTCAACGACATGATGACAGGAATTTTAGGAAATCTGTCCTGATACAATCACTCACAGCAATAGTGCAACGGCAATGATCTAAGCTTTGCAGGGACCATCTGTCTTCTTTTCCCACTCTTAACTGTCACTGTCATCACAGCTACTAATACCAATTTGGGCTGACCAATATTTTTGTTCTTTAATTAATGGTCAGCCATTTTTTTTTTTTTTTTTGTTTTCTTTTTGTTTGAGCCATAAGTAGATTTCCCTTTTATTTTTTGATTCTTTTTATTTATACTCATTATCCTTTTTATCAATTTTTTTTTTTTTTGTGGCCTTTATTGCTTCCTTTCTATCCCTTCTTTTTTTTCATCTCTCTTTTTCTCTTTCTTTTTTTTTCTCTTTCTTTTTCTTTTTGGATTACTTCTTCAATTTTTACATGATTGAAGCCTGTTTCAATTTTTTCATTCAATATTCTGTAACATTTCTTATCGACTCTCTTTCATTTTTTTCTTTGTCTTTTTTCTTCCTTATCTTCCTCTCTCTCTCTCTCTTCTCTCTCTCTCTCTCTCTCTCTCTCTCACACTCACTCTCTCTCTTTTTTTTGTGTCCCATTCTTTCCTATTTAAGTTGCTTCTCCAGTTGCAGTTTACTTTTTAGAACTCTCTTTTATTTCCCCTTTCTTTTTTCTCCTTTATCCCCCCACTCTCACATTTTCTCTCTCTCCCTCTCTCTCCCTCCCTCCCCTCTCTCTCTATCTCTCTCTTTCTCACTCTATTTCTCTCTCACTCTCTCTTTTTTATTTTGTGTCCATTCTTTCCTATTTAAGTGTCTTCTCCAGTTACAGTTTACTTTTTATAATTCTCTTTTATTTTCCCTTTCTTTGTTCTTCTTTATCGCCCCCACTCACATTTTCTCTCTCTCTCCCTCCCTCCCTCTCCCTCTCTTTCTATTTTCTCTCTCACTCTCACTCTCTCTTTCTCTCTTACATTCTCTTTTTCTCTCTCACTCTCTTTTTTATTTTTGTGTCCCATTCTTTCCTATTTAAGTTGCTTCACCAGTTGCAGTTTTTTCATAACTCTCTTTTATTTTCCCTTTCTTTTTCTCCTTTACCCCCCTCTCACATTCTCTCTCTCCCTCTCTTCTCTATCCTCCCCCTCTCCCTCTCTCTCTCTCTCTCTCTCTCTCTCTCTTTCTCTCTTCTTATTTTCTGTCACATTCTTTCCTATTTAAGTTCCTTCTCCAGCTTGTCTACTTTTTAGAACTCTCTTTTTTCCCTTTCTTTTTTCTCCTTTATCCCCCCCCCACTCACATTTTCTCTCTCTCTCTCTCACCCCCCCTCTCTCTCTACCTCCTCCCTCCTTCTCTCTTTTTTCTGTCACATTCTTTCCTATTTAAGTTCCTTCTCCAGTTTCAGTCTACTTTTTAGAACTCTCTTATTTACCTTCCTTTTTTCCCCCTCCTTTATGTCCCCCTCTCACTTTCTCTCTCACTCTCTCTCTCTCTTTATTTTCTGTCTCATTCTTTCCTATCTAAATTGTTTCTCCAACTTCATTCTACTTTTTATTAGTGAAACTTGCTTTATTTTTTCTCTTTCTCCAACATTCTTCCCCGCCTCATCTTTTTTCTCTTTCCATACTGATTATCTTCTTTTTCTTCTCTCTTTCTACTTTCAAACTCTCTCTTCTTATCTGTCTTTTATCTTACTCTCTTCTTTGTTTTTATTGCTGTTTCTTCTCACCCTCCTACCTCTTCAACTCCTCACCCCATTCCTCCCCTTTCCTCCCTCTCATTCACTTTACTTTCATTATCTCCCCCCTCTCTCTCTCTCTCTCTCTCTCTCTCTCTCTCTCTCTCTCTCTCTCTCTCTCCATAGCTATTAAACACTCTTTTTATTTCATCTTTCTGTATCTTTGATTTCTTAGCTTTAATCAGACTTTTCTATTTTTACTCATACAGTATAACTATTTAAAAGTTACGTCCAACTATCCAAAATATAATAAAATAAATCTTCAAAGTATTCCAAATCCTCTGTACACAATGTGCTAACAATTAAAAAGTTATTACTGAAACTTTATATTATTAGTTGTCCAGTCAGAGATAGGTCAGTGGCGCCAACACTAGTGGGATTCCTGCAAATCACAATGCTTATTAGCATTGACTTGAAATCATATGAATATTCCTAGCCACTCGTGTAGAGATTTGTGATCCTAATTAGGAAATAATTTTTGTTTGAATTCCCGCAATGAGGAATTATGATACACCAACGTACTTGGCTCTTATTATAGTCATAACATTTTAACCAGTGTACTGTTTGTGTTCTTAACTCTTGAGCCTACTTTAAGTCACTCACAGAGGTGCTAAAAACACTGTGATCCTACCGTAGAATGCTGGCAGTGGCTCTCATATGTTTCACTTGTTTACACTGACAAGGACTCAAGTCACAATAATAATATGACTTTATATATATTAAACGTGATGGTTAGTTCATTATAATTGAGTAGAAGTTAAGTTAGTGAAATAGATCACTAACAAGGACTGAGCCTATTCTATAAGTGACCACACCAAGTAGAATTTGATAGGTTTTCCTTCTCCTAGACTGGTTGCCTAACCAAGTCTTAAGAGCCCAGTCTACCCTACTTTTTACCCATAGTTGGAGAGAGAGTAGTTGGATTCATAACTTTCCCAATGGTATTAGCACTATGGGAACTGTGGCTTTGTCCAGGATTTGAACTCGGATTGATGAGTCCATTTTCTATATCTATTACACCATGTGACCTGAAATAATAAATCACAATGATAATAGGATTTTATTTGATCAGAATAAGTTATGGGGGAAATTTGGTTGGCAAAGAGTTAAGGTGTCAGTTGTAGTGGACAGACACCTTAAGAATGCAAACGGTACAATGGCTAGAATATCATGATTATAATAATGTCCGGCTATTAACAACACTGCTGTGTTTGTTGTGCATACCCCCATATCTGCACCTGCAACTACATGCACCTTATTGCCATACTCCCTCTTGTCTGGGGAGTTGTATCTGGTGGAACTCCTTATTGGCGCTACTGCTAAGTGGGAAGAAAGCAAAACACATTAAACTAATTGAAATTAATCACCAATTAACTGAAGTGTATGGTGAGTTGTGCATGCATGTCATAAACGTCCACAAGTGCTGCAGGGAGTTTGCAACAATGGCGATGAGATTCAACACTTTCTCAACAACATGTTGGTGTGCTGGTATGACTTTGTCATACAAAAACTGCCACAGCACCTACCAAAATGCATCAAACTAAATGGCAATTATAAATTAAGATATACACATTAAAATAATGTAATAATCATGGACCATATTACCTTTAGGCACCCTTTTTGATCTCGATTAAGAAAGGACATGTTTTTTATTTACACTGTCAATATCTGGTTGTTTGCTAGAGGTTAGGGTTAGGGGCTAGTGTTAGAGTTAGGGGTTAGTTTTATAATTTTTTAAAGAATCTAAAAATCGTCTGTTAAAACAACCGGATATTGATGGTGTAAATAAAAAAAATGTCCCTTCTTAATCGAGATTAAAAAGGGGTGCCTAAAGGTCATATGGTCCATAATCATTGACAATAAACGTTTCTGTTGTTACATAATTATTAGTGTAGAAACAAGATGGCGTTTTAAGTGCAGCTGATGGCCTTGAGGAATGAGTGACAGCGCTGACCTCAGTCCTCACTCTACCTTCCGGGGATCGCCGTGAGAACCGGTAGAGAGGACTCTCTCTTCCGGCTTAGATAGTAAGTAAGTTTCAATCAGTTAGAAGGTAGCAGCGGGGCTCGAAGGGGTAAGTCGCGTTATACGCGCATCCTCTCATCTGGTTGGGGGATTTAAAAAATAAAGTAAGATCAAAGCAAATCGGAGTCTTGTGTTATTACTTCTAAAAACTAACAATGACACAGGGCTTCTGATAAAGAGAAATCCCCAATAGAAGACCAGACCCGAAGTCCCCAAGAAAGTCCAGACCTTAGAAGATTCCAGACCAAGACAAGACGTTATAAGATTCCAAAGACGGCCAGAAGAACAGAAGAAGCATAGAAGTAAGAAGGGTATGCAACACTGATTTCTAAATTTTTTGTAGACCTTAAATTTGGGATTACCCTTGAATATAAATTTTTACAAAAAGTTATCTCTAAATCAGTGGTACTTAACCTTTTTTTACCTATAAATCCCTGTGTTGTAGAGTAGCTAACACCCCTTCAGTACTCTACCAGATGAACTGGTCCATAGCCATAAAATAGCCTACAATAGTAGTAGATTAACTAGCTGAATAATATTCAGACGGACTTTGCTGCGTTGGCTATACTGAGCTGACTCTCCTCTTTTAGTGTGAGTTTGTTTTGTTAATTATTTGTACTTATTTGTTCTGTGTTTGTATGTATCTGTTTAGCACCAGTATCTTTACACCTCATGATACATCACTTTGATTCCTATTTTACTAGCCACCGTTGGCCGTGGGTGGCGACCCGTGATGCTTAAGGATAGAGCCCAGGTGGATGAGCAGTTCATGACATGCAATACTCCACTTTGGCCCTATCTTGGACTAGACGGGCGGTCGGAGAGGCCCCCTCCGATCAATCGGCTAGTCACGTCGAGCCCTAGCACCTATATGATATTCCCAACCCTATTGCCCTTATGGCAAGCCCCAACCCCTTTTTATCACATGGGTGCTAGAAGGCGGTGGCTGCGGGTCTACATGTCCTGGGAATGACGTTAAACTCTATCTGATGGTGAGGTTCCAGTTTGGGAGGTTTGGGGAATGTGGAGACCCCCTTCATCACCATTGCTCCCTGGTCCACTCTGACCCGGAGTGGTAGTACCTGTTAGGGTCCCATCTATGGGTTAAATAGAAAAATGTATTTATAAAAAATTGTATTATCCATTAAGAATTGATTTATTTCAAAACTTCATCGGCATTAAATGACCCACTGAGGTTGATATGCCGTAAAACAAACTAAACCAAACCGCAGAAACCAAACTGCTATAAAGTATCTATCACTAAACACTTTTTTAGACAATGTGTCTTCCAATTTTTCAAGAATTTCTACTACTGTCTGGTTGTTGTCATGTAATCTCCAGTATATTTTCAAATTATTTTGAATGTCTAGAAACAAGAAGCAGAATATCTTGGCCAGGAACACTTGACAATTTTAAGTTCCATAATAAATTCTGGCAGCCATCTTTTTATTTTATTTATCTTATTGGCAGTCATAAGCGATTAGTGGATAGATATAAAATACTGTTCTCAAGATAAATGCAAAAAATCTTCACTGGCATAAATGTAGGAAAGAAGAAGAACAACAACTAAACAAAAAAAACAAAAAACAATAGGGAAGGAAAGAAACACTTATATATATATATATATATATATATATATATATATATATATATACGCATGTATATGCTTTCTTTTTTTTGTTAGGGAAATAAGTTATATTTTGACTCCAACAAGCTTTTATGTTCTAGTGGATAGAGAAAGAATTATTTTCTAAAATTTTATATTTTATTTCATGTTTTATATTGAATAAGTTTTAGTATTCCCTCCGTTGTGGCTAAGCTTGTATCATGCATAAACAAGAAAAAGAGGCAGATTCTTAAGCTAAGTAAAATTTCAGTTCTTGAAACGTATTTTTCCTGTTTCTGCTTACTTATTTTTTGAAGCATTACTAAGTAATTGAATTTGGTAAAGACAAATGGTAAAACATAGAATACTCACTCTTTAAGGCACTTGCATACTGCGTACTGGCATCATGGGGAATTGGAAATTTTTTTATTGGAATAAGTTAGACTTACTACCATAACTTTACTATTCAATCAATAAAACTAAAAACCCTCAAGTTGCCAGGTATTTTCCTTTAGCCCTGTGGAAGAATATGATTGTTTTGTGTGGGCCATCAACGAACCTGAAACAAAATAAAAGTAAGCAAAATCGTTGGGGTGGCCTAAAGTCGGTATCAGCCAGACGGCAAGAGCGTCTAAACCCTTTTCTTTAGTGCTAGACCAAGGAGATTGTTTTGGTATCTGAGATGGAGCGCCACATTTACCATCAGCTCCTCAATTTACTGCACAGATTCCAGTGCTACTCATATGCTGAGTTGGCAAGGGCCAATATCGAACCCAGAACCTTGCTGTTTCTAGTCGGACGCTCTACCGACTGAGCTAAACTAGCCCTTGAAACAAAATAAGTGAGAATAATTGATTGGTTGTATTTTTAATTGAATGTCAACCTGACTAGAGTTATTCTATACCTAAAAGTTAGGGAATTACATTCATTGTATGTTGACATTTAGACAATCAGATGCAGCTTAGCATCATACCCAGGATGCCCCCTTTTAGAAGGAATCTCCATAGCACAGTGGCTAATGTGCTGGACTGTAACATCGTTGTAAGTGAGTTCAAACTCCAGTTATGCTATTACATTCACTTTCAAACTCATACTCTTGGAAAAGATATGAAACTTTTTATCTTCAAGTAATGGGTTAAATCATACCACAACTGCCCCATCACGAGGTTGACATTTGCATTAAATAACTCATGAAAGTTTATATGCCATTAAAGGAAATCAAACAAAACTACATCCTTCTACAGAGGAGACAGCATTTTCTAAGCCCTGCCAAGAATAAGTTAGAATTACACAAGTATTAAAAAATGAGGAGAATGGGATAAATAAAATTGACATTTTTTTCCATCAGGAAATTCCTTTGTCAAAAGTAAAATGTTATTTTCAAAAACCAAGTCTACACTCAACAGAGAGGATTTATATGAATTGTTTTGTTTCTTTTTCTTGAATTGTTGTCTTTGATTAATTAAGTATTCATTGTACATAAGCATCCCCCCACACACATAAATACACATATACAAATACATTGATAATCCCACACACAAATATGTATTTACCCAACCCTTCCACACAAGTAGAATGCAACATAAGGGTAATTTCTTAAGCAAAGTTTAAGAGATTTGAATTCAGAGTTTTCCTTAACTTATAACATTACCATACCAAGGTTAAAAAGCTCAGTCTGCCCTAGTATTTAACCATAGCTGGATGTAGAATACTTAGATTCATACCTTTTCCAAGAGTATTAGAGCTATGTGATATGCAAACCTCCTCATCCAGGATTTGAACTCGTTCTGCTGTCTCTATTTTTATTGACAATAAACACTACACCATGAGCCCCTCATTTATTTATATGAGAAAAGGAAAGAATATGGAACATTGAATTGAAATATTTGATATAAGGATAGGTTTTTCAGAAATTAAATCTTATCTAAAAACAAAATCAAAATCGACACAGGATGCAGGACAAAGAGGAGAAAAAGATACAGCAGTCCAACCATATTTATTTGAATTTAGTTGCTTTCTTTTTGTTGTATACTCTTTTTCCTTACTTTCTTACTTCTATTCTTCTTCTGTTCATCTTTTCTATCTTATGTTCTTCTTCTAGCGTCTGGACTTCGTCTTGGAGACTTCGTGTCTGGTCTTCCATTGGGGTTTTCTCTTTATCAGAAGCCCTGTGTCATTGGTAGTTTTTAGATAATAACACAAGACTTCGATTTAACTTAGATCATATTTTATTTCGAAATCCCCACCAGACTACCTGCGCAGTTTGTATCGGCAACGTGCATAACACGACTTACCAACGTCGTGGTCTTGGCCGATCTAACTAAAACTCTCTCTAATCTAAACTGGAAGAGGGTCTTCTCCACCGATTCTCACAGTATCCACCGGAAGGTCATTCAATCCTTCAAGGTCGTGGGCTGCAACTCATAACAGCCATTTTGGTTTCTACACTACTGTACATAAGTATTAGGAATCTAATAATTATGTAACATGTTGTGTCTCTTTGTATCCCTCATTGCTTGAGTAAGTATTAATTTGGTGAGGACAGGGGATATGTTACAGAGAATTGGCTGTTTGTAATTACATGGACCAGTGCACTTTCTATAAAATACAATCTGTGTTCTCTTTTTTGTCTCTCGTTTCTTGAATATTAATTTGGTGAGAACAGGCAATACTTGCAGAAAGCATTTTATCATTAAAGATGTTTACAATTGTTCCTATGATAAACTATAGCATTAAACATGTTGTTTATTCTTAAATCCCCTATTATGTTTGTTTGTTTTCTTTAACCCTTTATCTACCACTGCCATCCTCAATAACCTGGGGAAATGATTGACAAGCTAGTATTGTATCACTGAAATGAAATGTATTCATTTACTCCATTTCTCATTTAAAAAAAAAAATCTTAACCATTATCTAAGAGCTGACTATCTCATGCATTTTTAGGGGGTCCAGCATTTTGATTGCTATGGTAGATAAAGGGTTAAGCTTATGGATGTTTCACCAATGCATTTATTTTTGGCATTGTTTACGAGCAATCTTATGAATTTCTTTTTGGGAAAGAGACTGTTTATGGTTTGTACAATGTCACAGCTCAGCACATTAGCCACAACAGCACAGGGATTCCCTTGTAAACTGTAACAACACATGCAAACCATTTGCACAAAAACGTCCACTGAAAAGTCCACAAGCTTATCAGGATACTCTGATGAAATATAATCAAATGAGGATTTTCTTCAGAGCCCTCATTGCGATCCACAAACATTGATTTTGATATTGCAATGCTTCAATCGCATTGGTTAAAAAAAGTCATAAACAGCAGATATAATGTCATCATATGAACCTTTCAGCCTATGAACCTTTCAGCCCAGCCTTGTATCATCATCATCATCATCATCATCATAATCATCATCATCATCATCATCATGTCGCACAATTAGCATGGATATCCATGACAATCACTTGCCAACCACCCTATATTTCACAGTGCCAGAGAGGTCTTCTCTGCATCATCCGGTATCCTCGCATAGTTGGACAATGTAAGTCTTTGGTGGCCGGCCCACATTAGCATGTCCATGTGTTGGCTTCCATTGGAGAATGTCGTTTATGAGCTCATCCTTGCTTCTACAGCAGCGTCCAGCATGCCTTCTCCATCTCAGTCGGATGGTTTGTGAGATGGGGGACAGGTGTCCATACAGTGGGGTGCTGTTTCCACGACTTGTTCAAGACCGCACGCATCATTCTTGTGCAGATACCATCTACTTTATTCTCAAGGTGCTTCGTTAGGGTCCAGGTGGTGCAGCCATACAGCAGTACTGATATGACCACAGCCTGGAAGAATTGTTGTTTTAAGTTGTTGGTGAGATCAAATTTCCGTATGACTGATTATTTTGATTGTGGCCGACCATGCTTTTCCTATTCGTATATTAACATCGCTTTCTGTGGATAAGATATTACTTCCTAGGTATGTGAATTGTTCTACTAACTTAAGAGGCTTACCATCGAGTGTGGAGATGTCTCCTTTTTTTGTGAAACTCATGAACACAGTTTTATCAGAGATCACGTAGAGGCTAATATTCTTTGCTGCCTTCTCCAGGCTATACAGTAGTGACTAACCCTAACCCTGTGCCGGTGTATCTGCAAGAAGTGCAAGATCATCAGCATAGTCTTCATCTGTGACAGTCTGTTCAATACTAAGATGGGTGACCAGTTAAGCAACAGCATGTACTGTAAGAAAACCGAATGTCAAAATGACTTGATTTGACATTAAATTACCCCAAAAAGGTTGATATGCTGTAAAACAAACTAACTATTATATGGATACAAATATAACTCATAGATATATGTAATATATCTATATTATGTAATATTGATATATAATATATATAATATTTGATGGTTGTTTGTAAATAAACTTTGGAATTTCCATGGGTTCATTGAGTACAAAATAACTATTGTTAAAATTATTACTATTGCCAAAGTTAATTTTTTAAAATAATAAGTTAAAAATAACATTTTCTTCTCAAAATTTACATTTTCATAAAACATCTGTTGAGAATTTGTTTTCGGTAGATAAATTATAAATGTCTAGATTGATATAATCTGCAGGATGCTTGTTTTATTTTTCACTGATTCAGTAAATCGATAAAATTATCTCAAAACTTCTGATTTGATTTTTATTAATATTTACACTACTTCTCATATATATTTGAACAAACTGTTTATAACACTGGTTTACAAAGAAATTGAGGCAAGCACAAAAATAGATGTTTTAACCTAATTTGGGGGTGCTGAATTCAGATTTGAAATCCGTTTTTACACATCACCTCTAGTTTTTTAGATATACATACTGTACATTTTGTACACATACTATATTAATCCTGAATGCATATACGTCTTTATGTACAATAAAGGCGTATATGAATTCAGGGTTAATTTCTAATATTGTGTGACTTATGTCCTCTTTTTTAGTTATTATGCAATAAATGTGAGTGATAACATTACATTATATATAGAGAGCTATATATCAAGACGGATTTTGGCAGTTAAGCGTAGCCAACAGGTGTCAATCAACAGTCAGTAGTGCTCTGGCAGTTAGCGCAGGAGGTTGTCGTCCCTCGCAGCGGAGGAGGTTGTTGTCCCTCGCAGCGCAGGAGGTTGTCGTCCCTCGCAACGCAGGAGGTTGTCGTCCCTCGCAACGCAGGAGGAAGGTGTCCCTCAACAATTGTGTTACACAATCTTTTGGGTATATATTTGTATTACAATTTCCAACTATGCACATTTTATTGCCTTACATATGATTTAATTTTACTTTGTTTTATTTGTTTTTTTGTTTTTCATATTCTCCAATGGCTCGTCGAGGATGCCTCAACAAGGCCAATTCTTTCTGAATTGTGTACATTGTGTCATCCAAGTATATTTATTCCGTCAATGTTCTTTATCTATCCTGTTTATCTGTAATAAGCTGCTGCAACTGTTGAAATAAGCACGTATATACTCTGTATATACTAAAATGAGACTATTTAAAAGACAGAAAACTAGAGGTGGGAGTGCAAAACTGTTTATAAATTTGAATTCAGCACACCTAAATTAGTAAAAAAAAACAACTATTCACATTTTTGCCTCAGACAAAAAATATTTTTTTGTAAACCAGTGTAATTGGCTGATTTTTGAGAGTTAAAAACATTACACATAGTGATCAACATAACACGTGGATTTTGTCTTGTTTTTGGTTCTGAAAGCCAAATTTCAGGAAAATGTTGTTTTTTTAATTGAATTAAATTGATGTAAAAAAAATCATTCTTCTATCTTACTAAAATCTTTTTCCAAATTGATCAAGGTGATCGAAAATGCAAACTTACTATTGCATTGTCTCTTTAAATAGACGTATGTATGGTCGTCGAGTGTGTCAGAAAAGTATGAAGATTTTTTTGTACTTTTTGACACACCTTGAATTCTGAATAATTGACTTTTCATTCATTCTTCATTTCTATCTTAGTAAATACAGCATTAAACTTGGTACTTTTTGTTGTACCGGCCGTTCCTACAGTGGAGAACATGCACCGGTTCTCACTATAAATAGTGAGACACCGAGTGGAAAGGTAGCACTGTTCCCGTTAACGACAAGCTAGTCGTACATGTACCATTAATTGTAAATACACTTGTCTTATTTTACCCCATCTCGACTTGACTTCTTTTTACTGTTGGGACTAACATCACAACACTTTTTTTACACACCTTGTATTCTGAAAAAGATTAATGAATGGAACATCATTTTTTCAGAATAGAAGGTGTGTCAAAAAGTACAAAAAACCTCAATACTTTTTTTTTACACACATTGTATATATATATACATATATATGTGTGTGTGTGTGTGTGTGTGTGCATACAAAGAAAATTCAGCTTAAGTATAAATTTCATTTTAAATTAAATGTGAAAAACTAAAGAATGATCGACATCCATACATATTGTTAGGCAACTATAAATAACTTTCTAATCAATAAAATGTCCAGATATCAAGTTTGGTCCTTGGACAACCAACCTCCATATTGAAGTGAAACCATATCTTCTTTTACTTTTTACATATTCTTTTTTTTTCTTTTTTCTCCTAGACATTTCATATAGAATGGCATACAAGCTGAAACTTTTCATTTCTGCAGACATATGTCAGTAATTCTTGAATTCTTCTGTTAAACTAAGGCATTTCTTGCCTTTCATCTTTGTTTCTTGTCAACTTAAGTTGGAAGCAAAGCTTTCATTCTCTTGGACACTTGCAGATGTAGATAAGAGCAAATTGATAGAATGGCTTCCCTGATTTCAGTTTAACAAACTTTAAGAAGAAAACTATCAAACATCTGTCATTTAATTCTTTATAAACTGATTTAAACGGAAACTAATTAAAGCCATTGAATTCATTTTCTTTCCTTTAACTATATATATATATATATATATATATATATAATATATATATATATATATATATAAACATATATGTATACATATATACATATATACACATACATATATATATACATATATATATATATATATACATATATATAATATATATATATATACATATATATATATATACAAACATATATGCATACATATATACGTATATACATATATATATATAATATAAACATATATGAAGTGAACAAACAATGTCTTTGAAATGGCGATAGCCGACAATTTTTAGGAGATTATGTGCTTAATTAAAGTCATATCTAATTTGTTAATTAATCAATTATAATTAAATGAATTAGGCGTGCATATCGGTTTAAATATAAAGCGTAAACAAATCGAGAAAAAGTCGATCTCTGTATGTACATTTCAGCCCATTATGTATACATACATATATACATATATACATATATATATACACATATATATATATGTATATATATATGCATATATATATATATATATATATATATATATGTATATGTAAATATATGTAAACATTTACATATATTTACATATACATATACATATATATATATATATATATATATATATATATATATATATATATATATATATATGTATATGTAAATATATGTAAACATTTACATCTAAAATCGGACGTAATTATCAATATGCTCTGATGATGATTTTTTATAAATCAAAATATTGTGAATATTAGCAATGAAAATGATATAAAGATATATCCATTTTAACAAAATAGTTTGTTTTCATACCCTTTAATCTCTACATATATGTAAATGAGAAAAATGGAAGTGAATTTGACAGTTATGTTGAAAGATAAATGGAAAGAATATGTTGTATGGATAAAAATTATCAATTGAAATGACGACACGTGTTTCAACCAAAATTTTGTCCTTGTATACATTGTATCCTACTTAGTATCATGTTAAATACTAAAATGAAATAATGATGATAGAGAAACGTACACATTTGAGTATACAAAAAGAGCAATATATCTTTATATTCTTGTATTTTCCAATGATTTCTATCTTTCATTTTCTATCTTTTCATTTTCTTTCACTGGAACTGCTAAATCTACCAGTTGACAAGTTCTCTTTTTCACTGAAGGCTGAGTTACAGCAAGTATGCTCAGGTCTCCAGGACTCTTCTGAGTATTATAGCAATCCTATTGTTTGGATGATCTCAATTCTTCCTCGGATTTCCAATTCACCCAGACTCTTTTCCAAACACTTAAGGACTGTTCCAAGTGCCCCAATTACTATTGGTATCACCTTTAACCATATGTTCCACATTTTTTTCAGTTTGGGCAAGGTCCAATCATTTATTTGTTATACCACTTTAGTTATTTCCCTTTTTACAATCTTCTCAAATTAACATTAAAAAAACATTTGCATCAAACTGTGGCGTTATTTTCGTATTTGCCTGGAGAGTTGTCTGCTCGTTTAGTTTCGCTGGTTCCCGCTAGGGGCCTCGGGTGTATTTAAGCGGCCAATCTGAACTTCTCTTTCTCTCTTTTTTTCCTGTTGCTCGACCTACGAGACTCTGGTCTACCCCCTTCTTGTTGGGGCTTTGCCCCCCCTTACATTACTGTAAGTGATTCATACAGCATGGACTATTCCTAGTCTCATGTCTGTTGATTTTATATTTATCCTTTTACATGTAACTTTGTATTACTTATGTATGTATGTTCATGTACACCTCAATGTATTATGTACCCTGTTTATTCTGTGCTGTATATAAAATGTTTTGTCTATCAACCTTTGTCGGAGTTTTATCTTCAAGTATTATCACTTTGAATCTTACAAAACTAATCTAATCACAATATACTAATAAAATTCTATTTAGTAATTCATCTAATAGTTTCTAAACATGTCCTTTTAATTTCTTTTTCTTAAGATTATTTCTGAAATCATTCAATTCATTCTTAATTTCTTTTAAACTATTGCTGTTTTTTATCTGATAGGGGAATTTGTTCAAAAAAATGTATTACTCTATTAACAAAACATCAAATTGGTTAATAGACTTAGTTTTTGAAATTTTCCTGGGACAGTAGGTCTCTCTAACCTTAGTCCAGGATAATGAAAGACTCTGAATTAAAAAAACTCTGAATTTTTCTGAAGTCTCTAGGGCAGTCTGACATGTTTAAACTTCTTCTGGTGGTTCCATCACTAGCATTAATATTCATGCCAAGTCGAATAGCAGTTTGATCTTTCCTTGGATAACTTTCATATCATGAAGAAGAGAAAATTACCCAAGCCCGGGCTGAGATTTTAACACAGATCCATTATTGCCATAACAATAACTAGAGAATGTTTGGAACATTGTAAACATATTTCTTTTAACACAACTTAGACTGTTTTCTTACAAAACCATTAAACTTAGAGAATAATAAAAAAATTAAGTCCAGTTCCTAACTTTATCTATTAATAATGAAGATTTGCTTCCGGTTTTTGTCTGTAACAAAAATTACATCACTGCTTACGTCACATTACCCAAAATCGTCATAACAGAATAAATACACTCAAAATTTGAACATGCAACATTAGACAGTCCTCATTGGTTTTTTAAAACAAGTTTTAATAAATATATGACTGGTATTATATATCTATATATAGTTTGTTTTATTCTAATACATATTTAAAGTTTACATTTCAAATTGTTTTATTTTGTAATCCTTCCATGAATTTGATGATTTTACTTACTTAGGGTACAAACTCGCTGACATTGAATTTTTTACTCCCACCCCTCAGGCAATATGTTTTAAAGATCTATTTTTACATCGCCCGGAGGGTGTTTTTATTTTGTACTAGTACTAATAATATGGGTCTTTGCTCATATTCACAATATCTTTATAATTTCTCAAGGGAGATAAGTATAAATCTAATTTATTAATTCTAAATTAATCATAATATCAATTTTATTAATAGGATATGATTTGACATTTCCAATCTAATGTAATAATAAGTAGTGTGTACATTATCTCTCACTCTGATTACAGTCAAATTTCATTTGTATGAATTTATGAGATGAGACTTGATAATTTGTATTATTTGGATGTTTCGGACTCATTTTTATTGTGATATACATAATGTTTCTGGTGATGTGCTCTTGGGCCTTCTGGTGGTGATTTTTTTCAGACTCAGGAAACTTCTCATCGAACTCAGGAACCTTCTTGTCAAATTTGGGAACCTTCTGGTAATAATCATTTTGAAGTTCTGTGAAGGCTTCTGAGTATGACTAGAAGGCTCCCAATTATTATATATATATATATATATATATATATATATATATATATATATATATATATATATATATATATATATATACCGTTGTGTAATAGTTATCATCATTGGAAATGGAAACACCAACATGAGTTTAAATCCTGAATGAGGCTGGTTGAAATTTGCATAGTGCTAATACCCTTGGAAAAGGTATGAATCTATCTATACTATGCTATGGATAAATAGTAGGGTAGACTTGGCTCTTTAACATGGATATGTAATTAGTATAGGACAAGAAAAACTCAGTTAAATTCTACTTAAAATGACCATGTATCACATCCCTCATGGTAATAATATTAATAAAAATAGCAACATTTTAGAAATTCAATCAAATTCTTTACAAATGAAAATTTGCTCTGATTTTTAATAAAAATATTATATTCCAGTATTTGACGTTTGTTTGAATATTTTATATACTAGAAAAAAACGTCCTACAGGCGGTGTAAAAATTATTTTTGAAAGATATTTCCTGAGAGTTAAAAAATTCAGTGTTAAATGGTTTGTATCACAAGTAAGTAAAATCATCAAATTTATTAAAGGAATAAAAAAAATAAAACAATTTGAAATGGAAACTTAATTATGTCCCCCTAAAATAAAATGTCACATGCATCTATTAATTATCAATCAAATAATTATTTTGAATATTTTGCACATAGATTTTACACAAAATCGTAGGTATTTGTTTACTTGTAATTTTTTTAGTTAGCCTCTTGTTACTGAAAAAGAGTAAAGAATAATTTTTAAAACTGATTACAGTTTATTCTATGTATTGACGATTTTCGGTAGTGTGACGTAAGCAGTGACGTAATTTCGGTTACAGGCAATCTCCATTATTAATAGATTTAAATGATAAATCACACAGAGAAATATATACTTGAACAATATTAATTAACTATTAAACCTAGTTTAGAATTTAACAAGAAAAAAGACATTTCTTTTTTAAAGACAATATCTAATCTGGAGGTCAAATGAACAAAATCTATTTACTCTTATTTTTTTTTCTTTTGCTCAAAAGTGACTTCGTTGTTCACAAGCAAAATCAGCATTGAAATCCAAACACGAATACAGGAATTACACACCTGAATTATAAGAATTTTTTTTCATTGGTTACCTTTTAAATGCTAAAAGCATTCATTCAGCTTTTGATCATGCAATGGCTATAAGCAGTTGATCGTCTAATTTCATGCTTGGAAATATTTGAACAAAAAGATAAGACAGAATCTATTCAAGTCAAATTTTACTGCAAGATTTCATTCTTTTATTTCTCTGAAATCTTCTTAACCTCACATTATATACATTATTTTGATTCAAGTAAAAGTAGTGAATAAAATCTGTTATAATTAATATTTCAATTTTCAGGTTATGTTTTGATAAGTATATGTTCAGTATGTTATTTCTTTACAATATTCAATTCTGAATAGAAATGATGAAAATAATTCTGATTTTTTGGACAACCCTCATCTTTATTTTGGTATCTCAAAACACATTTACGTTGCTGTATCCTCCAGCCTTCTTCAGGTGTTCCCTTTCTCTCCAAGCATATCAATGACCCAATTTGGGTAATATTTTTGAATCATTTGACTGTTGATCATACAATAACTTTTGAAGATCTCATTCAAATAATGATGTCATTGCTTTTGCCTGCCTATCAACCCGAGAAGTGTCATGATCATTAAAAAAGGTATTGGATAGATAAGGAACACCTGAAGAAGGTCTGAATATACAACAGCCAAAACATTGTATTTTTACATTCCAAAATAAAGATATGTACTGTAGTATGAAAAATCATAGATCATCAAGCCACATCTCAAAAATTCAGACAAAGGGAGTACTATGTCAAATCATTCAGAAAAAAGTAAAATTGTCAGACACCCCCTTCAATTTTTCTGAAAAGTTTTCCAGGTGTGGACAATGTTAACATTAGACACTACCCAAAATTTGAGATTCCAATTCCAAAAATATTGGATTACCTAACTTTATCATAATCTACACTTGGACAAAATTTTAGAAAATTGAAACGGATGGGTGACATGATCTGGATGATTTAACATGGAATTACCCACAAATAATATTTCTTTTTTCGTTTTGTATTTAAAAATTTAAAAATAATAGATAACAGAAAAATAATTGGACCATATGATCTTTTTTCATTTACACCGTCATCCGGTTGTTTGTTAGGGGTTAGGGTTAGGTTAGGTTAGGGGTTAAGGTTAGGGGTTAGTTTTTATATTAAAAAAAACTCTAAAAATTGTCTAACAAACAACAGTATGTTGACGGTGTAAATAAAAAAATGTACTTATGAATCAGCAAATCAAAAGGGGTGCCTAAAGGTCATATAATTTTTGTTCTGAAGTGGAAGTTGAGCACTACCATGTTGAATGCCACTCTTTGCTATAAAAATATAGTCTATTAAGAAGCATGAGGCATTTGGCTATCTCCTTGATGAAAGCTTCTGTCTTCTCACCGTAAATGCCAGTCATCTCAAACGCCAGTGGCTTGAGCAGAAACTGTTCCAACAAACAGGTGCTCGTGGTGCACTTCAGCTTTCAAAGTGGCCATACGAGCCATTTAGGTTAAGGAGCGGACGTGTCAGAGGCCAAAAGTGTTGATGGAAGTGACATCCAAGCATATACTCTTACCTTGACTAAAAGAAAAGATGTTAATTCCGTCTGGCCATTTTCCATCTCTACTATTGAGCTCCTGTAGTTTGATAATGGTTGGACTGCATTCTCAAACAAAGGCAATGGTCAATGTCCTATTCAGGCCAGAAAACCAAAGGTGATGACTTGGACGCAAAGAGCAGGAAAGAGTGTGCAGGCCTTTGAGGTCAGTTGTTGGCATATATCTGCATGGATGCTTAGTACAGATGCCTATGCCAGTATGGAGACAGATGGCTAGGGTTAAGAAATGGCATCCACGAATTAATTATTACATAATCTATTAAATATATTTAAAGTCATTAGTAGAAAGTTTAAACTTTAGATTTTATTGTATTGTTTTGTTTTGTTTTATGGTATATCAACCTCAATGGGTCATTTAATACAAATAAAGTTTTGAAATAGATTCATTCTTAATGGATACTCAATTTTTTTTATAAATGCATTTTCCTATTTAACCCATAGATGGGACCTTAACATGTACTACCACTCCAGGCTAGAGTGGACTAGGAAGCAATGATGAAGGGGGGCTCCACATTCCCCAAACCTCCAGAACTAGAACCTCACCATCAGATAGAGTTTAACATTATTCCCAGGACAGGAAGACCCTCAGCTACCGCCTTCTAGCACCCATATGATAAAAAAGAGTTGGGGCTTGCCATAAGAGCAATAGGGTTGGGGCAATCATATACATGCTAGCACTTGATATGAAAAGCCGATTGATCAGAGGGGGCCTCTCCGACCACCTGTCTGGACAAAGTAAGGTCCAAAGTGGAGTGTTGCATGTCATAGACTGCTCAGCCACCTGGGTTCCATCCTTAAGCATCACAGGTCGCCACCCATGGCCAATAGGTGGCCCCATTATCATATCCCTCTGCAGAGGTGTATTCTAATGCCCCAGTCGACAGAGTGGTTGATTTTATTGTGTAGGTGTTATTATTTTCTTACAATGAACTAGTATAGCACCAAATCACGATAATTGTTTAGTAGTTATTTATACTTCTTGTTGCTTCTTATCACCAATATCTTGGATCACTGACAATTACCAATCTCTTCTCTCATTTCTCATGTTGTCCAGATCATTCTGTTGTATACTGGCATCAAATTCTATATGTTATATAGCGGCTTCTTCAAACTCACGCTGCTAAATCGTGTATCTGTATACGTTGCGGGTATATATGGTCACGTGGCGAAATATGTAGTAGTCGCTTAATGAAATCCAACACATAGGTATAGTAGGAGTTGTCTTTATTTCTCTCTCTCTCGACTGGTGGGTGGCGAGCGTGACAATAGGAATGACCAAGGGTTGACGATGACTACTACTACTGTTGAGAACTGGCGCTGGTGAGGTGGAAGGGGTGGACGAACCTCACTGCCCGCTGGCAGCGATGGACCGTGTCGACAGTCGCTCCTTGTGCTCTGTTTGCCGTCCGCTGTCTGACTGACTTGTCGGCTCGAACCCTCAGGCCTTTTATATTGATAGGTACTCCTACGCATCTTTATCTTTTGATCTGATAACGGGCATTTATATATTTATTTATCTTCTCCCTGCTTCTTTGACCGGAAAGCCTGGCTTCCGTTTTTTAACTTCTTTGTTCGCTTTTACCGTGAAAAAAGTCCTTAGTCATTTTTGTCGTCTTTTCTTTGTTTAATTTAACCGGAAATTCCTATTTCCGTTTGTACAATATACAACAATTCTGTCTGTTTTGTTCTTCTCCCCATGTCAGTGATTCTCATTATGTTTCATCCTATCCACACAGGTGAGATCAGTAAAACAAGACCAAATTTTTATTTGCACATAATTTCTTTATTCATTCAAAAACACTTCCAAATGATGGAAATCAGAGATGGATATTCTCAGCGACTTTCATTGCAATTCTCTAATTGACTCATGTTATCTTCTTTCTAGTATCATTTGATCACATGGATTTCTTCCAGTTAAAACATGGTCTCAAACGACTTCTAGGGTCATCACCCATCAGTCAAACCGAATGCCTCAACGGTTTTTTGACACCATATTAAATCATATTACACTACCTACCAAACAATAGATTATCCCAATATATTATCTAACATAGAGAGATAATAAATAATTATTTCCATTAGAGAATGACTATGAGTGGTATCGTGTGGTATAATATGACAGTAAAAAAAAAATTCTTGACCAATTTTTGATTCAGTTTTTTTAACTATAGATGTTGTCTCTAAACTTGTCAGGGATTGATGGAAGCACATGGCAATATTAACCATATTTGTCAAGTAAGTCTTTTTATAATTTGTATGCCCTTCTCATACTGCTTATTCATGAAACAATATGAGTATATTTTTTATATTGGGACAGTCACATTTGTGTATTCTTTCTTTTGATATCACTGATATGTACATTTTATATATTGAGTGTTAAATGTTCTTGTATATACCGTTCTTGTCTTTCCTTCTTTTGTCAGTATATCATACATATACTAATGATAATATTGGTCCTTGATGACTGGAGACCCGACTAAATGTATTCCCTAGCACTAATAATAATAATTGTAAATGTTGGCATATATTTGCATCCTTGGCTGTTGGTTGGCCGGTTGGATTTTATAACATGCCAACCCTTTGCTTATTCTATGTTGAATACATTTTTATTGGGTATTCTAATTTTTTAAAACTTTTATATACACGTTTTAAAACTCATTATTTGAACTATTTAACCCATAGATAGGACCCTAACAGGTACTATCAGAATGCACCTGGGAGTAATGATAATGAAGGTGTACTCCACACTCTCCAATGCTCCAGAATTGGAACCTCAGGACTAGATGCAGTTTAACATCATACCCAGCTCACTAAGAACATCAGCCACTGCATTGTAGCACATATATGATAAAAAGGGTATGATAAAAATGGAAGCGCGTGGTGTAATGGTTAAAGTCATGGGAAATGGACTTGTCACCCCGAGTCCAAATCCTGGATGTGGTAATTGCATTTCACTTAGCGCTAATACCCTTGGGAAAGGTATGAATCCTACTCTCCCTCCAGCTATGGATAAATAGTAGGGCAGACTGGGCTCTTAAACCATGGTAAGGCAACCGGTCTAGGAGAAGAAAAACTCTGAATTCAAACCTGTTAAACTCCGCTTAAGAAATTGACCTTGTGTCACATCCTGCTCGTGCGGAGGGGTTGGTAAATATATATATGATAAAAAGGGTGGTGGGTTGCCATAAGAGTAATTGGGTTGGGAAAATTATATAGGCACTTGATATGACCAGCTGATTGATCAGGGGGGGGGAAGCGCCTCTCCAACCGCCCATTGTATACCATATATACTCACAGATATGTCACACTTTTTTCAACCCAAAATTATACCAGAATCAGTGGTGCAGCCTATCCATTGGGAAAAATGTAAAACAACACTACTTGAATTTTTAGTAATCATTAAGTTACAATGATCATCAATTGCAATGGTGCAAAATGCTTACAATATGCATGTGAAATCTTTTGAAGCTTTTCATATATGGTTGGCATCCTTCCGTCTACTAAAGACGTTGGCGTAGTCCACTTTTTTTGCGCAACTGCAGTGGTTGAGCGGTACAATTTTTGAATAGCAATATATGGAGTCTCTGGTGCAGTGACTGCAAACACTTCGGGTGGCCAGGTTGGATGCCTTCGTTAGGTCCGTCAATGGGGTGCAGAATGGCATCCTCTCTCCTGGCACCCCTCCTGCGGTTGGTTGCTCGGAAGCCACACTGTGTCCCTAGATGGGTGCAAGATGCAATGTCTGCAGACGCGCCAGTGTAACACGCGCAAGACTTGTCAAGCTATGCTGAAGTCGCTCCGATTTTTGTTCCTGTATAAGGGGACAATGGTAGCGTGCCGCTTGTCCTGGGGGTTGTATCCATGTTCCCAGCAACTGCAGAGTCGTTAGTGTAGTGGTTGAAGCAGTGCTGCACCATGCCCTCACTTTTCATATATACAAGATATATATATCAAAGTTTCCAGCTGACTTTTTGCTTTAAAATGGTCTGATGCTGCTGACATTTATGCTTTTTTACCCAAGCTCATTATAAAGTAATGCAACACTTATTTCTATATGCTTGCATTATGCATTACAGTCTCTGGCAGGGGCCATCAATCTACAGCCCACGGGCTGGATCCAACCCGTGAAAGCATTTTATAAGGCACACCGACGGTACTTGATTTCTGTTTCACAAATCTCACTAAACCTTTCTGCCAATGTTGCATTCTTTGATAATGTTTTGAAAATAAATATGTTGGTTAAATTTGTTTTTGTGCATCTTACGCCACCCATCCATGAATATAACATGGAAAGATAAATTTTGTATTACATCTTTTTCTCAGGGCTTTTGTTCTGGCTAGCAAGTATTGAACACAATAATAATGTGGCCCACGTTCTTTATTTTTTTATCAATTATCCAGCTCACTGTGAAAAATGTTTGGTGATCCCTGGTCTATGGCAAAGTGTTCTAATTCTAATATGTGTAAGTATAGTCTTGAAACAATGGGAATATTTGATAAATTTTATGTTAGAATAAATTGTGTAACTAGACAGATTATCTGTAGGTTAACCACAGACATCCATTTTGACAATCGCAAATTAGGGGTGCAACGTATCCACTGATGCAACCTATCCTTGAGTATATATGGTAAATTTAAATTGCTCATATAACATTTACCTGGTAAATATATCAAATACATTATTACTCTAACAAGTAGTAGCTATCAGATAAATAAGATTTACCTTAATACTAAGTGTGCAGAGATGAACCTGAAAGTAAAGCAGACATATTATCAACCAACACAAAATTATAGTCACGGTAAAGTGTCTAGAAAGCAGTGAAATTCTTAATGAGGAAGAGAACAACAGGGAAGTTAAAACTAAATTACTTGTCTGATGAGTAAGAAATGGAAATTCCCAAAAGAAAAGTAGACATGAATGTATATCATTCTTTTGATTTAAGTGTGAAGCAAAAAAAAAACGTTTAAAAATAAAATGGTTGAAGACACTAACGTGGAAAGAAAATGTAATCAGAGTTGATGGACGTTTCTTGTGATTGAAGCCAGTATAAAATGATGCCATTGCAAACCAATTCATCATTTTTTTTTCATCAGACTAATTGTCGGTAGAGCCAAAATAGTTGAAGAGAAAACAAAGGTAATATTTTCAGCGAGGCTCTTTGCTAAGATGTGACACGGTATATATTTATCTGAAATTCTGGAATGACTAACAATACAAACTTGATTTCTACATACTTCCCACCAAAAATAGCACATTGTAGCAAGATTAAAGTCAGAGCGATATAGTGTAAATGCTCCTGATTAAAGAATGAAACAAAGGGCCAAACCAATTAATAATGAGGTATGGAAGCTGTGGTGTAATGGTTAGAGTCATGGGAAATGGACTCGTTGACCCGAGTTCAAATCCTGGATGAAGCTTTATTTCACATAGTGCTAATACCCTTGGGAAAGGTATGAATCCAACTACTCTCCCTCCATCAATGGGTAAATTGTAGGGTGGACTGGTCTCTTTAACCTTGATTAGGCAACCAGTCTAAAAGAAGTAAAACTCTGAATTCTAACCTGTTAAACTCCACTTGGGATGGTCACTGCTAGAATAGGTCCAGTCACAATTAGTGATATAAAAAGAAAAATGGTCTGCATTTGTGCTCAACCAAAACATTATTATTTCTCAAGTTAGATAACTATTGAATGTTAATTATAGAGTTATTTCCCTTATCAATTTATTTTTAATTGTAAAATTTAATTGTAACTAAAAACTTGTGAAGGCAGAAAATAAAGCCATTTCCAATCCAATTGGAAACAACTTGAAAATGTAGTAGCACCATAAAGTAGGGTAGAATAAAGAGATTTTAGTCTAATCACACTAAATAAGAGAAATGGAATTTGTGACCTGTGTTCAAATCCTGGATGACGTTAATTGGATTTCACTTTGTGTAGATACCATAGGGAAATGCATGAAACCTTCTATTCTCCCTCCAGCTATGGATAAATAGTGGGTAAGAATGAGTTATTTAGCCAGAGTAGGCCAACTAGTCTCAGAGAAAAACACTCTGAATGCTGTAATGCACTTAAATATTGATTTTGTGTCACATCTTTTCTAAAGTGAAAGGGTTGGGTAAATGCAAGCAATAAACAGGTATAGTAAATGGTTTTAGTGGTCAATGATTTTATTTTGGTTATGTAATAATAAGCAGATGCGAACTAGTAGGCTGCTTATCATTACATATTGTTATTGCACCTCATTATCATTGCAAACTCATTACACCACATGTGGATATTTTTGACATCCACACACAACTTACCACACACTTCCATTAATCTATGATACATTTCTATCAGTTTAATTTATTTTATGTTCTTCACACTTAGTGTTAGTATTAATCAGGACCTCCGTTAAAATGTCTGCCAAGCCAAGAGTGAGTTTGTCAGTGAGGCACACGCAGTGGCTGGTATATGCGCAGGTGCATGCACAACAAACACAACAGAGTTGATAATAGCTGCATGAACAGTTTCCCTACATCCTCAGCACTTTGGAAACCTTACTTTTGGGATTAACCATATACAATTACTGGAAAGTATATCTGAATTAATTGCATTTAATGACCAGCTTTGATATAGTTTGTTTTGTGTTTTTTTTTACGGCATATCAACCTGTGGGTCATTTAATGCCGATAAAGTTTTGAAATAAATTCATTCTTAATGGATACTCAACTTTTTTTTATAAACACATTTTTCTTTTCAAACCATAGATGGGACCCTAACAGGTACTACCACTCCAGGTTAGAGTGGACCAGGGAGTAATGATGAAGGGGTGCTCCACATTCCCCCGAACCTCCAGAGCTGGAACCTCACCATCAAATAGAGTTTAACATCATTCCCAGGACATGAAGACCCTCAGCTACCACCTTCCGGGTCAGTAAACCTTGGAGCAATGGGGATGAAGCTGTGCTCCAAATTCCCCAAACCTCCAGAACTGGAACCTCACCATCAGATAGAATTTAATATCATTCCCTGGGCATGAAGACCCTCAGCCATGGCCTTCTAGCACATATATGATTAAAAGGGTTGGGAATTGCCATAAGGATAATAGGGTTGTGGCAATCATATAGGTAATAGGGCTGGATATGAACAGCCGATTGATTGGAGGGGGCCTCTCCGACCGCCAATCTAGCCTAAGTACGGGTCTAAGTGAAGTGTTGCATGTCTTGGACTGCTTATCCAATAGGATTCCGTACTTAAGTATCATGGGTCGCCACCCAAAGCCAACAGATGATTGTGACACCTACGTAGTTTTTTTCTGTAAACATGCCTCTTCGCCCACGCAGCCTGTTTTCATTGGTTATGGGCTACGCCTATGTCTTTTAACCTTATTGTGACCTCCACTTCCTGTTTAGCCAGGTAAGCGTGAGATAGTTTAGTTAGATAGTCAGTTTCTAGTTAGTCGCAGAAGAATGAAGATGCTGTTAGCTGTGCTCTCAGACGGCTATATGGCTCACGGTTAAGGTTTTTTAATTGTTTATTTTATCACTTTTATGGGATAACTGTATAAGATAAAGATTAATGCTTGAAACACAGCCTATTTCAACTTCTCTCCCGAATGTTCCTTTCTCCTTTAAAATATCTAATAATTCCTTGTGAGTATAAAACATCAACTTCAAAATCCTGTTAGATGTCTCAACAATTTTTATATCATCCTATCTCAATCTGTCCACAGTCAATTACTGCTGCTTCTTACTCTCAGCAGCCTTCCTTCTCTTGCATGTATTCTCTCTCTCTCTCTCTCTCTCTCTCTCTCTCTCTCTCTCTCTCTCTCTCTCTCTCTCACCCTGCTTGTCTCTTTCCCGACTCTCCCTAAACACTGTCCTTGTCTGCCCGCACTAAACTCTAACCCTGCATGTATACTTGCACGAAAATGTCACACACTTGCATGCTTATGGGTAAATAACTCTTGTTTTCTTGCATCTGATCGTACACAAACAAACACATTTTCACAACCGTACTAGAAAAAAAAAGACATATTAGATTCTTTTTTAATTTTTATTTTATTTCTCCCACTTTTAAGAATTTAGTAATATTTTTATATTCATTCTTACCAAAGAATACTATTTCCTCTATCCCATAAATGTTGTAGTCTATGTATATAAATTTCATATACTAAATGTCACAACTATTATGGGACAAAAGTAATTATTCTTTTTTCTTTTTACATGAGACTTATATTGTATTGATATTTAATTGGGTCAGGAGCAAATACTTTTGACAGATAAGCAAGAGCTATATACTTATATTTTAATATATTCAAAATATTCTATATTTAATACATTTAAATTCAAACAGTTACAGAAGTGCTGTCAGTATATTCTAAAGCCCCAGCCAACAGGGCTGACCAGGCTCGATAGATGTCTTCAGCAACATTTCTGATTAAACAGAAAAATATTTACAATGTTTCACTGTCAGTTTTTATTGACTTCTAGAACTTGTGAAAACTATTTTTTGTCTTTAAAGAATGAAGACAATTGCTCCTTTTTTATTGTTTTCTTGGTTAGTTCAATTGCTTATTTAAAAAAGTGCACAAGTATTTAACTGTTATTCGTGGAGTGAAAGGATATTGGTATAATAGAAAAATAAATCAAGATACAAAGGAAGAGTTACAAAGAAACACTGACAATAGGTGATTTTAAACCTCTGAATGTTTTACCTCTAGATCTTTATATATATATATATTGTTGTGAGGTTTTAAGGGGTCAAATAAGAACAAAACAACGGGTAGCGAAAAGTAGAAAAATGTATTAATAGAAAGTAGACAATACAATAGAGAGATGTGGAAATTACGTCCAACGAACAGAGTTATTGGCACTCGCATTGGCTTGCTCCTAAGCCACAATTATCCCTGTTTATTTATAGTACCCTGTTGGCGCATTCCATTGGTCAATAGGGTGTATCACCTATAACATATATATTTACCAACACCTCCACACAAGCAGGATGCAACCAAGGTCAATTTCTTGAGTGAAGTTTAACAGGTTTGAATTCAGAGTTACCTAACCTGTTGCAGTTTTTAGATATAAGTCGGGTGAAAGAAGCCTACTCCTAAATATAGACTCGTTGACTACCACGTGACCACCGAAGGCATTTCTATTGTCCAATCACTGGCACTGCTGCTGCTGCTTATGCTGTATTAATAGAGATCCCAATTTGATCTCATTTCATTGATACTTGGATTATCTTGGACGAAGGACTTACAAGGAATACGTTAACACAGGATTCTTATTGGCTTGCTTACTTATTCATTACATCTGGAACGAAGGATGGCTGCCAGATACTTAACATAACCAATGTTAA
The DNA here is from genome assembly GCA_023376005.1 of Doryteuthis pealeii. Classification (NCBI taxonomy): domain Eukaryota; kingdom Metazoa; phylum Mollusca; class Cephalopoda; order Myopsida; family Loliginidae; genus Doryteuthis; species Doryteuthis pealeii. Next base: position 5,877,846 of record CM042149.1, on the reverse strand, counting down.
ATATCCCAGTCTGCTCTACTATTTACCCATAGCTGGAGAGAGAATAGTTAGTGCCTTACCTTTCTCAAGAGTATTAGCATTATGTGAATTGCAAATAGCCTCGTCCAGGATTGAAACTCATCTCACTGTCCATTTCCTATGACAATAATTTTTATATAGGCTGTTAATGCTATTTCCATGACTTCCTGGTTTTGAATTTATAGTTTTTTGTTCTCCTAGACTGGTTGCTCTACCAGGGCTAACTAGTCAAGTCTGAACTACTATTTATCCATAGCTGGGGAGGAGTAGGAGGAAGAAAAAAATCACTTTTATAATATAATTGATTGATTGATTTTAATGACATGTCAAATTTTTTTGGGTCATTTTCATACAACTATACTTACATTTTTGTGTATTATATCAAGTGTTTTTTTGCACATGGTCACATGGTACCAGATATTCAAAACTGATATAAATAATTTGCAAACAAATCTATTTGATCCATAGATGGGTCCCAAACAGGTACTAACATGCCTGGTATTGATCGCAATGAAGAGGTGCTCCACATTCTCCCGACTTTCAGAACTGGAGCCTCACCACCACCGCAGAACATCTCTTTCTGCTGATAGCATATTCTAAGTCCCTCTGGCAGGGTCTTGTTTTAATAATATACAATAATTTTCAATGTATTCTTTAAACATAAAATATTCCCAACTCTTGGTCTAAACACGTTTCCTTTCCCTAACACAGTGTGAATGTGTCCTTGATTTTTTCATGGATTTACCCAACCCACTCACCATAGGTAGGATGTGACACAAGATCACAAGTATGGGACATCTAGCTAAAATCGGACTTGCTATTCAGTAGTATTGGAACAGCGAGACTACCTTGGTAACCATTGCACCATGATGGGCTATCCAAGCATTTACCCAAGCTGTTTGCCACAGGTAGGATGTGACTCAAGGCCACAATTACGGAGCATCCAGCAAGAATCAAACTTGCTATTCAGGCATAATGGATCTGCGAGACTAAGTTGCTAATCATTACACCATGGCAAGTTGCCCAAGCTTATATAAAGACTGTGGAAGCCCATGGCATAATGGATATTGTAATAGGAAATGTATATGGCAAGATGAGTTCAAATTCTGGATGAAGCTGTTTGTATTTCACATAGTGTAAATACCATTCTGTTTGTGCAGAATAGTATTAGTGCTATGTGAAATGCAAACAGCCTTGTACAGGATTTGAACTTGCATAGCCAAGTCCACTTTTTCAAATGATAATTGTTATACCATGAGCACCTCCATATCATGTAAACAACCATTATATTAAACCTTTTTTTTTCGTATCTGATGTGATCTTCTTTAGGTGTATGATAAACCATGCTCAGTCTGATATAATAGGCATTTGAGTTCAAAGAGTTCAGCCATTGTGTTGTAATAGAGTTCAAAACTACGTGCAGTCTGAATGGCATTTCAAAACACCTGGATTACTTCTTTCATTGATTGAACAAAAGATTCTTTGCTGAGTATTCAATAAAGTTCTCTTGTAAATTATTCTTAAGGTTCAAATGTATCAGCAAAGAAATGATGAAAGAAGTCATTTTAAAATATATGGCCTTCAAATGATTGGTGCAAAGTCAGCAATAATGTTTTTTAAACTATTTCCTGTAACATTGAACCAGGCCTAATCACATTACCATGTACAATTTCAGCATGTCTAAAAAAAAACAGTTTGTATCTTTAATTTAATTTTGTATTTGTATTCTTTAAAATAAAACCTGCTTCGTAAAATTGAGGCTTTCGAAGCTAGAGATTCTTTTCAATACAGAAATAAATGAAATATCTTTCTTTTGACTAAATTATCTTGTCCTAGAGTCTTTTCTGTCTTTTTACTTTTTTTATTTTTTGTGTTTTTTTTTAAGATCTGATGCCATTTTTGATTATTTCATTTTTTATTTTATTTATTTATTTATTTTATTTTTTTATTTTTACAATTCAGCAGTGGTGTATTCCAATAGTATGCTTCTTTTAATAACAGGCTGAATTCAAACGAATGCGATACATTTTCTGCTTTTCATAATGCCCATTTCAGAAAAGCTGTTTTTGTTCCTCCATCATGAAAGACCAATTTGCTGATCTCAAAAAAAAAAGAAGCAGTTTCTCCAACATCTTTGAAATTTTAACACACAATGCTTTACCAAAATTAACATAATGAAAAACATACAAAACTGCAAATGAAGAATTTGGAATCTTGAAGAAATAGTCATGATAGTGGAAACAATAAAAATAAAACCAAAAATAAAAAATTGAATAATTCTATGTATATTCCTTTGCTCTCTAAAGATTTTTAAAAGTAACCATTTTATACTTTTTTCTTGACTCAATTAATAGAATTTCCTTAATACTAGATTAAGGTTTCCTTAATACTAGATTAAGATTAGCCATATATTAAAATTTAATGCCCATTTTTTTATTATATCATCAACATCATAAAGTCATGCCTGTATAGGTTCCAATGATTCTCTGTCATTGCTTGTCCTTTTTAGTCAACACTCTTAGAAAGTCCCCCACATGGGATCCAGTGTCCATATAAAGCTGATGAATGTGTTTACTGGTCAGTCAACACTAGTGTGTCCATGTTTACATATCCACAAGAGAACGACCAAATAAGAACAAAAATAGAAAATTGAATAATTCTATGTATGTTCCTTTGCTCCCTAAAGATTTTTAAAAGTAACCATTTTATACTTTTTTCTTGACTGGATTAATAGAAATTCCTTAATATTATATTAACATTAGCCATAGATTAAAATTTAATACACATTTTTCTATTATATCATTAACATCATTAAGTCATACCTGTATAGTCTCCAATGATTCACTCTCATCACCAGTCAATTTTGGTTATTACTCTTGGAGAGTCCCCCACATGGAATCCAGTGTCCATACAGAGCTGATGAATGTAAGTTTTTTTTCTGGTCGGTAAACACTGGTGTGCCCATGAGTATGCATCCACAGGAGAACGTCACATGACTTCATGTTTACTTCTCTAGCAGTGTCCAGCATGTCTTGCTTATGCTTAGATGTTTTTTCAGATAGGGGGTAAGTGGCCGACCAGCTGATTTCTTGTAGAATTATGCTTTCAGGATTTGTTCAAGACAGCTTGCAGTAACTTTATGTAGTTCACATCTAGCTTTTTCTCCAGTTGTTTCAATAAAGTCCAAATAATACAGCCATCTAGTAGCAGTGACATGGTTACAGCTTAGAAGAATTATCACTTAATTAATAGGCCACCTGTTAATTATGTAACTATTCTAGGCATGTTGTCATCTCATTGTTGAAAAGAAGGATCAGGGCAGCGGTGGTCATATTCTTCTTTTAAGGAAAGACCATCTCTAATTTTATCTCTTAGAACTTTTGTTCTACTCCTTTTCCCTCTATTTGATGATTCCTGTTTTCTTCTCTGGATTTTTTAACCTTCTGACCATATTTAATGATCAAAATCTTTGAACTCCAAGAGCCACTGCCAAAATATGTTTGTACCAGCTGATAGCAAAAGTGCCTGCTGGTCTGAATAGATGAATGATAAGACCATCCCAAGAAATTATCTCAACTGAGATGAATCTAAAATTGTTTGCTAAAAGCAAATAAAAATAATTATTTTGTAGGAAATTTGAAATCCCAAAAGTTGGAGCAATGTGTGTTGCTTGATAAGATTAATGAATTATACAGATAATTTTGCCCATCCTATGACATTATTTTTCATCTTTTAATGCAACAGACTTGGATGTGTTCTTTGTAGAAATAAGGACAATTTCCCATTGGCTCAGCAACCCACACTCTAATAAATACAAATGAAAAACTTGATTTAAAATATGAGGCATATATTCCAGGTAACTCATTAATATGAAAATGAAAATTTTAGGGAAATTCAGTTGATTCTGTGACAAAACTAAACTTGTTATTAAAATGTCTGATTAGTGGGTTGGTTGTTTGCTTGTTTTGTTTTTGTGGCCATTTTTGAGCTTCAAGTAAGAGCACTTTATCGTGGAGAACCCTTGTATTAAGCAGAGGTGAGAGAGAGAGAGAGATTTAATTTCATTAACACATATGTTTTTAGTAATGTCCTTAACTTCATTCCAACGGTCAGTACCAATTATCAGGCTAAATTAATTGGTATGTTTTTAACTTCGTCCAGTGTAAAATATTAAATCGCAGGTTTCACACATCAGCGACACCATTTCTCGATTCTAGGACCCCACTCACTCGCCTCTCACCAACTCGGCCAAACCAAACTCAACTGATCTTACTCCCTCGATCTCCAGAACTCAACAACTCCCGCAAAATCTAAGGTTCCCTCATTATATAGAAATCGGTGATGAACTTTCTAGAATGTTCTCGAATCTATCGAAGGTTCTAATTGTTCTACCAAATTGCGCGTGTCAACGGGTCAACCATCCTTTCTTCTGACAAACCGATTAAACTAAATTTTAATAGCAAAATCCCAGACTCACTGGCTACGAATCGACTCAAGGTGATAATTAGAATTTCATATTGTTCTTGCTCGCCCACTCCCGTAAGGTCTGAGAATCGTGCTACATCCTATTAAGGTTTCTCTGCGTCTGGCACAAGGCCACAAATATAGTGTTCCCGGGTCCATTATGCTACACTGATCTTTAGTGAAGAATCATTTGGTTGTTCTTTGGTGTCCCTTAGTATTGGTTAAAATCCTTTGGTTCTTCCTAGGTGTCTCTTAGTATTTGGTAGAATCCTTTGGTTCAGCAAAATCCTTGGTTACATGTCCGTTTGGCAATGGCAATTATGTGCAAATAAACAGCTTTACAGATCAGCGATTAAATAGTTAACTAACCACGTATTCAAGCTGTTGATTGGCTGGCTTTAAATCCACGCACCCATGTTGAGTGTATAAGTTTAAATGGCGGTTTCCAGCACACCTTATATACAAAATGCGTGTGATGTAATGGTTAAAGTCATGGGAAATGGACTCGTTGACCCGAGTTCAAATCCTAGACGTGGCAATTATTTCACTTAGCGCTAATACTCTTGGGAAAGGTATGAATCCTACTCTCCCTCCAGCTATGGGTAAATAGTTGGGCAGACTGGGCTCTTTAACCTTGGTTAGGCAACCAGTTTAGAAGGAAAACTCTGAATTCAAACCTGTTGAACTCCGCTTAAGAAATTGACCTTGTGTCATATCCAGCTTATGTGGAGGGGTTGGTAAATATATATATATATATATATATATATATATATATATATATATATATATACAAAATATTCCAACAGTTTAACAACTTATCAAACCTTTATTGGTCATTTAATGCAATTCAACTCATTTCGATAAATAAAGGACTCAGGTTGCTTACAGTACGTTCTATTGCTCAAGTGGTCACCCAACTGAACAGGCTCATCACTGCTTAGGGATCTAGTAGGAACCGGTGCTTTCAGCATGACTTGACTATAATCTGATTAGTGAGTCATTCAGATAAAAAGTTGAATTAATCAAAACATCTATTGGTCAAATAGAAGTGTTCAATCAATCACTTAAGAATCACTTAAAAAAATAGAATCGTCCATTATTTGACTTAGGTCGCACCATTTTATTTTACACTTCAATGTATTTATTTATTTCATGGAAATAACATCTTAAATAAATCGTTGTAGATTTCTATTGGTATTTAACAATTTCCAACCCTTTGCGTAAGCATTTTCGACGTATTTGATGTTTTATCGCTGTTACTGATTTCTTTCTTTCACTCTTATATACTCTTTCTTTCACACATGATATTAATCCCATTAGATACAAATACTTGATATCACATAACAGCCAGCAAAGAAAAAAACTCTTAAGTATAAATATGAATGTACAATGAATGTGATTCCCTAACTACTAGGCATAAAATAATCCCACTCAGGTCATGCTGTTAAGATCAATAAATCACTTTTTGTTTCATTGATTCCATTTCTTAATGTGCTGTTAACAGACTACCTATGCAACAAAGAAGTTTACTATCAATATGAAATAACCATGGTGAATGGTTGCACTGTCATCATATAAATTTAAAGTGCATGTTGTGTGGCTGTCACTGTTTAGGCAGATTCCAGCAGTAATTTGTAAATTTTGTCTTGTCATGAGCATTATGTCCGTTTTAGGCCTCCCCTTCCCACATCCCTCCTTACCCCGAATAAAGTACCCTATGACCTGGTCATTCCCACCAAAATGTTACCTTATAAGAAATAGTTCTTGGGTTTTTGATAACCCCAAATATATGTGTAAGTGCATTTTTGAGATTGTTTGGAGTGCTTATTTTGCCTTTGTGTTATGATAAGTAACTCACTGATGTTTGTGCAGTGAAATGGAAAAAGGTTTTTTAATAAAAGATAAAGGTTTGTTAGGGTCTTGAACTGAGTAGTAATTTTGGTATTGTCAGGTCTAAAGGAGTCCTGGCAAGGATCTGTCTTTCCGTTTGAGATGCCCACATGACGTAAACCTTTCTTGGTAATTGTGTTTTTATCCTTTTTGTGAAATATTTGTCTATTTTATTGTATTTGTATTTTATTGTATTTTTGTGTGATATTGTGACTTATTCGAATTTTCGTTTAATTCACAGTTTTCACGGCATGCGCCGTATAAAAAGATAAAGAACTATTTTGAACTACGGTGCGAAACAACTTCTTTGTAAAAGAGTCGGAAAGCCAAACTTGTTGTCAGCAAAATTGTGGGACTTCGTCATTTACATGTTGACCCCAGATTTATTCTGTACCTTGTATATCTACATTACCTATCTATTGCCTTGAAATGTATCATTATAATCTTTATCTTTTAATTTATCTATCAAAGCTCTTTTTGTCAAAATGTCTACTAAACGTAGCAAGGTATGTTTTGTGTATCACAATGCAATGGAAACTGGGTTTTATATAGAGGGATTTACTGAGAAAATGATTAATTGAATAAATTTATCAATGACTTTTCAACGAGCAAATAAATTATGAGTAACTTCTGATAGGATTAGTGTGTAGTATCTGTGCAATTGCTAGAGTCAAAGTGTTGATCCCCAGACTGCAAACTCCCAGAACGAAGACTCAAACGAAGTAATACATAATATTATCTTGCAACATACAATTTTCCAGTTATCCCCAGTCATTTGAGTTGGTCACTACCACCCAGCTATCTTCTCTTTCCTCTTTTCCTTTATTTAATGGCAATAAAAGGGTACACCACACTCTCCAGAGCTCCAGAATTGGAACGTCACCCTTAAATGCAGTTTACCATCATACCCAGGACACTATGATGCACAACCACTGGCTTCTGGCACATGCATATTAAAAAGAGGGCAATAGAATTGGGACAATCATATAGGTGCTAAGGCTTGAAGTGACTAACTGATTGATCAGAGGGGGTCTGTCTGCTCATCTAGTAAGAACCAAAGTGGTGTGTTGTATTTCATGGACTGCTCTGTCACCAAGATTCCGTCCTTAAGCATCATGGTTTGCCACCCACAGCCAGGGGGAAATTGAGTCTCTACATTCTATGGCCCCAACTGAATGGGTGATTATTTGAAAAGCTTGACCGTGTATTATGCATACACCCAACCCTTTCACCATGGGAAGGGTGTCAATTTGTTACATAATTATTGGATCCCTAATACTTTTTTAAGGTAGTGTAGAAACATAATGGCGATTAGTGCAGCCCACAGCCTTGAAGGATGAGTGACAACGCTTGACCTCACTCTCACCTTGCCTTCCGGGGATAACTCGTGAGAACCGGAAGGCATAGAAAACCCTGTCTTCCAGTTTAAGGATATAGTAAGTTTAAATCAGTTAGAAGAAGCAGCGAGCTGAAAGGGGTAAGTCGTATTATACACGCGGTCCCTCAACTGCGCAGGTGTCTGGGTTGGAGATTTGGAAATAAAGTAACATCAACGTAAATCGAAGTCTTGTGTTTATTACTTAAAACTAACAATGACACAGGGCTTCTGATAAAGAGTAATCCCTAACAGAAAACCAGACCGAAGTCCCCACGACAACTCCAGACGCAAGATGTTAGAAGATAGAACCAAAGCCGGCCAGAAGATACGACTAGAAGTAAGAAGTAAGAAAAGGGTATACAACATTATCGATTTGGTACTGTGAAAACCTCACTATGTAACAATTTTTTTTTTTTTTTTAGTCTGGGAGAAGGAAAAATCTGAATTCAAAATATCTGTATTTCACTTAAAAATTGAAACTAATTAAGACTTGAAATTAGTCATAATGAAGGGGTACTCATCACTCCCTGGATCTCCAGAACTGGAGCCTCACCACCAGATGTTGTGAGGCATTGTTAGGCTCAATAAGGCACACTCAGAAAGTTCATGCATTAGAAAGCTTACAACTATATCTGTCTTTGTATTAATGCATTTATAAAACTGGCTTTAATTTATCTTCCCACAGAAACATCTAGAAAATATCTTTTAAAATGCTAACCAAAGACATCAACCAATAACATATTTTTTTTTCTTAATATTTTTCTTTTTGCCTCTCCGCTTGTTATCTACAAAAATGTTTTATCCATACTTCCAAAATTTCCTCACATATTCTTTTCATACCATTCAAACTTCAGAAGGCGTTTCTTTTTCTGCTCCTTTCTAATGCAAAAGTATGGTGGCCACTCGAGTAGCTAAATAAGATAAGAAAAAAAAAGCTAATGTGAATTTCCATCATATCAATCTCTTCATATTCTTATGCAAGAAAAGAAAAAAAAAAGAATGAAGAAAAGAAATCAATATTGCTATTCATTGTCCCTATCTTTTTTTAAAACCAATCAAAGAGACACAAATCAATTTCTTATTGCATTTACAAAGATTCCTTTATTTGAAAGGAAGAGTGAAAAATCCGAAGAAAACCCTATGGTAACTGTTCTTGATTCAACTGTAAATGAAATTAAGTGCAATAAAATACCAGCAAAAAGTGTTATAATTGAAAAGCCTTTGAAAATAGTCATTTACACGTTAATATGTGTGAAAATGAATACATATAACACACACATATACACATAATTAATAATATATATTATATATATATATATAATATATATATATATATATTATATTTATTATATATGTATATATAATATATATACATACATACATACGTATATATATGTATACATATATATATATATATATATATGTTGGCACTGTTCTTCACAAAATTATTGAACTACTTACAAATGGATTGGTACTTGTATTGTATGTATTTACAAATACACGCACACACAGAAACACACAGAAACAAACACACACACACACACACACACACACACACACATATATATATATATATATATAATATATATATATTATATATATATATGCTGGCACTGTTCTTAAAAAAATTACAGAACTACTTGCAAATGGATTGGTACTTGTATTGTATGTATTTACAGTCATACACAGACACATAGATGCACAGACATACACAGACACACACACACACATATATATATACACATATATACAGATAAATATATATATATATATATATATATATATATATATATATATACGCTGGTACTGTTCTTCACAAAATTACAGTACTACTTACAAATGGATTGGTACTTGTAATATATGTATTTACACTTACACACAAACACATGCACACACACACACAAACACACACACACACATACACAAACATATATATATATATATATATATATATGGCAGTCGAGGTTTTGAGTCACACACAGAGCAGTCTCCCATGTCAATAACCTTGCTGATGAGACCTAATTGGTCGAAATGTACATTCAGGGATTGACATTTTCTCAATTTGTTTAGCCTTACATTTGAACATATATGCCCACCTAAATTCATTAATTATTAACTAAATAATTCTCAAAATTAGATATGACTTCAATTAAGCACATATCCTCCAAAAATTGTCGGCTAAAAGCCATATCAAATAAACACATTGTTTATTTACTTACTCTCATATATATATATATATATATATATATATATATATATATGCTGGCACTGCTCTTCACAAAATTACAGAACTACTTACAAATGGTTTAGCACTTTAATTAGTATTATAAGTATTTATACAACTCATCTGGCATGAGCAGGATGTGACATAAGCTACATTATTAATCCGAGTAAAGCTTGTTTGAATTAAGATATTTCCTTCTCCTAGACTGGTTGCCTTACCAAAGATAAACAACCCAGTCTGCTTCACTATTTACCATAGCCGGTGGGAGTGAAAAGATGAATTCATGCCTTTCCTAAGGCCATTAGTCCAAAGGAAAACAGAAACAGCCTCATCCAGGATTTGAACTTAGGTTGTCAATTCCATTTCCCATGACAATAATTGTTACATTAAGTGGTCTCCACCTGTATTGTAATAAAACTTGTTTTTTCTGAATATTTGTACTTTTGCATCATGGAACAAATGGATGCTGACAGGTTCTCTGCCCAACTAAGAGAGGAATGATCTAGAACCAAGAGATGCACATGGCATTCCACATATCCAGCCAAGAATTCAGAACACTTGGCACATGTTTAACGTTACTAAAATAAATTCAATAAAACAGTTTTTAAATTCTAAAAGAACTAAATTATCTACATAGCCAAGCCAAGAATTTTTGTAACATTCTCTTGTATCTTGTAGAATTATAATAAAATTATAAAACTAAGAAATGAAAAAATGAAAATTAGAAGCAAATTACTTCTCTGAATGTTTGAAATGATTAGTATTATCTGCGGTATTCGGACTATTGTCTTCATCTTCATTGTTATCTGTACAACGTTGCGGCTGATGGCTCCTCTGGCCTTCTTCAGGTATTTCTTGTCGGACTCAGGAACCCTCTTGGACTCGGGAAAAGAAGGTTCCCAAGTCCGAAAAGAAGGTTCCCAAGTCCAAGAGGCTTCCCGAGTCCAACAATACCTGAAGAGGGCCGGAGGGTGCATCGGACGAAATGTTGTACAGATAACAATGAAGATGAGGTCAATAGTCCGAATAAAGCAGATAATACTAGAAAAAAATTCATATGTATCATTACAAATTATTATTATTATTATTATTATTATTATTATTATTATTATTATTATTATTAGTGGTTCTTGGTAGGATAATTTCTGTTTAAATCCATTCTTTTCAAGAACTTCATTTTCTATCTTATTATTCTCCTTAAAGATTTATTTATATGTATTAGTAAGATTTTTTGGATTGTAGTTCCCATCTTTATTGTTAAATAGACAACGTTTCGGTTGATGTGCCTTTCAGGTTTTTTCAGGTGTTTCTTATCAAACTCAGGAACTTGGAAACAAAAATCAAAAAATCAAATCACAATATGAATAAAGATAAAAAAAAGTCATACTTTAGTATGGATGTAAAAATCCTAGGAAAAGAGAACATTAGGTTTATAGGTTCTAAAATTTCACTCTAGATTGTCCAGTTAGACAATGGATATATGGTTTGAGTTAAGATAGTTGTAAGTGATAATCATCTGTAAGTTGTGGGTTCAATCCTGACTATCTGTGAAAAATAATACAGAATACTTAACATTGCTTAATACTTGAACCTGTTCATAGTTAATAGAATGAGAACCATCTGCCCCACTGGATTCAATGAGGGACTTAATTTAAAGATCCATAATGGCCCCAAATTACAACATGGGGGACTCCTGAGTTCAGCAAGAAGGTTCCCAAGTTCAACAAGAAAGAACTGAAAAAAGGCTGGAGGGGACATCAGCGATAACATTGTATATATAACAATAAAGATGAGGACCACCGCCTGAAAAATTAAAATCGCACAAATTATCTAGCTGCATCTTCAAATCTTAGACATATAATGAATTCATAGAATTATAATTATTTCAACAGATTTATACAACTTCAAACTGACAAAATTTTGACCAAAAATTGATAATCTTATACTATGTTTGTGATGTGTTTGTCTATTGGATAACAAAGCTCTGTAAAATAAAACACTGAAACAAGATCAAAGAAAGCTTTTCCAGGGAAGAATTTTACTAAAAATTCAATGGTGCTATTCATATTTATGTCTGAATTCATTAGAGAGTCACTAGGGACCATATTACCATCTGTAGTATTAAAAAATAGAAAAAATGATCAAAGGTGAAAAAAATGAAAATAATAAATAAATTTGAAAATCTAATGAATTTCCATATGGAGCATTCTGTTTATTAGGACCACTTGAATTAATGACAACACTGTTGAAATTGCATCTCACTTGCTTTAGAAAATTGTTATTATTATGTTATTGGTAAATGGGGGTTAAATGCACAAATTTCTATTGTAACATTTTCACAATAAGCATATCAAGCGATACCTACTGCAATATGAGATTTAAAATGTGTATACTTACATTTAGCTAGATATTATATAAACTGGACAAGTCTGGGTACATACAGCTAGTATTTAAAGTTAGAGTAGTGGGGACATGAATTCAGTGACACTAGGTTACTGAGAGTTTTTTGGTTTGAAAATTGCACAGCTAAGAAAATGTCAGTAATCAAGTGCCATTGATTTCATGTCCACACTCGCCTTTATCTATCTATCTATCTATCTATCTATCTATATATATATATATATATATATATATATATATATATATATATATATATATATATATATATATATATATATATATATATATATATATATATATATATACTTCTTGTGTGCAAGAAAGATGCTGACTAATATAAAGCTAGGATAAAACTGTAATGTCTCTTTATTACAAAAGAAAATAATGTATATTACAAATTCCTTTCTACTGAAAAGATATTAATGTTTGTAATACTTGAACATTACAAAGATCAGTGAATGTAAAGTGCAATTTGAGAGGCAAATTATTATATTCTGTAAATTGTTGTAGAAATCAATTCTTTAATAAAATATTCCAGAATGCCTGGGAGAGAATGAAAATATGATACTGTTGATATTGCTAGGTTTTTTCAGGTGTTTCTTATCAAACTCAGGAACTTGGAAACAAAAATCATAAAATCAAATCACAATATGAATAAAGGTAAAAAAATGTCATACCTAAGAATGGATGTAAAAATCCTAGGAAAAGAGAACATTAAGTTTATAGGTTCTAAAATTTCACTCTAGATTGTCCAGTTAGACAATGGATATAATAGGGTTGAGTTAAGATAGTTCTAAGTGATAATCATCTGTGGGTTCAATCCTGACTATCTGTGAAAAATAATACAGAATACTTAACATTGCTTAATGCTTGAACCTGATCAGTGAATATAAAATGCAATTTGAGAGGCAAATTATTATATTCTGTAAATTGGTAGACATAAACTTGTAGAAATCAGTTCTTTTAATAAAATATTCCAGAATGCCTGGAGAGAATGAAAATATGATACTGTTGATATTGCATCTCACTTGCTTTAGAAAATTATCATTATTGTGTTATTGATAAATGGGGGTTAATATGCATGAATTTCTGTTGTAACATTGTCACTATAAGCACATTAAGCCATTGGTACTGCTATCCAGTGGTGAGCAGTATATTTACGCCTGAATTCATTTAGGGGTCACTAGGGACCAAATTACCATCTGTGGTATGAAAAAATAAAAAAAAAGATCAAAGGGGAAAATAATAAAAATAATAAATAAATTTGTTCATTAAGATCACTTGCATTAATGATAACACTTTTGATACTGCATCTAAGTCCCTTTCAAAAAGTAGTATCAATGTGCTATTGGTAAATGGGGGTTGTACAAATTTCTATTGTAGCATTTTCACAATAAGCACATTGAGCAATTTGTACTGCTATCTAGTGGTGAGCAATATGACATTAAAAAAGTGCATACTTGAATTTAGCCAGATACTATATTGTTGCATACCCTTTTCTTTAATTCTTACTTCTTACTTCTAGTCGTCCTTTCTTCTGGCCGGCTTTAGTATATCTTCTAACATCTTGACTTGGTCTGGTCTAGCGCCTCGGATCTCCTAAGGTCTGGGTTTCTATTGCTATGTTCATGCTGGCTGGTCGTCCTGGATTCAGTTCTTAGTTTTGTTACCAAGACATTCATCAACCACAAGAACATATTACTTATACAAACTTTTATTTCCTTAACTATTCATTTCATCTAACTAAATATCTGACTAACATTGCGCGCGTAAGTTCCATTTTAGGCAGAGCATAAAATGGCCACTACTCTGCCTGACGTCTAACTGCAAAACTGGGGACACTGAAAAAGGTCCCACGTGACTTCACATATTTGGCGGGCTTCTGTAATTTTCCATGGTATGAAAAGGGTCATCCCCTCAGAATTACAGGGGACCGACAATAATCTTATGCCACCGCATAGATTATGTAACAATATAACCTGGTAATTTTCAAGGATCTAGGTGCTTCCATGTTTTCATGGAATTTTTAGATGAGTGTGACATCCTATATGAACATGTGAGTCATTGGTTTGGTTTTGAAGTGTAGATATAACAGCTAAGGATTTCGTGGTGGTAGTGGATCCACTAACACATGGGATTGTACCTATATCAAATGCATTTTAAGACTCCCACCCCAAAGCGAAAAGAAATCGCTTGATATTCATATACAACATTACGCCCTAGCACTCCACAGTATAGGAGCACCTACAACAGCAAAAATGGCCAGAGATAGTTGAAAATATGCATACTACAACCACACAAACAGTGTTTTAGGTTTATTTGTTTAAAGTGCCTGCAACCATGGTCACAACATCTTTTTCACAAAAAGAAAAGCGAAATAAAAAGCTAAACAACAATTCTTTGCCTGTCACTTTTAATAAAACAGTCTCAAAAGAGAATCTGCTACCTAATTATACATCATTCACACAGACACACACACACACACATATATATATATATATATATATATATATATATATATATATATGTATATATACATACATACCAACCTCATACATACATGCCAACCTCATCCACACAAGTAGGATGTGACACAAGTCAATTTCTTTTAAGCGGAGTTTAACAGGTTTAAATTCAGAGTTTTCCTTCTCCTAAACTGGTTGCCTAACCAAAGTTAAAGAACCCTGTATGCCCTACTATTTACACATACCAGGATGGAGAATATTTGGATTCATACTTTTTCCAAGGGTATTAACACCCTTAATTATGTGAAATGCAAACAGCCCTTTCCAGGATTTGAACTCATCTCATCATACATTTCCTATGATAATATTCATTATATCTCACCCCCCCCCCAATATACAGGGTGTTCAGGATAAATTTGATATATTTATATTTGATTATTTTTCTCTCTAGGTTGGAGGTATTGATGCACACTACGCATCATTTAAAAGCTTGTGCCCTTCTTCATTCATATACGTGCTGACAGATAGTATGGATGACTGGAACTCACCTGAATCATGGAAGAGAATAATTTGTATCATGATGATCTGCACTGGGCATCAAAAAAAGGAGATTATGGGTGCTGCCCAATGCTCCCTGAACACTGTAAAAACAATCGGTCATGAATTGCAATGCAGACTACGAGGCTGTAGCTAGAAGAAAGCAACATAACAAACAAGCTCTCGTATAGCAGAACTCCTTAAAAACCTGCAGAAAAATGTGCTAGAGGACCCTCAGATGCCTACATGGAGTTGCTAAACACTGTAATCAAGCCCTGAATAATAAGGGTAGCCAATTGTAGGCCATATGTATGGCAGCAGGATTTTTCCCCCTGCCCCTCCTCTGGGAAAAGTCAAAAATGGTTGTCAGTGAATTTTTACGACTACACCAGTTTGGCCTCCAAACTCCCCAGATCTTAACCCCATCGATTATTATGTATGTGGCGCTGTTGAGAAAGTATGCTAGTACTACAAAAGACCAGTTAATCAACAGAATTTCTCCAGGTTCCGGAGCAGGATTGAGGCTGTGATTGATGCTAATGGTGGTTATTTTGAGTGAAACTTGTTGACAGTAGTGTAATTTCCGTGCCTGTTGAATTTCTTTACAATCCATTAACTCTATAGTTACGAAGCACTTTTTCTTTTTCCTTATGAAACTGTCAAATTTCTTCCAAACACCCTGTATATATATATATATGTGTATGTGTGTGTGTATGTATATATATATATATATATATATATATATATATATATGTGTGTGTGTGTGTGTGTATATATATATATATATATATATATATATATATATATATATATATATATATATATATATATCAGGGAGACATATATTTTATTCCCCTTGTGAGTAAAAAGAAATGATATAAACACAATGTCTTTAAACAAGATTAGTAAGTTCTTGTAAAAGATGCGAGAGAAAAGTTATAATCATAAAATATCTATGTGTCCGGAATATGGAGGGTTTATATTAAATTTGTCTTTGCACAAAGACATCATTATCCTAATATAGATTGACAATATGACCAGAGCACTAAAATTTTCAGAAGGAAATTTTCCTGTTCATGTAGTTAGCCAAGAAGAAAGAGAAAAAGACAGGGAAAAAAAAGTATTCGACAGTTTTGACGGGTGGAGGGGAGAGAAATAAAAAAAAGATTAGAACAGCTGAAAGGCAGTCAGGTTAATTAAAAAAGATTGAGGACTCACAACATTGAAGATTTCTAAAAAGATTTATTCAAAATAGAGGAAATAAAAGTTCCCGATTCAAGATTCGTAGAGATGAAAAGACATTTAAATAAATTTTCAATGAGTTGTAAATGTTAAGAAAGAGAGATGCTTAGAATTTAACTGAGGAGAAGTACATCATTAAAAGGTATTAGAAAAAAGTTTTAGAATATAAAAAAGATATTTTCAGTAGGTGTCTTGGAAATCAATCACCTTATAGAAAGACATAATATATATATATATATATATATATATATATATATATATATATATTTACATTTTATATTTATATATATGTATATATGTGTGAATAAAAGTGGAAATTTTGGCGAGAAGAAACATTATTCGTTTATAAACTTGTGTTTTTCTTTAGTTTTCCAAATATAATATAATATATATATATATATATATATATATATATAATATATATATATGTATATATTGTGTGTGCGTTTATACAACACGCACACGCATATATATATATAATATATATATATATATATATATATATCATGTGTGCATATGTGTGTATTTCAAAATCATTGACCTTCTGAAATAAAATGTTTGTACCAAGAAAAATATTTGTAGAAATATTGATTTCTATTAATTTTACAGGTTCAAAGATTTTTCACTTCATTTAATTTTATTTACAAGCATATGAAATAAGCATTTCATTTTTACTCTAATTTAATATCTAATAAAAGTATCTATTGAAATAACCTGAAAACCTGTCATACAGGAAATGTATGGACTGCTATAAACATTATCAATCATATGGAAATCTGATCTTTCTGATAAGTTAATGCAAACATTTTTACAAGCTCTAATCAGGTCAGTGCTACTGCAAGGCTGCACCACTTGGAATCTAACAGAGTGTTTACAATGGCTAACAGGCTGAACTGCAAACTCCAGTTGCGTTATTATATTCACTTTCTGAGTAATATCCTTAGGAAAAGTTTGAAACCTTCTATCACCAGCAATAGTGTAATTAGTACCACTTCTGTCCTTCTGTAAGGATGCCTTTGGTATTGAATAACCCTCAAAAGTTGATATGCCATCAAACAAAGAAACCAAACCTTATTTATGCATGAGGATCCTTTACAGTTTCTTCCCTGCCAAGTAAAATAATAACTTAAAAAACATTTTTTACTATCTTTATTTTTTCCTAAACATACATCATAAATCAATTCATTCATTCAAGGAATTCATACATACTCGTACATCTCACCATAAAATAAGCAGAAAATGGTAGAATTTTGCTCACCCTTCATTTCTTTATTTTCCTCATTCTTCCCCAATCATCAATCCAATGCCATATCATAATACAAAGAGTTATGGCTCCTTGCTATACAATCTCAGAAAAAAAACTGTCAAAGTATTTAATGACAAAAAACAAAAATCTAATTCCTTTTGGCTTTCATAATACCATGTTGGTATCTATTAAGTGCTCTTTTATCTACATAAATATATACGTATATATGTTGATACTTGTGTGCAATGTTTTCTCAAGGTCAGATATGTGAAGCACTGAAAATGAACTCATTAACCATCACGTTACAGCTGATATAACGACGTTCAAGTTAATCAGTTTCTTTATATCAAAGACATTTCGGTAACAAACAGAAACTTAAACTTTAAAAAGTATTGAAAACTGATCTCATTTTCCATCCTTTTATTTTTATCTAAACCTCAATTACTAATAAACTATTTGACATTATTAATACTGTTGGCTTATCTAAATACTAAAAAAATTAAGTAAATTCGTCGGGGCGGCCTAAAGTCGGTATCAGCCAGTCGGCGAGGGAGTTTACCCCTTTTCAATAGCGCTAGACCAAGGAGATTGTTTTGGCGTCTGAGATGGAGCGCCACACCTACCATCAGCTCCTTACTTTACCGCACAGATCCCTGTGCCTACTCATAACGCTGAGTTGGCGAGGACCGGTCTCGAACTGGG
>CM042149.1:5802686-5859270 GCA_023376005.1 Doryteuthis pealeii | reverse complement strand
GGGAACCTTGTTGTTTCTAGCCAAACGCTCTACCGACTGAGCTAACCCGGCTCCTCTAAATACTAATAACATGCAATTGTATTTATATATACAACAAAATAGCGGTTTACAGTGTGTACGGTAAAACTAATTTGCATATTGATATTTAATAAAAATGTTTAGTATTATAGATTTCTAATTGTTTGGTTTTATCTTAATGAATATGAGCAAAATTTCGTGATAAATCTTAGAAATCCATTAACAAGAAGAAATAACTTATAATAATATATTCTTTAATTTATTCTTTACTTCCTATTTTAACTAAATAGTTAAATTAGCAAAATTTAGCATTAAAAAACGGAAGTGATGGAGTAAGTTCAGTTGTTCTATTTTCAGATTATAACCTCTCTGTTTCAAATCTTTTTATCTGCATTCTTCCAAATCGTAGCCATCTCAGTTATACTGTACGGCTACACTATGTGGACCATAATGAAGCAGAGTAATCCTGAACTTTAAGTGACTAAATTCCAACTATAAAATTGTACTTGCGCATTATTCAAAATGGACATAATTATTATTAAATAGACATTTTATGTTATTTTCGTGTTAAAACATGCAGTTCTAGTGAAACTTAGAATTTTATCTATTAATTAGATATTTTCTGTACATAGTGTTCTTTTTTTTTTTGTTATTGATTTTTAAGCCATTTTTCCTTAAAGTTTTTTGGTCGAATTTAATTGTTTAAAATGTTATAAATTCAGACATGAAATATATTTTGCATATTACATATGTAATTTATTTTTAATACATTTTAAACAATTAAACTCAGCCAAAAGATCTTAAAAAAAGAATAAGTCAATGAGATTGATGTCCCTTTTTTGTTTTGTTTGGGAAGAAACAAGAAGTGAATGGTCTGCCATTATTGAATCCCCGTAAATGATACCCTTTTTTGCCAAATTCTTCAAATCACTTGGACTGCATGTTTTAACACAAATATATCATAGAATGTATATTTAGTAACAAGCAGGTTCATTCTAAATAATTCGTAAGTACAATTTCATGGTAGCAATTTAGACACTTAAAGTTCAAGATTACCAGAAGCCCTTAGAGAAAAAGTTACAAAAGGATCTGTTGAACAAATCTCGGTAGCATCACCACCAGCTGTACGGTTACCTGCCTCCTTTTACTCAAACCATCCAGGTAAGATGAACAAGACATGTCCACTGATGGAAGAAGCAAGAACAAATACATAAATGACGTTCTCCAATGGACAAAAATCTAAATCAATCAGCTCTGTATGGATTCTGCATACCATATGGAAGACCTGTCACGCGTAATGATTAATATGGATGGCTAGCGAGAAATAATCATGGGAGCTTATGCTGACAGTGCGACCTAATGATGATGATAGCATTGTCCTACTCAGGTGATTAACTATCACCCAGCTTCTCACTTGTTCCTTTACAAAAGAGCAATAATGTGTTGTTGATTTTTTTTAGATTAATACATCAATAAGCCTAGAGCATAAAGAGCAATAAAGCATTTATCCAACAAGAATACATTTTTAAACATGATCTCCTCCTTTATAAAAGCAATTAATTGATGTGCATTTACTAACACCTCTACAGCACGAGGTCAATTTGTAAGCCTAGTCTAGCTGGTTTTGAATTCAGAGTATTGGTTTTCCTAGACCGGTTGCATTACCAAGGCTAAACAACCCTGGCTATTCTACTATTTACCTATAGCTAGATGGAGAACAAATAGATTCATACCTTTCCCAAAGAGGCTTAGAATGCACAAACTGTATCCCTCCAGACGGGTAAGATCTTCCAAAAAGTGTTCTGGTTAAAAATGTTCTGAAGAGTTTTAGAGCTCTGAGAATTGTGGAGTACCCTGCATTGCCATTAATCGCACGTCTATTATGACCTGGTGTGGTAATACCTGCTTGAGTACCATCTGTGTGTTGAATTGATCTGTCTGTAAAATATTTGTATTAGATAGGAGCATTTGATATAGATATATGTTCAAAGAGTTCTTAAGAAATTACACAAAAATGTAAATAAAAACGTACAATGTACGCAATTAACTAAACCCTTGCTTGAAATAATCCCACACAGTTTGAAATGCCATTATAATCAATCAATAAATCATCGTCTCGGATTTGAACTCTGGTCACCGATTCCATTTTCTATGACTATAACCGTTACGCTAAGCACACGTTAAATTAATTGGTATTGTGATCAAACATTATAATGGGAAAATTGCAAATCAAAATTCAAAAAAAGAATCAGAAATAACTGAAATTGAAAGAAAGAAAGTCCCAAAATAAGAAAAGAAAGAAAGAAAGAAAGAAAGAAAGAAAGTCCCAAAATAAGAAAAGAAAGAAAGAAAGACCCAAAATAAGAAAAGAAAGAAAGAAAGAAAGAAAGAAAGAAGAAAGTCCCAAATAAGAAAGGAAAGAAAGAAAGAAAGAAAGTCCAAAATAAGAAAGAAAGAAAGAAAGAAAGAAAGAAGTCCCAAATAAGAAAGGAAAGAAAGAAGAAAGAAGAAAAAAGAAAGTCCCAAAATAAGAAAGGAAAGAAAGAAAGAAAGAAAGAAAGTCCCAAAATAAGAAAAGAAAGAAAGCAAGTCCCAAAATAAGAAAAAAAGAAAGAAAGAAAGAAAGAAAGAAGAGTGGTAAAAGATTTGTAATATTGGTATATGTAGAAATATGTTCGTAAAAGCTCAAAAGAGTTTAAAAACAAGAAAATATTTTCTCATAATATTTGCTGCTTTTGCTAATTTCATGCCAAACTTCTATTATTTTCGGAGCTTTGTTGTCCATAATTTTTGAAAAGTAATTCTTTTAACTTTAGTTATCATTATCCTCGTTACATTTTTCAAAAAACTGCAAACTTCTGGCAATTATAATACCTTTCATGAGAATAAATAGATGAAAGTCTGGTCATAATTTAACTTGAGAAAGAAGAAAACTAATTGGGGTTAACAAAGGGTACAGACACCAACCAATTATTAAGAATAAGTTATGTTGCACCATTTTGGTAAAACAAAAAAAGCATTTTTGTTCTCTCATTTTGTATGCCACAAGGGAATAGGATAGACATTCTTTTTTGTCTCTTTTGGTCTATTACAAAAATAGTGGGAATGTGAATGGGTTAAAAGCAATTGGAATCAATAAATTAAGCAATCTACAAAGTCATTGTCTTTACCGTAAACAGTTTTGTATTAACTCGGATATATTCATACATTGAGCTTCTCGGCCTAATGGTTAGCAAGCTTGGTTAGCAGACCATAGTTAATGAATTGTTTCTCACCGAGTGTCTCATTAGAAACTAAACTAAACTAAACTACAATGAGCCTAAACCTAACCAGACCTAAAGATTGCTTAAACTAGAAACAAAAGTTATTAGGGTTACAATTTGATCATTTTATCATATTGTATTCTATTAGTATCTTATTATAATGGAGATTGTGTGTTCTTCTGTCTGTAACCGAAACTATATTACTACTCAAGTCAATATTCCATTAGGTATTTATGTCACATTCTCTATGATTTTATTTTTATTTAAACCTCAATTATTAATAAGATTATTTTCCATTATTAATACGATTGACCATATCTACATACTATTAACATGCAATTGTATTTATATATTCAACAAAATAGCGGTTTACAGGGTGAATGGAAGGCTAATTTGCATATTGATATTAAAAGTTTGATATTAATAAATATAGTATTATTGATTTCTAATTATCTTGTTTTATCTTAATGAATATGACCAAAAATCTTAAAAAAAAGAAATCTGTTAACAAGAAAGAATAACTTTGATTTTCTTCTTTAGTTTCTAAATTAACTAAATAGTTCAATTATGAAAATTTAGCAATGAAAGACAGGAGTGATGGAAAATGATGGATGAGGTAGTTTCAAAGCTGTGCTATTTTTCGATTATACCCCCTCTGTTTCAAATCATTTTTATCTTCATTCTTATTTAGTTTCATTAGTCTTCCTAATTTAATATATTTCATTACAGTAAAACATAAATACTTGCGCCCAGAGGGTGCATATTCTTGCTAGTAACTATAAAGATTAGCTCAAATAATTAAAAACTGATGGGACATTTTGGAATTATAAGTAGAAAGTAAAGTCGTCGGGGTAGCCCAAAGTCGGTATCAGCCAGACAGAGAGGAAGTCTATCCCCTTTTCACTAACGCTAGGCCAAGGAGATTGTTTTTGCATCTGAGGTGGAGCGCCGCATCAACCATCAGCTCCATACTTTACCGCACAGATCCCTGAGCTATTCACACGCTGAATTGGCGAGGGTCGGTATTGAACTCGGAAACTTGTGGTTTCTAGACGAACGCTCTAAGGACTGAGCTAACCTGGCTCTATTTTTGGAATTATACTGCAACATTAAATGCATTTTTCAAGAACTATGCATACTGGGCTATTGTTGAATAAATAGCCCCAGAGACGTGATAGGAAGCAACAACATACTAAAGGATGAGATAAAATCCACTATATTTTGTCGATTATGTAATTATAAGAACAGCCTATGTTGAAAACACCTCAAATTAACCATCTCGTTCACTCGCTTCAGATTTCATTGACTGGATTATAGACACTGCCAACAGCAATACTTAGAAAATACAGAATGAATATTATATTTTAGATTAAACAACTACAGACACAGTTTGAGAGCTTTTGATACAACTAACTAATATCTACCGTATGACATTTCCGCTCAAACGGCCACGATTAATCAGAGATGCTAAATTCAGGACTGAAGAAAAAAGAAACGTATTGGAAAATACCATGAAGACAATTGAATCATGTAATTAAGAAAAATATATAAACCATGCCCAAGCACTGGCTCCAAATGACTTTGAAATCAATCTAATCCATCCTCAAAACTCAGTTTTGAAATAGAAGGAAGAAATGGATTGCCGCATAAATATGTAAATAAACAAATATTTGACTAAAGCAATTACGGATAATCTTAAATATGTCTAAGCAAAGTCTAACAGATATCCCCCACGTGTATATCTCACTGTCAGGTGGTTATGGTAGCAGAGATCATACAATGATCCAAACACTTAAAATACCAAAAAGTAATTTTCATGTAATTGATAGAAAGCTATGTTACTATTCCATTTTTGTCGCTTCTCTTATGGCATTTCTATTTAGAAAAAGTTTAAAGACTTGTTAAAAGAAGATTTCTTTAAAAAAAGATTTTCTACGTAAAAGCTTTTCTTCAGACGATGAACTAAGGATGAAAAAAGTTGAAAATATTTTTTTTAAATACTCAAAAATAAATATTCCTATATGTTTCATATATATATTTACCAACCCCTCCACACGAGCAGGATATGACACAAGGTCAATTTCTTAAGCGAAGTTCAACAGGTTTGAATTCAGAGTTTTCCTTCTCCTAGACCGGTTGCCTAACCAAGGTTAAAGAGCCCAGTCTGCCCTACTATTTATCCATAGCTGGAGTGAGAGTAGAATTCATACCTTTCCCAAGGGTATTAGCGCTAAGTGAAATGTAATTAGCACGTCCAGGTTTAGAACTCGGGGCGACGAGTCCATTTCCCATGACTTTAAGCATTACACCACGCGCTTCCTATTTGTTTCATAAGTTTTGTTCAGATTCAGGCTCGTAGTGACACAGCCGTGTTCGCAAAACTTTTTTTCTTTAATAAAACACATGAGTTGAACTTCTCAGATTAACAATTATATGAGAAACTTCTGTTCAAGCCTGTTTGATTTGCACCATTTTGAATAGCATCAAAACAAATATTTATGTGAGATTCATATAATTCTTTTGCCATAAACTAAATGGGTCTAAGGGGAACGTGGGATCTATGGATTTGGGGTAGTCAGTACATCATAGGTCGTTGAATTTTGTCATAAGCATCAATGGGGTATAATTTTTTCTATCAAAATGTTCCTCTCCACAGTAAAGATGGAGGAAGGTTATTCAAATATTTGAAGAGCTTAATCGCCTCGGTATGTGACGAATATTAAGCAAATGCATCATCAACATAACGGACATAACATTATGGTTTAGGGAATTTGTCAAAAGTAGTTTCTCCTGTAACCCTACAAAGATATTCGCGAAAACGGGACCCAAAGGACAACCCATTGAGACTCCATCAGTTTATCGGTAAGACTCATTACTGAAGCTAAAACGTTTGCTTCTTTTTCAGCACATAGCAAGGCGATTACATTCCTCCAATATTTGAATAACCACCAATCTGAAATTTGCAGCAGGAGATGATATAATGATCGTTTTCTTGGAAGTGTTAGTTGAAAGAACATGAAGCCAATTCTTGCAAGTTAGCTGGGATTCATTTGCCCCCAAAAGTAGATATTCTCTGTCCTGCGTAGGACAAGGACAGAAATCATCATCATCATGTCGCGCATGTAGCACGGATATCGACAACAATCTTACGCCAACCCTCCCTATCATTCATTGCACCTGGAAGATCATCTGCGGAACAGCCAGCATCTTCACATAGCTGGTCAATGTAGGTCCTTGCTGGGCGCCCCACACTTGGATTACCATGTGTTGGCTTCCACAGGAGAACGTCGCTTATGAGTTCACCCTTACTTCTCCAGCAGTGTCCTGCATGACTTGTCCGTCTCACTCGGATAGTTTGTGAGATGGGGGGCAGGTGACCGTACAGCTGTTTCCTTGTGGGGTGCTGTTTCCATGACTTGTTCAACACTGCTCGCAGCATCCTTGTGCAGCTCCCATCTAGCTTATTCTCAAGACGTTTAGTTAGGGTCCAGGTGGTGCAGCCATATAACAGCACCGACACAACCACAGCCTGGAAGAACTGTCGCTTCAGCTTGTTAGGGAGATCGGACCTCCATATGACCGATAATCTATTTGTGGCCGACCATGCCTTTGCTATCCGCGTATTAACATCGCGTATTAACATCGACAGAAATAAAACATCCTAAAAGTCTTGAATCTGAACTTGAACGCTATGCAAATCCATCCTTATGCAGGCAGAAAGAGTTGATATTTCTTTTGGTAATTCTCATTTTCACCACACCATTTAATTCATCTATTCATCTCGTATTTTGAAGATCACGCCTCGTATAGCTATTACTATTTCCAATGTTCTCTTGGAAGTGTCGGTGGAAGGTATATAAGAAATAAGTTTTTATTGTCTTATTAAAATCGTATCCTTGTTCGTTTTAACGAAGCATACATTGGATATAAGGTCTATCACAAACACACACATGCACAGACACACCCAAACACTCACACACACACGCACACATATATATATATATATATTTCATGTGTTTCAAATAATCTCCAAACGAGAGTTGGATTAAAAGTGGGCAGTTAGTTTATATATATATATATATATATATATATATATATATATATATATATATTTATATATATATATATATATATATATATATATATATATATATATATATATATATATATATATATATATATATGATGGTAAAATAAGGAATGAAAGAACAAAACTCAGACAAAAATGTGTAGTATATTTTGCCGGATGTTTAACCTCGGCTTCAGCAGAAGAAGCTGAGGTAAAACCTCCAGCGAAACATACTACACAATTTTGTCTGAGTTTTGTTCCTTCATTCCTTATTTTACCTCATTCTGTCGGATTCATTCCAACCGCATTTTCCTCATTTATATATATATATATATATATATATATATATATATATATATATAAAGCATTTTTTATGATTTTTTTATGATTTTATAATATACACTCTGAATGGCAAAGCACGCTGAAATAAATTTTAACTTAAATAGATGTTTTACGTCCACAAACAAAAAGGGTGTTAGGAAAAGCAGTAAGAAAACTAAAGAGATTTCAGTTTTTCTTGTTGTTTTTGTTTGTGGTCGTAAAAATCTATTTAATTTAAAATTTATTTCAGCATAGCTTGGCACTCAGTCTGTATTTTATAAAATCATGAAAAAAGCTTTATAAGCGGTCATGAACTAAGGCAGTTTTGGGCGATTATTCAAGATGCTACTCAAAGGTTTTGAAAATAGAAATTGTATGCGTGAACTGAATATTATATGAATTTTTACCATTAGCCTTTGTGTCCTAGTGTGTCACTAGAAGGTGACGAGTACTTTAAAATAGTGAGAAAACTAGATGTTACGATAAGTACTTTTATGGCACGATTTCCAAAACTCTTGAATAACAATTTATATATATATATATATATATATATATATATATATATATATATATATATATATATATATATTGTGTGTGCGTGTATATATATAATGCTTCTGATTTTTAAAAATAAAATTTATTCTATTTTTAAAAGAGGATACGTATTTTCAAAATTTAAAAAAATTCCGGCCTTGAACGTGAGCGTTCGTTTGTACCCCTCCTGATTAACGGTTTATGTATTCCGTCTTTCCTTCATAAATATAGTTGCTCTTGAAGAAGACCGCTTTAATAAAAGGTCGAAACAGATCTGTCAGCAAACTAATAACATCATTTGTTTTTTCTAAAAAAATTTCAATTCATTGTGTGCGTATGTGTGTGAGTGGGGTGGTGGTGGTGGTGGTGGTAATTACAGTATTAATATTCTGCATGGACTTGGTTTGTTGCGGGTTTTGTATACTGTGCAGCAAACTAGTGTCAGTTGGGATCTGTCTATGAAGAAAGCAGCACCATGACGTAATTCTCACCTCCACAATTCTGCAAGCGCCATGCTGTACCGCTTGGCATTCCCACTAAAATCTCTAATAAGAAGATTTCAGAGTGTCTGTGTATAAATCTGAGGACAGAACAGAGGATTAAAACAGAGTTTGATGTGTCCAATGGTGATTATGAAGATATGGTTGTTCAGAATACCTATTTAAGTACTGACTTTTTCCAAAGAACTATAGTGAGATTTAAACCTTTTTCTAATTGAAATTTCATGAACAATAGGTTTTATTTTGCGTAAATACAAACACTTTTCTAAATATCTTAACAAGTATTTCATAAATTGTTGAAATTAAAATATTTTATTCACCGGATTAGTCCTAAATAATAAGTCCAATTTTCCTATATTTTCTTTATTTTAATTTCCTCTTTGTCAATAAAGAAAAAAAGTTACCCCCCCCCAACTACCCGGAAAAAATATGGCGGAATTTGGGAAATAGTTTGTTTTTTTTCTTTCTCGAGTTTTGTCGATTTATTTCTCTTTCTTTTTCACAGTGCATATTTTTTTAATCTCCCCACAAAAGTTATTTTATTCAATTCTAGTGGTAGGTCTCAATTTATAATTGTGTGTTTATATATCATTCTGATAAATGAACTCCCGAAATTGTTGGTAACGTTGTCAGCAACTCAAAAGTCCATGGCCATTGGAGTGTCTGAATTTCTTATCAGGCTGCTAGTGCAGGAAGACATTCTCTATTTTTCATACAGGATAAGAAAGTGTTACGATTTTTGTGGCCATCCTTAGGCTTCAAGCAAGAGCATTTTCCAGCGGAGATCCTTTGTGTTAAACTGAGCGTGATCCTTAGTGAAGAATCCTTTGGTTGTTCCTTGGTGCTCATTAGTGCTTGGTGTTCCTTTATGTTGCAGGCAGGCCCGTTCGTCAATGTCAAATAAAGTGCAAATGAACGGCTGTCAATATCAGACGCCCGTTTCAGGGGGTACCCCTCTACAGAGATGCAGTCGGCATATTCTGCAGCTCGCGCCGACAGGGCGAAATTACATTAAATTATTTCAAAGGGCTAATGTCTATTACAGGCCATGAAGGACCAGAGGAAAACCACGCTACAAAGCTTTTCAAAAATTTCAAGCATGCCCTCCGACATAACATGCTTTGCTTTTTCTCAGATGAGAACCTTTCTGCAATACTCAGGTGGTGAACTCACAGAATGAAGTTGGCTTGCTCTGACCCCACATAAATAATCTGATAATGATGAAAAGCTAAAACCCAGCCCCACATCATGGTGTTTGGGTTGCAATGGTGATGATACGCCCCCATTCATCTTCCCCAATGGCGTCAGTCTCAACACGGAGGCCTGCATTAAGTGCGTGGAGAAGGTAGAGCTGCCCTGGATTAAGAGGCTGGCTGTTGGAAGGATCTACACTTGGCAAAAGCACCCTGCTCCAGGCCACACAATTGGGAGGACCCAGTATTGGCTGTAGGAAAACTTCTGTGACTATATCACTCCTAACACCTGGCTAGCTATCTTACGAGAGTGCATACCCTTTGATTATTATCAGGTGGCCCGGTTGAGTGAGAGACTAAGTAAACTCTATGCAACATCAAAGATGAACTGAAAGAAAAGATAATGGCTGCATTTACCAAATTAACCAACGAGACCATAAAAAAGACTTGCAGGAGATTCTGAAACCGTCTGGAGGCCGTGTATTATAGCCAATAATGATTTATTTGGATAAATTTAATTTATATCATTTCAAGATATTTTCATGTAATTTTGATGAATATACCTGTTGAAGTGAGATGTTGGTATTAATTAAAATCTTTGCATAGCTTAGACATAACAGTCTCTCTCTCTCTCTCTCTCTCTCTCTCTCTCTCTCTCTCTCTCTCTCTCTCTCTCTCTCTCTCTCTTTCTCTCTCTCTCTCTATATATATATATATATAATATATATATATATATATATATATATATATATATATATATATATATATATATAGAGAGAGAGAGAGAGAGAGAGAGAGAGAGAGAGAGAGAAAAAGGTGGGTAAAATAAGTATTGACATGTCTTCTACTTTTTGACACACCTCATATTCTGAAAGAAAATGCTCCATTCAGTAATGTTTTTTCAGAATACAAGGTGTGTCAAAAAAAGTACCAAGTTTAAAGTTATATTTAACAAGATAAAAATGAAAAATGAGTGGAACGTTATTTTCCTTTTCAGAATACAAGGAATGTCAAAATGTACAAAAAATATTGATAGTGTTTTGACACACCTCGTAAATATATATGTGTGTGTGTATGTGTGTGTGTGGGGGGGTGTCTGTTTAAACATTTAACATCTATTGCATTGCTCAGAAGATGATTTTTAAATACAGAAATTTTGGCATATATCATATATAAAATATAAATATTTCTCATATATACATGAAATATAAATTTATGTTAAATTTATGTAAAACCCAACTGAAAAATATTATTTTTGTATGAGATTTATGTTTTAAAATTCTTTGCAGATAACCAATGAATGCAAATAAGTTTGTGGTGTGTGGGCATGTGTGAGTAGGTATGTGTGGTGTGTGTGTGTGTGTGTGTGTGTGTGCATATAAGTTAAGATTATAAACTAATAAAGTTTACGTAAAATAATATTTGTTTTAAATAAGTGTTTGCTTACATAAGAGGAGAACGTTTATTGTATCTGAATATATTAATGAGAAAATAAATGAACATCTGTTCCCTGAAAGCAAAACTTATTTTCGAATTCATCGTAATCAAAATCTTCCTATTTTAAATAAATATTGGGATAAGACAAATAATTTTTGAGGAGTTTTGCTTATTTTAAATATTTTATCTGTTTTGTATAAAATAGATTTTTATTCATATGGACTTTAAATGATATAAATTTTTTATTTTGATTACTTGCTCATTTTTAAATTTTAAATTATCTAAACTAGCTAAAAACACATCCTATGTGAAGAATTTTATGTTAGTAATATTGAAAAATAAGACAAATAATTTTTGTGGAGTTTTGCTAATTTTAAATATTTTATCTGTTTTGTATAAAATAGATTTTTATTCATATGGACTTTAAAGGATATAAATTTTTATTTTGATTACTTACTCATTTTTAAATTTTAAACTATTTAAACTAGCTGAAAACACATCCTATGGGAAGAATTTTATGTTAGTAATATTGAAATATATTTTACTAAGGACTTTTGAAAGATTTTTTCTAGAGATTAATATTCATGACTCATTTGTGACTGTTAATAGAACACAAATGTAAGAAACACCTGTCACTCACACCCATTTGACCTAATGTCTTTGAGTACAATTTCTAATTTACTGTTTCAAATTCTATGCTAGTCTGAAATAAATAAATACAGCTAATCTATTATTAAAAATGTAGCCAAACATACAGTCATAGTACTATTCCTTTTCATATCCAAATCTCACTAAATATTGTTTGTTTATACTATAACTTTAAAATGTAGCCAAACCTACAGTCATAGTACTATTCCTTTTCATATGCAAATCTACTAAATATGTTTGTTTATACTATACTTTATCACCTTCCATATACCAACAAATGCCCTGAAGATGATCTAATTAATAGATCGAAACACTGCAGCGTCGACCAATAAACTTACCACTCAACATATTTAAAGTGTTTTTTCAATTTTCTTAATATACTACACACTATAGAGGTAGTAATATGAATAGTCTTGAGATAATATAAATTCTTTGATTTAACCGTTTCTATTCCAATTATTCACTTCATATTGTTTGCATATACAAAGTCGTAATAGGAATAATCTTAAGTCATCTAAATTCTTAGATATGA
The DNA here is from genome assembly GCA_023376005.1 of Doryteuthis pealeii. NCBI lineage: Eukaryota > Metazoa > Mollusca > Cephalopoda > Myopsida > Loliginidae > Doryteuthis > Doryteuthis pealeii. The sequence goes on along the minus strand of CM042149.1, from coordinate 5,846,755 downwards.
TATTTAATCCTTACTTTTTAAGTAAGAAATTATTTTTGTAAGGCTTCATTGACAAAAATGAGAGCAGATAATAAAAATAGTTGTATCTTTGGTTTCTCAGGGCCGTAGCAGAGATTGATATTTTGTGGTAGGCACCAAACAAAATTTAGAATTTGGCCTTAAGTTATTAAAGACCTCCAACAATGGTTTAATTTGTATGTACCAAGTCGGGTGCAGACCGAAGAAGCATACAATTGATCCCGAGATCCAGAAAACAAAGAAATAGTTGACTCTTTGGATCTTCAGATGCTGACTTTCAACCAACTTGATGTTCAAAAAGTATTCAAAGGAAAAAGAGATAAAAAGTAATATTTTTAATGGGGAAATTTTTACGAGAAAAGAATTAAAATGAAGAAGAAAAGAAAAAAAGAAGAAAAAAGAAAAAAAAGAAAAGGAAAAAGAAAAAGAAAAAAGAAAAAGAAGAAAAGAAAGAAGAAAGAAGAAAAGAAAGAAGAAAAGAAAAAAGAAAAAGAAGAAAAGAAATAACTTTTTTTTAGAAAGTATAAAAGCTAGAAAGAGTGGAACGAAAGAAGAATTAAAATGAAGAAGAAAAAGAAAAAGAAGAAAAAAGAAAAAGAAAAAGAAGAAAAGAAAAAAGAAAAAGAAGAAAAAGAAGAAAAGAAAAAAGAAAAAGAAGAAAAGAAATGAAAGAATTTTTTCTTAAATGTCTTAAAACCCTGTAAAAATGTAACAAGTAGAAACAACATTTTTTAGATCAGCTGCTAGGTCCCTGTTTCATGCTTGAAAGTATTCTGCTAAATATCAACTCTCTACAGTGGAACAACAAAAGTAAACCTGCAGTTTCAATGATATCCAATTATGTGGGGTTCTTTTTTTAAGCTGGTTAGTATGCAAACCACTCTCTGGAAACCTCAATCTCTAACTAGTTTCAATAAAAAAAAACATGGTCATTTACTAATTTTTACCTAGTCTATCACACAGTTTTTTTAAAAAGTACCTGCTGCTTCTAATTGGTCAACCAAGTGTTATATAGCATGTGTGCTAAAAGAGTCAGAGTAGAGGGCCTTGTGAAAAACCTGAACCATAGGACCAACCATGAGCACAGGTAAAGCAAGTATAATGTAGCGCAGATACGAATCATGAAGATGGAAAGATTTTAGGAGAACAGACTATATATATATATAAATATATCTTCTGCCTGTTAGTAATTAGCTTGATAGTGGGTGTATTTACATCTGCAGGATGTGACACAAGATCATTTTTTTTAAGTGAATTCAAGCTGTTTTGAAATCAGATTACTTTCTCCAAGACTGTTTGCATACCAAGGCTAAGGGGCCCTTTCTTTCCTATTATTTAACCATAGGTAGAAGTAAAGTGAGGGAATTTCCCATGGGTATTAGCACAAAGGAAACACAAGCAGCCTTTTCCATGATTTGAACTTGAATTGATGACAACAATTTCTAGAGTTTCAATAACCATTATAGCAGGTGCTAGGTCTAATTATTTCATAGGCAGGAAGCTAATTGTCACCAAGTGCAGTTGACTCTATCCTAACTTATATATACTAGCAAATATATGCACCCTTCATTAGAAAGGCTAATGAAACTGACTAAGAATGCAGATAAAAAGATCTGCAACAGAGGGGGTATAATCGAAAAATAGAACAACTTTGAAACTAACTATTCCATCATTTTCCATTACTCCCCTCTTTCATTGGTAAATTTTCCTAATTTAACTATTTAGTTAAAATAGGAAGTAAAGGATAATATTACAGTTATTTCTTCTTGTAAATAAATTTCTTTTAAGATTTATCCACGAGATTGTTGTTTATATTTCTTAAGATAAAACCAAACAATTAGAAATCAATAATACCAATCACATATTTATTAAAATAAAATTTTAAATGTCAATATGCAAATTAGCCTTCTCGTTCAAACTGTAAACCGCTATTTTGTATATATAAATACAATTGCATGTTATTAGTATGTAGATATGGTCAACAGTATTAATAATGTAAAACAATTTTTATTAATAACTGAATGTTTAAAAGAATGAAATCATGGAGAATTTGACGTAAATAATTAAGGGAATTGTGACTTGAGTAGTAATATAGTTTCGGTTACAGACAGAAGAACACACAATCTCCATTAAATAAGATATATATATATATATATATATATATATATATATATATATATTGTTGGACTTTTTGTAATATAAGGTGTGCTCCAATTCCCCATCTGAATTTATAGACTCGCCAAGCTCATATGGTTTACTCCTCTGGTCAATCAACAACCATAATGATTCACTACTTAAACACTGATACTTACCACAGTTCACTTGCAATCATTAAGGAGAGACTTACGACCGTTGACGAAGGAACTGAGGATTGTTTACCAGAGGATTACCAAGGATTTCTGCTGGACAAGCACTGTTGCTTGTAGGCCTAAAGGATGGCTCATAAAAATTTAACACACACACACACATATATATATATATATATATATGAGAGTACGTAAATAAACACTGTGTTTATTTGATATGGCTTTTAGCCGACAATTTTTGGAGGATATGTGCTTAATTGAAGTCATACCTAATTTTTGAAAATTAATTAGTTAATAATTAATGAATTTAGGTGGGCATATATGTTCAAATGTAAGGCTAAACAGATCGAGAAAATGTCAATCCCTGAATGTACATTTCGACCTATTAGGTCTCATCAGCAAGATTATAGACATGGGAGACTCGAAACCTCGACTGCCAATCTGATACCATTCCTTTTTCTTTCAGACCTTAAGGAATGATAGGCCTTATCTTAATATGTTTGTGTAAGATTTGAATTCAGAGCTTGCCATTTACCTAGATGGGTTTCCAACCAAAGCTAGAGAAACTAGTCTGTGTGACTAATTATGCACTGCCGGATTAAGGGAGATGAAAGAGTCGATCGGTTGGTTGTTTTGTTTTACGGCATATCAACCCTTTTGGGGACATTTAATGCCAAATGAAGTCATTTTGATAAATGATTTAATTTCATGCATATTTGCTTTCATATGACACACAAGATCCAGATTGTTTATAGTACCTACTATTGTTTTACTGGTCACTCAACTAAGCAGTGAACTGGTTCAACACTGCTTAACTATGGTGATATACTGAGAACCAGTGTTTTCAGTGTAACTTGACTGTAATGAAATTCATTCATACCTTTCCCAAGGACATTAGCTGTAATTTGAATCTGAGATTGTGTTTTTCTCAACAATAACCATATGCTACCCACAAATATATATATATATATATATATATATATATATATATATATATATATATACATATGTTTACATATATACATCTATACATACATCTTTCTGGTTATATATATCTATCTATCTATACATGTATGATTATATATATGCATATATATGTATGCATATATATACATATATATATATATATAATATAACATACATACATATATATATATATACATATATACATACACATATATACATATATAATCAAAAAGATATATAATATATATATATATATATATATATATATATATATATGTATATATATATATATATATTTGAAAGAAAATTTTTCTTGGCACTAGTCAGGCCCTGCAAGAATCGAGTAATTATCATGTTCTGAACTGATTGGAGTAAAAGATAAAGTTCTTGTAACATTTCATGCTGAAAGCAAAGAATGTCTCTTTTGTAGAAGGACAAATTATTTAGCTTTCCATTATAAGAAAGAAAAAAGAAGAAAAAAAAACAACTTTGTTCACATACACCAAATACTTAAGGACAGAATTGATCATAGATAAATTGAATTATTAATTAATGCAAACTTAATTAAGAACAAATCTGAATTTGCTTCTAATCTCTCAATCAGTTTAATTAAGAATAATAAAAAATGCTTCCAGTTATATAACCTTAATGACCTGTTTTGAATGAACAGTGCTAAATTATTAAAAAAAAAATTAGATGGAGTTTATATTGTATTGTTCATAGTGGCTTAGCAAGATTCTTTTTTTATTTTTGATAAAATATTCATTAATTTTTACCATGCTAATTATAAAAAATATGAAGGACATTCAGAAATCATGACGTTCGCTCAGTTCTCTTGGACTATCTTTCCTTTTCTTTGTCCTCAAGTGAATGACTTAACCAGCATCCAAAGAAAATATTCTGTTCTACCAAAAGTATTTCCTTTTTTTCATAAGTTCTTACTCCAAAACTTATTCTATATGCAAATCTAAGTAATAGTTATTGAGCAGTAAAGTTAATGGAGTGGCCTATAAACGGTATCAGCCAAACAGTGAGGGAGTATGTTCCTTTCACTAGCAGAAGACCAGGGATATTAATTTTATGTCTGAGGTGGAGCAGCATACCTACTGTCAGCTCGCCACTTTACCACATAGATCCAAGCCATGATGCAGATATGCTGATTTCACGTGGGCCAGCATTGAACCCAGAACCTTGTGGTTCTTAGGCAGATGCTCTTTTGACTGAGCTAAAACATAATAATATTTATTACACCACTATATTATCAATATTACTATGATATTATTATGATATATTATATTATTACCCCACTATATTATCATATATTATTATGATATTATTATGATATTATTATGATTTATTACCCCACTATATTATCATATTTATTATGATAATATTATTATTTATGATTTATTACCTCACTATATTATCAATATTACTATGATATTATTATGATATTATTATGATATTATGATATTATTATGATTTATTACCCCACTATATCATCGATATTATTATGATATTATTATGATATTATGTTTTAATGCCTCATTATATTCTCAATATTACTATGATATTATTATGATATTATTATGATATTATTATGATTTATTATGATATTATTATGATTTATTACCCCCCTATATTATCAATATTACTATGATATTATTATGATATTATTATGATATTATTATGATTTATTACCCCCCTATATTATCAATATTACTATGATATTATTATGATATCATTATGATATTATTATGATTTATTACCCCAGTATATTATCAATATTAATATGATATTATTATGATAGTATTATGATTTATTACCCCACTATATTATCAATATCATCAATATTATTATGATATTATTATGATATTATGATTTATTAAACCAGTATATTATCAATATTATTATGATATTATTATGATATTATCAATTTGTATTATGATTAATTGCAAATAAATAAATTACAAATTAATAAATAGCATTCAAAAATATCTACCTGTAAAAATAATATAAATGAAAAAGAATGAAAAAAGGTTCAAAAGAAAGAAAGAAAGATAGAAAGAAAGAAAAAATTCTAAACAACAAAGTAAGAAAAATTCTGATAAGAAAGAAAGAAACAATGAAAGAAAGAGAAAGAAAGAAAGAAAGAAAAAGTGAAAGATACTAAGTAACAAAGGAAGGATTGTCAACTTGCAAATTTAATTGGGAATTAAATGTCTTATTATGATAAACATTATTTTTGTTTTGCTGCTATATTATGAAAGTAGAGGCATGTTGTGTAATGGTTACCATCATAGGAAATAGATATGGCAAGATGAGTTCTAATCCTGGACAAGACTGTTTGCATTTCACATAGTGCTAATACCCTTGTGGAAGGTATGAATCCAACTATTCACCTTCAAGCTATGGATGAATAATAGGACAGACTTGGCTCTTTAGCCTTGGTTAGGCAACCAGTCTAGGACAATGAAAACTCTGAATTCAAACCTGTTAAACTCTGCTTAAGAAATTGACCTTGTGTCACGTCCTGCTTGTGCGGAGGGTTAGTAGATATATATTATGAAATTGTTATGGAGAGGAAAAAACACTGGATTTGTATTTAAGGAAAGGAGTCCCAGCCAGTCTGTTTTTCATAGTAGACCCTTAACCAAATTCGGCATTACAAAACTAAAGTTGTGTCCTGTGCCACTGTTTGGATGACATCAGTGTAATGGTATGATAAAAATTCCATCATTTATTTGGATTCAAATCCCTTGGTGAGAACACAATTTATCTAAAACATGTTTTGATAATTCAGGTAGTATTTTATTTTTATTATTATTTACTAGCAAATATATGCACACTCCGGGTGCAAGTATTTAAATTTTAATGTAATAAAATATTGTATTAAATTAGAAAGGCTAATGAAACTAAATAAGAATACAGATAAAAAGATTTGAAACAGAGGGAGTATAATAAAAGATTTGAAACAGAGGGAGTATAATAAAAAATGGAACAACTGAAACTTACTCTTCCATCACTCTCGCCTTTCATTGTTATTTTTTCTAATTTAAGTATTTAGTTAAAAGAGGAAGTAAAGAATAAAATGACAGTTATTTTATCTTGTTAATGGATTTCATTTAAGATTCATTGAAGAGATTTTTGCTTATATTCATTAAAATAAAACCAAACAGTTAGATATCAATAATACTAAGCACATATTTATTAAATTCGATTTTTTAATACTAATATGCAAATTAGCCTTCCCGTTTACACTGTAAACCACTATTTTGTTGTATATATAAATATAATAGCATGTTATTAATATGTAGATATTAATATTAATAATGTAAGACAATTTTATTAATAATTGAGGTTTAAATAAAAATAGAATCATGGAGAATGTGATGTCAATAACTAAGAGAATTGTGACTTGACTAGGAATATAGTTTCGGTTACAGACAGAAAAACACACACAATCTCCATTATAATAAGATTTATACTAGCAAATATATGCACCCTTCGGGTGCAAGTATTTTAGTTAAATTTTATAATAAAATATGATATTAAATTAGAAAGGCTAATGAAACTGAATAAGAATGTAGATAAAAAGATTTTGAACAGAAGGGGTATGATTGAAAAATAGAACAACTTTGAAACTAACTCTTCCATCATTTTCCGTTACTCCCGTCTTTCATTGGTAAATTTTCCTAATTAAACTGTTTAGTTAAAATAGGAAGTAAAGAATAATATTACAGTTATTTCTTCTTGTTAAGGGATTTCTTTAAGATTTATTGAAGAGATTTTTGCTCATATTCAATAAGATAAAACCAAACAATTAGAAATCAATAATACTAAGCATATATTTATTAAAATCAATTTTTTAAGATCAATATACAAATTAGCCTTCCCATTCATACTGTAAACCTCTATTTTGTTGTATATATAAATACAATTGCATGTTATTATTATGTTGATATGGTCAACAGTGGCTTCGGCCTCTGGACCATTGATATAATTAATAGCGTCCCCCCAGGCAACACCTGCCCCCTCGATTTAAAGGGGCAGGGCTGGGTTTATTGCCCAGTGCCTGAGGCGCCCTCCTTGAGGGGGAATGCCGATGGGATCGACGCAATTTTTCACCTGCCACTCCATGAGCTTCGGCTTGTGGGTGGTCCCACGTTAATAGGGACTTTGTGCCTGACCCGTACAAGTGGGGTACACGGTAAATACTATGTAGATATGGTCAACAGTGTAAGTAATGTAAAACAATTTTATTAATAATTGAGGTTTAAATAAAAATAAAATCATGGAGAATATGATGTAAATAACTAAAGGAATTGTGACTTGTATAGTAATATAGTTTCGGTTATAGACAGACAAATCCACAATCTCCATTATAATAAGATAAGATATTGGATTAATAAATTGATATTACATCTATATGTAAAATAAAAACATATTTTTATAAAAAAATAAACACATCATCTATTTCTCCATAATGGATTTATTTTGTCCCAATTTCATTTACACTGTCTCATCTAAGAAAACATCTGGTGTAAACTGCCCTACTAGTGAGGCTTAGCATGGCCAGTACATAATACACCACGCCTGACTGGAGGAGACCCAAGCTAACTTGGGGACCACAGAAGGGCAGGTTTTATATATTTTACATTAATACTTCTTTATAAAAATTGATATTTAGTAGAGTGTGGGCTCCCTATCATAGATTCAGAGGGGCCATGAGGCCCTAGCATCAGTTATGTCACTTGCAATATACTGACTATATCCCCTAAAGAGGGGTAAAATTCCCCTTCCAAAAAAAAGGTGTGTCCTGGATATGACAGTAAACTTCATCAGATGGTGAGGCTACAGTTACAAGATCTACAGAGTGAGGAGTACAGCTTCCTTGTGATTACTCCCAGGTCAACTCTGACCCGAAGTGCCCTCTTAGGGTCCAATCATTTAGTCAAATAGATCTGTTTAAAAATTATAGATATTTGATAGGAATACATGATTCCATATTACTGGGAACTATTTGTATTGAAATAATGAAAATGAATATAATATGAATAAATTTTGAAAATATCACATACAGAACATGTCACGAAAAAGGAAGTTTTAAGGTGAATAAAAACTACAAAGAAATAGTCGCGAATGAGAGAGTTGAGTTGATAAAGTCGTCGGGGTGTCCTAAACTCAGTATCAGCCAAACCGTAAAGGAGTCTATCCCCTTTTTACTAGTGCTAGACCAAGGAGATTGTTTTGGTATCTGAGGCAGAGCGCCACACCTATCATCAGCTCCTCACTTTACTGCACAGATTCCTGTGCTACTCATACACTGAGTTGGTGAGGGCTGGTATCGAACCTGAAACCTTGCTGTTCCTAGTCAGATACTCTACCGCGTGACCTAAGCCGGCCCTAACTACAAATGATAACTACAAAGTTAGATAATAATAACTAAAAAGAAACAGTCTCTAATGAGAGAGTTGAGATTTTGGAAGTATGCACATACAAACCCTACAAAATTATTATTAAATTGCAAATTTAATTGGAAATTATCTTATTCTTGAATTAGGGCCTTTAACTTTTTTTTTCTGTTATCAGAAAAGTCTGATATAATAAGTTTGGTTTCTTTGTTTAATGACACATCAACTTTCATGGGTTACTTAATGCCAAAGCCATCTTTGAGAAGAACATTTAACCCATTTGTACTATCTAACTCATAAAAAAACTTAATAAAAAATGTTGCTATGGTATGCCGATTTTTCAAAATTACTGTTACATATATACAGATATAAGTATAATTTTCATAAGATATTGATGTCTGGGTTTTTATGAGATTCCTTATTTGACAGAAGAGTAAGTAAGTAAAGTCGTCGGGGCGGCCTAATGTCGGTATCAGCCAGATAGCGAGGGAGTCTATCCCCCTTTCACTAGCGCTAGACCAAGGAGATTATTTTAGCATCTGAGGTGGAGTGCCACACCTACCATCAGCTCCTTACTTTACCGCACTGTGCTACTCATACGCTGAGTTGGCGGGGGCCGATATCGAACTAGGAACCTTATGTTTTCTAGCCGAACACTCTATCGACTGAGCTAAACCGGCCCCTTTTTGACAGAAGAAGTTAATTCTTTTCATAACAAAGTTGCTAAAGCAACAATAATTCAACTTTTTCCTCTGCTGATGCATAAACAGTTATAGCTGAAACCAAATTTCAGGATAACCACAAATGAAACAGAGATAGAAGCATCAAGAAAATAAAATAAAAAATCTTGATAGATAAAAGAAGGAACCAATTTGCAGAACGATAGAGAATTAATAAAATGATAATCACAGATCTTTCTTTGTCTTTGCTGGAGTGATTCTTGTGATTATAACACTAAATATCACTTCATAAGATGCAGTCAATAATTTACCTTTACCCAATCAGATTCAGCCTCCTTAACTCCCTCATCTTATCTGATCATTAATTAATAATTCCCCCCACCCCACCCCAGATAATAATCAATACAAGTTGGAATCAACAAAACCAAAATGTTTAAGAAAATAAATAAATAAATACTTTAATAATCTTTCCTTTTAACCTCCCTCCGTTTTTCCCCTAACACACGCCACCGATTAAACAGTTTTATAGCAGCAATAAAGAGAAGCTGTTGATTAAAAAATCTAATTATCCTTGAGCAAGGTAATCAGCTTTTATCTGCCTACACCAACCAAGTGCTTATTTTATTCTATTTATTTATTTATTTTTTTTTTTAGAAGAGTTTCTGTGATAATCAGTTTGAATCTATTGAGTGAGGATCCTGAATTTTGGAAACACTTGAAGCACCTCGTCCCACCGACTAATTAAACAGAAGGAAATTATTGCTGTTGTAAATGAAACAACTCCTTCCTATGAGGAATGGGAAGCACACCTAAATGTATCCAGACAAGGAATTCTGATTGGTATGCGCTGCCACAGAAAGTTCTAAGAGTTAGAAAGACAAGAGTTAAGAAAAATAGCAAAACATAATAATAATAAAAAAAATCTGTTTTACAATCAAAATCCTCAAAAATAAGGGGGAAATACATTTAATTGGGAAAAGGTAGAGTTAACAGCTCAGATGTGATTGCTTACAGCTGTGACTGACTTTGGAAAAAAAATGCAATGTAATTTAGAAATATCTTTGAAGAGTGTCAAGCACTAATAACTAATTCTACATTGTCTCAAATGCTTAGACAGCAAAAATATTATAAATAAGCAGATTATATATACAATAAACACTTCAAAAGTAAATGCTCATATTTATTTCCATGGAAACTACAATAGATACAGAGAGCACAATGACATCATTGGATAGAGCAAGTTTTCTGTTATAACACACAATTTTTCCAGACTTACTATCATTGGCTAGGTATTTTTACCGACTCTGAAACTGTATATGATATTATCAGGGAATAGCAAGCTGGCCCAAAAAGGAATGTAAATGTATGACAGACTAGAGACAGTGATGCACTGTGAACTGTGCAAATGACTTGGGTTTAACCATCAGTTTTATTAGCATAAACCACTGGCTTTCACCCATTTATGACAAAAATTCTCATTATGGTTATGCAAGGTGTGTCAAAAAAGTATTAAGATTCTTGTACTTTTTTACCCATCTTGTATTCTGAAAAAAAAGTTCCATTCATTCTTGATTTCTATCTTAGTAAATACAGTTTTAAACTTAGTACACACCTTGTATTCTGAAAAAATTAATGAATGGAACATTATTTTTTCAGAAGACAAGGTGTGTCAAAAAGTGCAAAATATATATATATATATATTACAACAAGTGTATAGTTATAACATTATGGTTATATATATGTAAGTAACTATAATCCAGCAAATATAGCACATTGTAGGAAGATTTTTATTAGAGCAATACACTTAAAAACTCTGAGGAGAAGTTCTTGAGGTATAATCATTAACATTAAAGTAAGCAAATTTGAACTCCAGTCATGCTGTTATATTCAGTTTCACACTAACACCCTTGGGAAATGTATGAAAGGCCTCATCTCTCAAGCTATGGGTTAAATAGTACTACTACTGTTTTCTACAAGGTTGGATTTCATATTCAATAACCCAAAAGGGTTGATATGCCATTAAACAAAGAAATTAAACAATAGCTTGAAAAGCTATCAGAGAATAAAGTAGATTTTACTCTCCAATTCGAAACTGAATGATAATTTTGTGTGGTTTCTGTTTATGCTGCTTGCTATTTTTTTCATCATCCAAATTCTCAATGGAGATAATTATGAAATGCTAATGAGAATCCTTGTCTCCTTCTGAAATAGAAATGTCACTATTATTATGAACCACTATTGAAACAAGAACCCTGATTTTAATTCATACAATGATAACAATCATAAGTGTGCTTCTTCAAACTTGTAGTTTTCTACAATGTATGGAAATTACTCCAGTTGAGCATGATATTTACATTGTAAATAGAACCCCAGCAAAAATGTTTAAAATATGTTTCTTTCAAAACTGACAATGTTATAAAATTAATGAATCTAAATAATTTTATATCAGATTTTTGAATGTTTGTTTTTTAGAGGCATTGTTGAATAAAGGCAATGAAGTCAATTACAATGCGTATATCGCATAAAATTTGATAATTATAGAAAATAATCATGACAAGTGAATCTCGGCAAAGGATTGTTCAGTGTGTAGAACATCATACAGACTGTTTCAACTTTATTAAGTCTCATCATACTAACGATTTCCCTCCAACAGAAATCGAAATTTTGATTTCTGTCGGAGGGAAATCGTTAGTATACATCGCTGATGAGACTTAATAAAGTTGAAACCGTCTGTATGATGTTCTACACACTGAACAATCCTTTGCTGAGATTCACTTTTCATGATTATTTTCTATAATTATCAAATTTTATGCGATATACGCATTGTAATTGCCTTCAAGCAAAAATATAAATAATAATATATAACTTTATATAATTTTATACAATTTATCTTTGTATGAATGACCAAATATTTTTACAAAAATATTGATATGTTACAAATATAAATTGTACAAGCATATAACATTGGACACCGCAGGATGCAGTATGGTGCATGTGAAGTAAGTTAGATTAATGCTAAAGTCAGTCAATAGCATGCTTCACTTAATGCTAAGGAGCCTCATAGGTTAATGACCAGGATCAAATAGCTTAGTCTGGAAACTACTGGTATTCATCTATAAGGGTATCTTCTACTGATGAGAAAAATAGCCATCAAAAGATAACTGTTGTACCTTAAAAAAGGTTACTAATTGATAACCAAATCAAGGTTGGAAATGAAATGGAATCTTTATAACATTAACAAAATACAATACTCACCAGTAATGTGAAGAAGGTAAATCACTGCAAGTGGTATAAGACTACTCAGTCTGCATAACACTCCTGTATTTATGAGGATTGGGACATGCCCATAAATATTCATAGGTAGGGTATATTATATCATAATAAACATGACTCCAATTCAAACCAAAACAAGTTCAGTATTATTGAAACAATTTGTTTTAATATACGGATTAAATTATTCACTTATCTATCTTATTATAATGGAGATTATGTGTTTTTATGTCTGTAACCAAAATTATACCACTACTCAAGTAACAATTCCCTTAGTTATTTAGGTCACAATCTCCATGATTTTATTTTTTATTTAAACCTCAATTATTAATAAAATTGTTTTATATCATTAATACTCTTGACCATAACCACATACTAATAATATGCAACAAAATAGTGATTTACAGTGTGAACAGGAAGGCTAATTTGCATATTGATATTAAAAATGTGATTTTAATAAATATGTGCTTGGTATTATTGATTTCTAATTGTTTGGTTTTAGCTGAATGAATATGAGCAAAGATCCTGAGGATAAATCTTTAAAGAAATCCATTAACAGGAAGAAATAAATGTCATTTTATTCTTTACTTCTAATTCAACTAAAGTAGTTAAATTAGGAGAATTTAGCAATCAAAGATGAAAGTGATGTAGAATGATAGAAGAGAGTTTTAGTTGCTCTATTTTTCGATTATACACCCCTCGGTTTCAAATCTTTTTATCTGCATTTTCATTTAGTTCATTAGCCTTTCTAATTTGATATGATATTTTATTTCTTTAAAACTTAAATACTTGCACCTGCTGGGTGCATATATTTGCTAGTTTTTATAGAGTTGAATAAATGATAGCTCATTTTTTATTTTTTATCCTGTTATTACTTGAAATCAAAACTTATACACAATATTCTTCAAAAGTGATAAGACATAACTGACAGACACTGAATAGGTAAAATAGAAGGACATTTGAGAACACATCAATTAAAAACGACTTTATTTTATGTAAGATTTTTTTTTAAACTCTGAGGAGAAGATGTAAAAAATGTACATACATATCCCACAAACAATTATATCTCTAACAATCTTCAAATAATGTTTTGTTTTTTTTTGTTTTTGATTTTTTTAAACCAAAGATACCAGGATTTTATTCCTCATGAACATTATACAATCAAAACAGATATTATTAGGTATCATTTGTTACCAAATTCTACACTATTTAAAATATGTAACCCAAAATAAAATTGCATATATATATATATGCTGTATACCCTTTCTTTACTTCTATTATTCTTCTGCTCATCTTTGATACCTTACATTCTTCTGCTAGCGTCTGGGCCTCTATTTCTCTGTTCTGCTGGTTGGTCATCCTTGATTCATTTCTTCTTCTAGGTCAGTCTTTTTGCCAAGACATTCATCAACCACAAAACCATATTATTTATGTAAACTTTTATTTACTTAACTAAACATATTTCTCTAACTAAACATAACGTGCATGTGCAGTGAGTCCAAGTTAAGGCATCTTATCTGCCTGACGTCCAAGCTGAAACTGAGAGCCAACCAAGGTCCCACGTGACTTCACGTATTTCGCAGGCTTTCTGTAATATTCCATGGAAAGTCCCACCCATGATATGAAAAGGGGGCATCCCTTCAGAAATACAGGGGGTTGACAATAATCTATGCATAAATTATGTAACATATATATATATATATATATATATATATATATATATGTAGCAGTTCAAAATAAGTACACTGCACACAACACACACACACACACACACACATATATATAATATATATATATATATATATATATATATATATATATATGTGTGTGTGCAGTGTACTTATTTTGAACTGCTACATATTCATATTTTGGTTATCAAATTTCATGACTGTAGAATTTGTTAATAAATGATACCTAAAAATACCTGTTTTGAGTGTATAATGTTCCAATAGAGATAATAAAATCCTGTTAAATAAAAGTCACCAGAAGACATTTCTTTAAATAATAGATAATTTTTTGGCCAGAGATCATTACAAGAAGTAATAAGAAAAAACAACTTGCTTGATTTTCCTTGCTTTTCTATATTGTTGATTATGATTTTTCTTTATTTTTAATAAGGATGGTGGTGGAAATAAGTGATGAGTTTAATGAGTACCTCTAATAATATATAATAAAGTAAAGAAAAAATACTGATAAAAAATAAGTTTTTTTTTTACTTTTATCATATAAGGAAACAAAAAAGTTAAAAGGTATCACTTTTTTAAGAATTTACTCAGGAGGTGTGGTCACTCCTCCTCCTCCTACTCCCCCACTAGCTATGCTACTGGTCTATGATAATTGGTACTTTTAGAATCAGACAAAAAAAAATAAATATTTGAATCAGTAGTGAATGAATTGAAAACTTCAAAGGAAGAATAGAAGACTGACACTGCAATGAATTGGATAGTGTTACAATATAATTAATAGTGAAAGCTATGATTTGTGCTGGGTTGGCTTGAGTGAGGAGGAAGTTTTCTATCTATATGACATCAAAAATAAAAATACCAATCCCACATGGCAAAAAAGAATAATACTTATCATCATCATCATCATCATCACCATCACCATCACCATCACTAACACCACCATCATCATCATCATCAAGACATGTCACCCATCTATGGGTTAAATAGAAAAATATATTTATAAAAAATTGTATTATCCATTAAGAATTGATTTATTTCAAAACTTTATCAGCATTAAATGACCCACTGAGGTTGATATGCTGTAAAACAAAACAAACCAAACAAAAGACATGTCAACAGCATCAATTCCTTTGACTTTCGCTCAACATTCATCTCTATCAGCCATCGCTCCATATTTTTCAAAGATACTAGATTTTTTATATGGTAAAAAAAAAAAATCCCATTTGGTTATATGTTCAAATGCTTTGCCTATGTATATGTTGACATCACTTTCAGAAGATGAGATATTGCTACCAAGCTAAAAATCATGTGCAGTATTTTTTTTCTTTCTGAAACTATGACCTAATTTCAGCCAGAGAAAAAAAATGTAAATATAAGAAAATTCAGAAACGTTCTTTCTACATTGTGTGTCAACAAGTTATCCTAGCCTGTTGTAAGAGCTTGAAACAAATACAGCACCTTGCGGGTGACTAAATGAATTTTCTTTGTCTAATTGCTTTTGCGCTACAAAATGAGAATCTAAACAAACAAAATAATGAGTCTATTGGTGATGAGTACTCAATTGCTTTATTTGTATTCTGCAAATGTCAGGAAATACATATTGAAATGATTATGCTCAGGGAATTAATGTCCCTGTCTTTATGATGTAGCATCACTTGATCAAATATTCAAAACATATTAGAAAAATAATTGCATTTTCTTCTTCTTCTTTCTTCTTCTTTTCTTCTTCTTCTTCTTCTTCTTCTTCTCTTCTTCTTCTTTCTTCTTCTTCTCTTCTTCTTCTTCTTCTTCTTCTTTCTTCTTCTTCACGACCTTCTTCTTCACGACCTTCTTCTTCTTCTTCTTCTTCTTCTCTTCTTCTTCTTCTTCTTCTTCTTTCTTCTTCTTCTTCTTCTTCTTCACATCTTCTTCTTTTTCTCACATTTCTTCTTCTTCTTCTTCTTCTTCTTCTTCTTCTTCTTCTTCCCAATTGATTTTCCACTCCTAACAATTCCCTGTTTCTATCTTTGATGTCATTGAATATTCCACATTTCACAACATATAACAAACATCTATAATATGGCAATACTAAAAACTAAATAAAATTGCATTATTTCCATAAAATTTGTTACTCTCCCCTCAATAGACTTTTGGTCAAAGATTGTAGATTACTGTGAATTCTTCCAATAAATTACTTTAGTAAAACATGCAATTAATCTCATAAATACTCGTGCATCTGCACTTATAACTAACTTATTTTGGCTGTCTCAGTCGGTAGAGCGTTCGGCTAGAAACCGCATGGTTTCTAATTCGATTCCGGTCCTCGCCAACTCAGCGTATAAGTAGCACAGGGGTCTGTGCGGTAAAGTAAGGAGCTGATGGTAGGTGTAGCGCTCCACCTCAGATACCAAAAACATATCTCCTTCGTCTAGCGCTAGTGAAAAGGGGAGAGACTCCCTCGCTGATTGGCTGATACCGACTTTAGACCGCCCCGACAACTTTACTTACTTTGTTTGGAATGTATAGGCTGGGTTGGTTGGTTGGTTGGTTGTTTTTTATGGCATATCAACTTTTTCGGGGGTTATTTAATGCCGGATCAAGTCATTTTGAATGACAAAAGAATGAAGTTGCTTACAGTATCTGCCGTTGCCTAAATGCTTATCGGATTAATGAACAGTCTTGTAGGAATAGCTGTGTAGAGGCTATGAGGAATAAAATATACGTAGACTGATTAAAATGACAAAGGGAAAGCACACGTACCTTTAACCAATTTTATTAGCATGCATGTAAAAACAACTGACAACAATACAACATAAATAAAGACAGTACTTACAGTTCTTTATCTCCCTCGCTTGGGGAGGGGGCTCAGGTAGAGTCTTCAGCTATTACTCCCTCACTGAGGGGTGGCATATTTGGCTATTGCTCCATCACTGAGGGGTTTCCTTCAGTCACAATGGACTGAGACGAGAGGTCGCTTCTACGATGCTCACACACTGGTACCGAACCAATTAAAGAGAGCCTTTACTCAACCTGACAAGGGACGTTACTCTCCCTACTTCCTATCCCCTGGATACAGGAGAGTTCTAGACCCTACAGGCTCATTGCTGATAAAATTTTGTGATCTAGTCAGAACCAGGACCGCATTCAATCTTCTGTGTATAAATGTTTATTCTAACCAGTAAGAAGAGGCCGGCATTCTTATCAATAACAAATAGTATTTGGTATCCCTATACTGAAAAAAAAAGGATTAAAAAATGAAGGAACAAAGGAATCAGGTTGATTACAGTATTTGTTGTTGCTTAAGTGGTCACCTAATTAAGTATTGAACAGGCTTGTTGTTCCTTAACTTTGGTGATCCAGTTGGATCTGGTGTTTTCAGCATGACTTGACCATAATTTTCTGGGGTTCTGCAATTTATAGACTTACAAATAGGCAATAACACTGTCAAAACAATGCATTGTATTTACCTTGTACCCCACTTGTACGGGTTAGGCACAAAGCCCTATTAATGTGGGACCACCCACAAACCGAAGCTCATGGGTGGCAGGTGAAAAATTGCGTCGATCCCGTCGGCATTCCCCCTCAAGGGGGCGCCTCGGGCGCTGGTCAATAAACCCAGCCCTGCCCCTTTAAATCGATGGGGCAGGTATTGCCTGGGGGGATAGCCCCCTGGGATCGACGCTATTAAATTGTAAAGATCCAGGGCCGAAGCCACTCGACCCCCACCCTGTTGGGCGGGTTTACACTGTCAAAACAATGCATGACCATGAGTCATGGAACTTTACAATCTAACTAGGGCTTATAATGATTCTTGCATCTGGTGTAATGGTTATTGTTGTAGAGAAATGGACTCAGTGACCCGACTTTAAGGAGAAGGAAACTCTGAATTCAGACCAGTTGTAGACCTGGAGAGGAATGACTTGCTAGTAGTACCTTAGGGACCAAAATAGTTTGTAAGACCAGTAATATTACTAGATACATTGTTTTTATTATATGGTTTATGATTTAGTTTAAGATATTTATTTGCAAAGCAATCATAATCTATCTTAGTTTTCCGATTACAGATGGTTTGTTCAGTAGCATCCTAAACAAACCATGAAGTTTGACAATAACATCCAGCATAGTTTAAGAATATTTATTTGCAAGGCAATCATAATCTATCTTAGTTTTCCATATACAGATGGTTGTTCAGTAGCATCCCTAAACAAACCATGAAGTTTGACAATAACATCCAGCATAGTTTAAGATATTTATTTGCAAGGCAATCATAATCTATCTTAGTTTTCCGATTTACAGATGGTTTGTTCAGTAGCATCCCTAAACAAACCATGAAGTTTGACAATAACATCCAGCATAGTTTAAGATATTTATTTGCAAGGCAATCATAATATATCTTAGTTTTCCGTATACAGATTGTTTGTTCATTAGCATCCCTAAACAAACCATGAAGTTTGACAATAACATCCAGCATAGTTTAAGATATTTATTTGCAAGGCAATCATAATCTATCTTAGTTTTCCGATTACAGATGGTTTGTTCAGTAGCATCCCTAAACAAACCATGAAGTTTGACAATAACATCCAGCATAGTTAAGATATTTATTTGCAAGGCAATCATAATATATCTTAGTTTTCCGATTGCAGATGGTTTGTTCAGTAGCATCCCTAAACAAACCATGAAGTTGACAATAACATCCAGCATAGTTTAAGATATTTATTTGCAAGGCAATCATAATCTATCTTAGTTTTCCGATTACAGATGGTTTGTTCAGTAGCATCCCTAAACAAACCATGAAGTTTGACAATAACATCCAGCATAGTTTAGATATTTATTTGCAAGGCAATCATAATCAATCTTAGTTTTCCGTATACAGATTGTTTGTTCATTAGCATCCCTAAACAAACATGAAGTTTGACAATAACATCCAGCATAGTTTAAGATATTTATTTGCAAGGCAATCATAATATATCTTAGTTTTCCGATTACAGATGGTTTGTTCAGTAGCATCCCTAAACAAACCATGAAGTTTGACAATAACATCCAGCATAGTTTAAGATATTTATTTGCAAGGCAATCATAATCTATCTTAGTTTTCCGATTACAGATGGTTTGTTCAGTAGCATCCCTAAACAAACCATGAAGTTTGACAATAACATCCAGCATAGTTTAAGATATTTATTTGCAAGGCAATCATAATATATCTTAGTTTTCGATTACAGATGGTTTGTTCAGTAGCATCCCTAAACAAACCATGAAGTTTGACAATAACATCCAGCATAGTTTAAGATATTTATTTGCAAGGCAATCATAATATATCTTAGTTTTCCGATTACAGATGGTTTGTTCGGTAGCATCCCTAAACAAACCATGAAGTTTGACAATAACATCCAGCATAGTTTAATATATTTATTTGCAAGGCAATCATAATATATCTTAGTTTTCCGATTACAGATGGTTTGTTCAGTAGCATCCCTAAACAAACCATGAAGTTTGACAATAACATCCAGCATAGTTTAAGATATTTATTTGCAAGGCAATCATAATATATCTTAGTTTTCCGATTACAGATGGTTTGTTCAGTAGCATCCCTAAACAAACCATGAAGTTTGACAATAACATCCAGCATAGTTTAAGATATTTATTGCAAGGCAATCATAATATATCTTAGTTTTCCGATTACAGATGGTTTGTTCAGTAGCATCCCTAAACAAACCATGAAGTTTGACAATAACATCCAGCATAGTTTAAGATATTTATTTGCAAGGCAATCATAATCTATCTTAGTTTTCCGATTACAGATGGTTTGTTCAGTAGCATCCCTAAACAAACCATGAAGTTTGAAAATAACATCCAGCATAGTTTAAGATATTTATTTGCAAGGCAATCATAATATATCTTAGTTTTCCGATTACAGATGGTTTGTTCAGTAGCATCCCTAAACAAACCATGAAGTTTGACAATAACATCCAGCATAGTTTAAGATATTTATTTGCAAGGCAATCATAATATATCTTAGTTTTCCGATTACAGATGGTTTGTTCAGTAGCATCCCTAAACAAACCATGAAGTTTGACAATAACATCCAGCATAGTTTAAGATATTTATTTGCAAGGCAATCATAATCTATCTTAGTTTTCCGTATACAGATTGTTTGTTCATTAGCATCCCTAAACAAACCATGAAGTTTGACAATAACATCCAGCATAGTTTAAGATATTTATTTGCAAGGCAATCATAATCTATCTTAGTTTCCGATTACAGATGGTTTGTTCAGTAGCATCCCTAAACAAACCATGAAGTTTGACAATAACATCCAGCATAGTTTAAGATATTTATTTGCAAGGCAATCATAATATATCTTAGTTTCCGATTACAGATGGTTTGTTCAGTAGCATCCCTAAACAAACCATGAAGTTTGACAATAACATCCAGCATAGTTTAAGATATTTATTTGCAAGGCAATCATAATATATCTTAGTTTTCCGATTACAGATGGTTTGTTCAGTAGCATCCCTAAACAAACCATGAAGTTTGACAATAACATCCAGCATAGTTTTAAGATATTTATTTGCAAGGCAATCATAATCTATCTTAGTTTTCCGATTACAGATGGTTTGTTCAGTAGCATCCCTAAACAAACCATGAAGTTTGACAATAACATCCAGCATAGTTTAAGATATTTATTTGCAAGGCAATCATAATCAATCTTAGTTTTCCGTATACAGATTGTTTGTTCATTAGCATCCCTAAACAAACCATGAAGTTTGACAATAACATCCAGCATAGTTTAAGATATTTATTTGCAAGGCAATCATAATATATCTTAGTTTTCCGATTACAGATGGTTTGTTCATTAGCATCCCTAAACAAACCATGAAGTTTGACAATAACATCCAGCATAGTTTAAGATATTATTTGCAAGGCAATCATAATCTATCTTAGTTTTCCATATACAGATGGTTTGTTCAGTAGCATCCCTAAACAAACCATGAAGTTTGACAATAACATACAGCATAGTTTAAGATATTTATTTGCAAGGCAATCATAATCTATCTTAGTTTTCCGTATACAGATTGTTTGTTCATTAGCATCCCTAAACAAACCATGAAGTTTGACAATAACATCCAGCATAGTTTAAGATATTTATTTGCAAGGCAATCATAATCTATCTTAGTTTTCCGATTACAGATGGTTTGTTCAGTAGCATCCCTAAACAAACCATGAAGTTTGACAATAACATCCAGCATAGTTTAAGATATTTATTTGCAAGGCAATCATAATCTATCTTAGTTTTCCGATTACAGATGGTTTGTTCAGTAGCATCCCTAAAAAACCATGAAGTTTGACAATAACATCCAGCATAGTTTAAGATATTTATTTGCAAGGCAATCATAATATATTCTTAGTTTTCCGATTACAGATGGTTTGTTCAGTAGCATCCCTAAACAAACCATGAAGTTTGACAATAACATCCAGCATAGTTTAAGATATTTATTTGCAAGGCAATCATAATCAATCTTTTTTCCGTATACAGATTGTTTGTTCATTAGCATCCCTAAACAAACCATGAAGTTTGACAATAACATCCAGCATAGTTTAAGATATTTATTTGCAAGGCAATCATAATATATCTTAGTTTTCCGATTACAGATGGTTTGTTCATTAGCATCCCTAAACAAACCATGAAGTTTGACAATAACATCCAGCATAGTTTAAGATATTTATTTGCAAGGCAATCATAATCTATCTTAGTTTTCCATATACAGATGGTTTGTTCAGTAGCATCCCTAAACAAACCATGAAGTTTGACAATAACATCCAGCATAGTTTAAGATATTTTATTTGCAAGGCAATCATAATCTATCTTAGTTTTCCGTATACAGATTGTTTGTTCATTAGCATCCCTAAACAAACCATGAAGTTTGACAAAACATCCAGCATAGTTTAAGATATTTATTTGCAAGGCAATCATAATCTATCTTAGTTTTCCGATTACAGATGGTTTGTTCATTAGCATCCCTAAACAAACCATGAAGTTTGACAATAACATCCAGCATAGTTTAAGATATTTATTTGCAAGGCAATCATAATATATCTTAGTTTTCCGATTACAGATGGTTTGTTCAGTAGCATCCCTAAACAAACCATGAAGTTTGACAATAACATCCAGCATAGTTTAAGATATTTATTTGCAAGGCAATCATAATCTATCTTAGTTTTCCGATTACAGATGTTTGTTCAGTAGCATCCCTAAACAAACATGAAGTTTGACAATAACATCCAGCATAGTTTAAGATATTTATTTGCAAGGCAATCATAATATATCTTAGTTTTCCGATTACAGATGGTTTGTTCAGTAGCATCCCTAAACAAACCATGAAGTTTGACAATAACATCCAGCATAGTTTAAGATATTTATTTGCAAGGCAATCATAATCAATCTTAGTTTTCCGTATACAGATTGTTGTTCATTAGCATCCCTAAACAAACCATGAAGTTGACAATAACATCCAGCATAGTTTAAGATATTTATTTGCAAGGCAATCATAATATATCTTAGTTTTCCGATTACAGATGGTTTGTTCAGTAGCATCCCTAAACAAACCATGAAGTTTGACAATAACATCCAGCATAGTTTAAGATATTTATTTGCAAGGCAATCATAATCTATCTTAGTTTTATATACAGATGGTTTGTTCAGTAGCATCCCTAAACAAACCATGAAGTTTGACAATAACATCCAGCATAGTTTAAGATATTTATTTGCAAGGCAATCATAATCTATCTTAGTTTTCCGTATACATTTTTTTTCAATAGCATCCCTAAACAAACCATGAAGTTTGACAATAACATCCAGCATAGTTTAAGATATTTATTTGCAAGGCAATCATAATCAATCTTAGTTTTCCGTATACAGATTGTTTGTTCATTAGCATCCCTAAAACAAACCATGAAGTTTGACAATAACATCCAGCATAGTTTAAGATATTTATTTGCAAGGCAATCATAATCAATCTTAGTTTTCCGATTACAGATTGTTTGTCATTAGCATCCCTAAAAAAACCATGAAGTTTGACAATAACATCCAGCATAGTTTAAGATATTTATTTGCAAGGCAATCATAAAATATCTTAGTTTTCCGATTACAGATGGTTTGTTCAGTAGCATCCCTAAACAAACCATGAAGTTTGACAATAACATCCAGCATAGTTTAAGATATTTATTTGCAAGGCAATCATAATATATCTTAGTTTTCCGATTACAGTGGTTTGTTCAGTTAGCATCCCTAAACAAACCATGAAGTTTGACAATAACATCCGCATAGTTTAATATTTATTTGCAAGCAATCATTAATCATCTAGTTTTCCGTTACAGATGGTTTGTTCAGTAGCATCCCTAACAACCATGAAGTTTGACAATAACATCCAGCATAGTTTAAGATATTTATTTGCAAGGCAATCATAATATATCTTAGTTTTCCGATTACAGATGGTTTGTTCAGTAGCATCCCTAAACAAACCATGAAGTTTGACAATAACATCCAGCATAGTTTAAGATATATTATTTGCAAGGCAATCATAATATATCTTAGTTTTCGATTAAGATGGTTGTTCAGTAGATCCCTAAACAAACCATGAATTTGACATAACATCCAGCATATTTAAGATATTTATTGCAAGGCCATAATATATCTTAGTTTTTCGATTACAGATGGTTTGTTCATAGCATCCCTAAACAAACCATGAAGTTTGACAATAACATCCAGCATAGTTTAAGATATTTATTTGCAAGGCAATCATAATATATCTTAGTTTTCCGATTACAGATGGTTTGTTCAGTAGCATCCCTAGACAAACCATGAAGTTTGACAACAGTTCAGTAACACTAGTACCATTCACTGAATTCCAATTTGTTCAACTTCCAATTTGCTTTTATCATGATTATTGTAGATACAGCAAGCAATGTGCTTATTATTTGGTTTGGTTTGTTTTGTTTTGTTTTACGGCATATCAACCTCAGTGGGTCATTTAATGTCGATAAAGATTTGAAATAAATCAATTCTTAATGGATAATACAATTTTTTTATATATAAATCTTTCTATTTAACCCATAGATGGGACCCTAACAGGTACTACCACTCCGGGTCAGAGTGGACCAGGGAGCAATGGTGATGAATGGGGTGCTCCACATTCCCCAAACCTCCAAAACTAGAACCTCACCATCAGATAGAGTTTAACATCATTCCCAGGACATGTAGACCTGCAGCCACCGCCTTTCCGGTCAGAGTAAACCTTGGAGCAATGGCATGAAGGGTGCTCCAAATTCCCCAAACCACCAAAACTGGACCCTCACCATCAGATAGAGTTTAATGTCATTCCCAGGAATGTGCTTATTAGATGCTGAGAATCCAAATACAAGCCATAAATAAATTGGCAGCATAATTCTTTCCCAAACATTCTCCTCAAAGATTTAGTATTAGCAAGAAATCATTTAATGGAAACGTTCGTTATTATCTTCACAACCAATGCACCATCTGCATTGTTCTTGAATGGTCGTCAACTGAACAGAGAGCACTGGGGTCATTTCTGGCATAAAAAGTTCCATCATTATGTCCTCGCGTGTCTGTTTCGCATTATTATAGAACACAAACAAATCTTTACAATCTGATGAAGCAGACTATGGACATCCTACCACTGAGAATCAGATGATGATCTTTGTTAATGTGTGCTTATGATTACATGGCATAATACAGACCTGCTTGATGCATAGATAGGATGTTAATGGATTGGTTCGAAAATCATTAATATCAGATAGTAATACCTTAAAACTATATAACACTGTGCAAATTATTTGTACTAGGAAAAAAAAAAACGACCCCCGGGCGATGTAAAAATAGATTTTTGAAACAAGGGGTGGGAGTTAAAAATTCAATGTCAGCGAGTTTGTACCCTAAGTAAGTAAAATCATCAAATTCATTAAAGGATTAAAAAATAAAACAATTTGAAATGTAAACTTTAAATATGTATTAAAATAAAACAAACTATATATAGATATATAATACCAGTCATGTATTTATTAAAACTTTTTTAAAAAACAATGAGGACTGTCTAATGTTGCATGTTCAAATTTTGAGTGTATTTATTCTATGTTATGATGATTTTTGGTAATGTGACAGAAGCAGTGACGTAATTTTTGTTACAGACAAAAACCGGAAGCAAATCTCCATTATTAATGGACAAGAAAGGAATATTGGATGCCATATAACTGTGTGTAAACAAACACCTACAAGTACTACCACTCTGAGTCTGAGTGGAACTGGGAATAATGAAAACAAATGTTTCCCAGACCACAAGGCACATGTATTTAACTATGGCTTATCAAAGGAATACAACTATGGTTAACTTTGCTATACAACTGGGTGTTTTTGGGGGTGGGGCGTTATGACCAGAGTGTAGTAACCCAATAGTAACTGCATGCATAGGGATAAATAGCTTGCAGGAGTGACACCATTCATTTCTGCTTCCTTTGCTTGCTGAGTTAATTCTAAATCTGTAACTCATTCTCACAATCAGACTGACCAATCAGAGAAGAGCTAACAGGTCAGACAAAGGTGAAGCTTTGTCTATTATTTTACTGGTATCTTTCATGACTTTTCTTTTACAAAATTACCAGAAATACAACGAAGGTGTATAAATTAAACATCATATATCACTAGCAAAATAAAAAAACGCCCTCTGGGTGACGTAAAATAAATATTGCCTGAGGGGATGGAAGTTGAAAATTTAATATCAGAGAGTTTGTATCATAAGTAAAGTAAAATCATCAAATTTATTAAAGGAGTAAAAAATAAAATAAATTTATTAAAGGAGTAAAAAATATTAAAAAATTGAAATGGAAACTTAGTTCTGATAACTTTAAATACATATTAAAATAAAACAAACTATTTATAGATAGATAATACCAGGTATGTATTTATTAAAACGTTTAAAACACCAATGGGGGCTGTCTAACATTGCATGCTCAAATTTTGAGTGTATTTATTCTACACTATGACGTTTTAGGTAGTGTGGCGTAATCAGTGACGTCGTTTTTGTTACAGACAAAAACCGGAAGCGAATCACTATTATTAACAGAAATAACAAGGCACATGGTGTAATGGTTAGAGTCATAGTAAATGCACTTGTTGACCAGTTCAAATCATGGATAAGGCGGTTGCATTTCACATAGTGTTAATATCCTCAGAAGGGTATGAATCAAACTACTCTCCATCTAGCTATGGGTAAATAGTAGGGCAGACTGGGCTCTTTAACCTTGGGTAGGTAACCAGTCTAGGAAAGGGGAAATTCTGAATTCAAACCTGTTAAACTACACTTAAGAAATTGAACTTGTGTCAAATCCTGCTCGTGCGGAGGGGTTGGTAAATATATATATAAAATAACAAGTGATGATACCATTTAGGGAGGTGCTGGAACCATTATAAAAATTCTGACTAAAAGTCTTATCTTCTATCATTACACTTCAGCAGATGATTTCTTTAATATTCCTCTAGTGTGTGTTACATCTGATAATGAGATACAGAGATTAAAAAAAAACAATAAGTTTCAATATAGCATTGATGATACAGATACTAGTCTAGATATTTAAAAGAATATTATTTGTTATTCATTCCAGACATGTAAAAGTTTAGTACAACTAGGTATCGCCATAAACTGGACGTAATCACATCATGTGCCAGAATGTAGTGCGCTCTCAGCAAAAAACTGGAAGCAGTCCAAGTTTCAGTAAAAAGTCTTTAAAAATGGTGAAAAAGAGCAAAGAAACAAGTGCAGGAATAAAAATAAAAATAATAAAATAGGCGAAACATATGATAAAATAATTGGTAATGGTCTGCATATAAAAATGTGATCATCATTTCAAGGTGAAAAAAAAAAGAAAGAAAGAAATTTGTTCACTCATTGAAACCAATATATGTATGTGTTTCTCTGATTGCATGTATATGTATATATAAATGTGTTGACTTGGTGCACACATATCTACAAACAAATCTATAATCAATATATTATATCTCTATCTATCTATCTATCTATCTATCTATCTATCTATCTATATATATATATATATATATATATATATATATGTATATATTTCCATATATATTTCCATATATATATGTGTATGTTTGTGTGTGCAATTGTAGAATGGTATAGAAACTCTAATTCATTTTGCTGATTCTTGGAAAGTAGAAACTAAAATTTTCCATATCTTATGTTAAAATAGAAAAAAAATTCTAAAAAGCTACTTCATTCAGACACTCACACTCTCACTTACACACACATATACACACACACATATATATATATATATATAATAAAAAATGATACAGCCATAAAATTGTACTGATACATCAACAACTAAGAGGAATTTCCATTTTATTTTATCTGATTCCAATATGATTGATAATCTATCAATAGTAGCCCATGCATTTCTTATGCATATATTGACATTACTTTCTATTGGTTAGATAGAGCTACCTTGGTAAAGGAATTGGTCTACTAGAAATTTTAAAATTAAATTCCATTAACCGCCCTGTCGGCTGGGGCGTTAGAATGCACAGACTGCACCTCTGCAGAGGGGTAAGACTCCTCCAATGGGGCCACCGGTTCGCCGTGGGTGGCGACCCGTGATGCTTAAGGATAGAGCCCAGGTGGATGAGCAGTTCATGACTTGCATTACTCCACTTTGGCCCTATCTTGGGCTAGACGGGCGGTTGGAGAGGCCCCCTCCGATCAATCGGCTGGTCACGTCAAGTCCTAGCACCTATATGATTTTCCCAACCATATTGCCCTTATGGCAAGCCCCAACCCTTTTTATCATATGGATGCTAGAAGGCGGTGGCTGCGGGTCTACATGTCCTGGAAATTACGTTAAACTCTATCTGATGGTGAGGTTCCAGTTTTAGAGGTTTGGCGAATGTGGAGCACCCCTTCATCACCATTGCTCCCTGGTCCACTCTGACCCGGAGTGGTTATACCTGTTAGGGTCCCATCTATAGGTTAAATAGAAAAATGTATTTATGAAAAAATTGTATTATCCATTAAGGATTGATTTATTTCAAAACTTTATCGGCATTAAATGACCCACTGAGGTTGATATGCCGTAAAAAAATAAAAAATAAAACAAACACATTCCATTAAATTTAAAATTAGTGAAATAGATCACTAATTAGAACTGAGCCTATTCTAATATTGACTATCTCAAGTGGATTTAACAGGTTTTAATTCAGAGTTTTCCTTCTCCAAGACTGGTTGGCTAAAACTGGTAGGTTAAATAGCATGTCTGTTCTACTATTTACCCAGAGCTGGAGGGAGAGTAGTTGGATTCATACCTTTCTCAGGTATTAGCGCTATGGGAACTGTAGCTTCGTCTAGGATTTGAACTCGGCCGTCGAGTCCATTTCCTACAACTCTAACTATTGCACCACGGTCTCCAACTATTACACCACCGCCTAGATTCAGAGGTTTGCCACTTAGTATAAATAAATGCACAATTTAATGTATGTTTGGCACATCCATGCTAATATCTAAGTGATCTATATCATGTTAAATAGCTTTATGTGATGAATGTTGGGAAACTTTTTTGGTTATATTAGAAGCATGGAAAAATATTAGAGGAATACAACATAAAATTTTAAAAAGTGATGAATATTGTCTTATTTTTGATTTTCCTTATTCAAAAAAGTGATGAATATTGTCTTATTTTTGATTTTCCTTATTCAACCTAATATTTCAGGTGGCCTCTGCCCTTTCACAAAGGCTTCTGTTGACTGACTGGGTATAATTAAAAGAAAAGGAAAAAAAATGAAAAAGACAGAATCTAGTGTCACAAAGCCATAATTTTCATGCTTCTATTAGGATCAAAAAATTTCCCAGCATCCATCACATATATCTATAAAGAAGTTTAGGTGGATTCCCTTACAACATGTTAAATGATTTACCTGATTGTTGTGCAATATGTATTATATGTACTTAGAAATGCTGTTTGTCACAGTCAAAGGTTATCTAAATTACATGTTATATACTCATATAACCCATCATCAGGTATTACATGAGAGAGGAGACTGTGTGTGTGGTGTGTGTGTGTGTGTGTGAGAGAGAGAGAGAGAGAGAGAGAGAGAGAGAGAGAGAGAGAGAGAGAGAGAGTTGAGACTTACTTGCTTCATTTCTTCCTGCTATGTCTAGTGGTTGTTTCCTTTCCTTCTCTGGCCATCATGTCGCCACCTAGCTTCTACCTGCTTCAATTAAGTTCTTGTCTGGCTGTTTATAGAAGGGGGAAAAATAGAGGGGGGAAAATAGATATTTGACGAAACTTTCTTTTGGTCAACACAGTCTTCGTCTTCTACCGGCAGCTGAAAATCCGTCGTCGTCGTCAAAATAATCTTTACTGACTGCCGTCCCACGTAGGCCGAATGCTTGTCTACCCACACTCTACTCGCTTTGGTTACTTATGGGAACATTACCCAAACATACGGCACATCAGTCGAACCTCGCGTCCGTCCAGTGCCTAAATCGCATTTGTTTTGCATGTGGGCGGACGCGGGTTCGATCCCGGCAGGCAAGACAGTGTCTTGCTCTTTTTCCTTTCTCGTTCTCCGTCATACTGTTTCATCTTTACTTCTTTTGGGCTTCTTTCGGGCTACTTTTTTTGTCATGCAATTTATTAACTACAAGACATTTATTTTCTTGCAAGATTTAGTTCTGCATGGAGAGTCCACCTCAGTTGAGCACATCTACTCTGTGTCCAGCTATGGTTGAAACTGAAATCTAAATCTAGTCACATGTTTCTCATGATGTATTCTCTAGGGTTCAGAGACCTATAGACATTACTTACATTTTTCCAAGGGAAATCTACCCACCTACACTCACTGATTTGAAAACCAATGGCCCTTCATTCCTACAAGGTTTGTCAATAATTTATGCTACCACATAAATTATATAACACACATAATTTTAAAAAAAGGTTTAATAATTATTTTTTCTGTGATATTCATTTGTAATTATATTGTTTTATTTTCATATATATACACAATTTTGTAAATAACTTTAATGAATAAGCCCAATGACTCAGCATAATTTCTATAACTATATCAACTATTGCTATCTAACAGTGTTTTGGGGGAGTGTGTGGTGTATGTGTGCGTGCAGATGTTTAAAAATGTATGCCCTTAAAATCATTTTAAATTTGAATATCTGCGATAACATTCTAATAGATCTTCTGGGTGAGTGTGTTCAGCGATTTATATACTTTCTAATGACGTTTGAATGATTAAAAAACAACAAAAACAGTATCTGAAGTGTAAACAATTTCTTTTCAAATAATTGCATTTCGTCAGCTTTTGTCCCTATCTGACTCTTTACATTTATTTTCTTAATCTGAACAATTGAAATTATCTCAGTATTGTTCTTGGTTTCCTTAAATATCTGATAAAAACTAAAGAAGATCAATTTTCAAAACACTTCATATAATTTCGATACATCCTAAAATGTATCAACAGTACGATTTTTTACGAGTCCGATTCTAAATATTTTGGTTATGGCAATCATTTGAAAATAAAAACATTTTGTTAAATGAATAGAATCTTATTTGTAATATTTTAGAAAAGGACTAAGTTTTTTCAATTTATATTTTTGACCTTGATTGACCTATTTAAACTCAGGTAATATGTAATGAGGTGCTGAATTATTAGCTTTTATGGTATATAACTTTTTTAAATAAGCCCAATGACCCAATCTTCTTAAATGCATTCTCATTTAGCACTGTTTTATTGTAACATTATCAGAATAATTTTTGAGCATTCTCGATTAGATCGACTTGAAAACTAAAAATCTTAAATAAACAAAAACTCTTTTTTTTCAAATTTTCAATATTTTACAATTAGTAAGATTGGTACGTCAAGTTTACAGGGTTTCCTTCCAAAATTGTATTTTCAGTAGGGTCATTTGGGAGAACAAATATGATGTTTGAAGACCCAAAACTTTTTATGATCCTGTTACATACACGAATATAGATATCTCCCGATTCACTAATTCAGCAATTCAATTCGCGCACATACCGCAATAAAGGGATATACTCGCCAACAAAATAAAATATAAGTTGCTGACGCTAAATGGAAGTTTACTCCATGGTAGCCTAAAACGAAGTGACCAAATTAACACGATTCTACGCATAGGCTCCGGATGAACTTCCGTTTGGAAAACAAAAATATTCCTAAACAATGAATAAAATAAATTTGTAAATAAAATTCGCGAATCGTTCGGATTGGATGAAAATGCGAATTTTATTTACAAATTCAGTTGATCCGATTTTGGGTCGCGACATCCTATTTAAAGTTGGCTTTTCAAAGCCGACAATCAAAGATACCCGGGCGGCCTACCAATCCACACCACAAATGAAGCCGGCGGCACGAAATTCTACAACTCAGGTCGACCGAACCATATCTTCTCACCTACCCCCTAACCTCATGACCCTTACTGCCGACCGACTCTTAAAGGGCCAACCTCCTACAACAACAAGACTACGCCAACTGATACACGATGCCAACTCGCAATCGGCTACTAAAAACACAAGACTCTGTCCTCCTAATCAACACCTAACCACTACCACTGGTTCATCTGCCCACTTCTCCACCTACACTACAACTGATTCGGCCACCGGACTTTACACTGACTTCATCACCATACATCGCAACTATCACCAAAATCAGACTCTCTCTCTCTCTCTTAAATTCACTTTCAGCTTTTTGTCGCCTTTCATGTTCCTTTTTTTAAAAATACAATTTAGAAAACATAAAATCTGTGTTTGTTTTTCCTTACCACCAAACGCTTGCTACTAACCCTATTTATAACAATCCCAATAACATCACTAACGCGGTGATCCTGCACACTCTTTTGATGTATGATTACACATTTTTGACACTCAGCGTGTCTGTATCTATTAACCAACATAAAATAAATTGAAATATTTTTTATTTAATTGAGCACATAATTCTGGTTTTATACTTACAAGAAACTAATCTGGATACAACATTTATATTTTAATTTAATTTACTTTAGATAGCAGTGATAAATCACTGCTATCTAAAGTAAATAAAATTAAAATATAAATGTTGTATCCAGATTGTTATAAATAGGGTTAGTAGCAAGCTCATAAAAAGAGAAAGATTAAAAATTATTCTAAATTTATTAAATTTTGAAGACGTACAGTTTGCAATATATGTTAATGTTTACTAAATATTAAATATTTCCATTAACATTAAAAAAAGTAGGAACAAATTGTTTTTGATGGCTATAATAAAAAAGCAAAGATAAACATTCACATAAATATATACACACTCAAATATAAGGCCACAGTCTTCATTGTTATACTGCATCACTCGAGTTCTTTTAATGGGAGAGGTGGTATTTGTATATAAAAGAAAGCTTGAAACCAATATTAAGTCTTAACATCCTGTTGAGAATTTTCTAAGTCCAGAGCATTCCTTTAAGGATATATAAAAATTGGCAAAAAATGACCGTTGCATCTTAATTTATCTGTTATTTCCCTTAAATCAAAGACTTCTAAATATGTTTGATATTACATTTAAACAAAGGCTATCGTTTGGGGCGGATTAGGAAAACGAATGAGACTTCCGGCCGGGTGGAATGAGGTGGTATAGGACGTTAAGAGTTAATCAGTATTGAATTTTTGTATGAAAATCAAATAAGACGTTTTTAAATCATAATCTGAATTTTCATGGTTTACTATTTTCATAATCCAAAGAAGGTTTTATGTAAATCAATTTTTGTTTTAAATCTAGAAAGGGTTGTTTATTCCAGCATTTCAACATGTATCCATTTTCATTTTTAAATATAATGATAAAACTATTGATATAGATACTTTTGTTTGAATCAAGATTTACCAAAGTTAGAGAACTTTAGTTAATGGTCCAGTTTACCCCAGTCAGTAGAGCATCCAACAAGGAACCACAAAGTTCTGTGATTGATACAAGCAGGTTAGAGTACATGTGGGAGTAAAAGCGATAAAGGGGGGTACTCCACATGCCCCAGAGCTCGAAAATTGGAACCTCACCATCAGATGCAGTTTAACGTCATACCCAGAACACTAAGATCCTCATTCATCACCTTCTAGCATAAAAAGGGTTGGGGAGTTGCAATAAGGGAAAAGTGTTGGGATAATCATATAGGTGCTAGGGCTTGACATGACCAGCCGATTGCCCATCTAGCCTAAATAAGGGCCAAAGTGGAGTGTTTTGTCATGGACTGCTCAGCCAAAAAGAATCCATCCTTAAGTATCTTAAGTAGGTCAACACCATCTTAGTGCATCAGTAGCATCACTTGGAACTGTGCAGTAAAATAAGAAGTTGAAGGTAGGTGTGGCACTGCACCTTAGATGCCCAAACAATCTCCCTGATCTTGCTCTAGGGAAAAGTGGATAGACTCCCTCGCTATCCAGCTGATACCGACAATTGACCACCCTACCGTTGTTACTTTTTACTAATACCATTAAATAGATTAAATATTTTTTTCAAATTTTAAAGCTAAGTTAAGGTATTACATCCAGTATGTACAAGGTGGGTCAAAAAAGTATCATGATTTTTCGACAAACCTTGAATTCAGAAGAAAAAAATAACGTTCCATTCATTCTTCATTTCTATCTTGGTAAATAACTTGGTACGTTTTTGACACACCTTGTATTCTGAAAAAAATTATGAATGGAACTTTTTTTTCAGAATACAAGGTGTGTCAAAAAGTACAAAAAATCTTCATACTTTTTGACACACCTTGTATACTAGAAGACGCACTTAGCATAATGGTTTAGGAAATGAAATTGTTCACCAGAGTTTAAACCTTAAATAAGACTGTTAGCGTTTCACTTCACACTAATGCCTTTGAGAAAGGCACAACTCTCTGTTCTCCCGCTGCAAAGATAATAAGTAGACCACACAGGGTTCTTTAGTCAGGATTTATATAGTTATTTTTATTTTGGTTAGTATTTATAATTATCTAATCTATAAAGTTTTGCGAGAAATTTATCTATAAATAAGATATAGCCACTTATTTATATATCACCTTAAATTCTTACCAGCGAGATTTTGTCCATATCTGCTAACGGAAGCAGATACGGACAAAATTTACGGTAACTAAAATTTTTTTAAACTTTTAAGATAATAGAGAAAACTTAAGTTATATTATAATAAAAGTATTTTTTTTACTTATGCATTCAATTAAAATACAATTTGTAGAATTGTGTAAAAATTGTTATTTTTAAATCTTTAGTTTAGGAGAAGGAAAATTCTAAATTCCAAGCAGTTGTACTTCACAAAAAATGACTTTATGTTACATAATCATTAGATAACTAATGATTATGACAATAGTGTAGAAATCATATTAGTGCAGCTGATGGCCTTGAGGGTGAGTGACGGCGCTTGACCTCGATCTCACCTTGCGTTCTGGGATAAACCGTGAGAAACGGAACCCCGAAAGAAGCCCCTTCCGGTTTAAGGTGTAAGCAACTCAGTTAGTCAGTTAGAACTTAGAAGCGAAGCTAGCAAGATGTGAGTCTCACTGCGGAGTTGTCTGGTCTGGGGATCTACGAATAAAGTAACATCATCGTAAATCGAAGTCTTGTGGTTATTACTAAAAGCTAACAATGACACAGGGCTTCTGATAACAAGAAATCCCTAGCAACAGAAACCAGACACGGAATCCTCAATAGACGACCAGACGAGACCTTAGAAGATATACCAGACCAAGATAGATGATAGAAGAACCAAGCCGGCCAAAAGAATCGACGACAGAGTAAGAAGTAAGAGAAGTATATAATATATACCTATTTAGGGCCGGTAAAGAAGGGTATACAACATTTATTTCACATCCTACTCATGGTGGAGGATTGAGTAAATACATACATCTAGTATACATACATGAACCATGTTTAAATAATAAAAAACTGCAAATATTTTACAGTATCCAGCGAACTGTTTTTATGGCTAGCAGGTTATCTACCTAAGTTTGATATGGACATATGGACAGCTATGAGGCATGGATGATATTCAATGAGCCATAATCTCCCTGAGACCTATCTTATGAGTATCAAATATCATACTTCTTTCATATGTAAGATCATTTCAAATTGTGTCATTTATTTTTGAATTTCCTTAAAAACATTTGCCAACTGCTTCACACACTTCAAGTTCATTGGAAAGTGTCCATTCATCAATATAGCAGATTGCACTTCTATCAAGTGGTGAAATCTCCAGACAGTGTTTTCAACAAGTGATCAATCTCAGGCAAAACTACAAGAAAATTTCACAAGCATCTTGGCAAGGTCAGGCCATCTATTTCTTATGAAGAGAAGAAGAGGAAGAGGCGAGAGAGAGAGAGAGAGAGAGAGAGAGAGAGAGAGAGAGAGAGAGAGAGAGAGGGGGGGGAAGACAACTGAATGAAAAGCCTGGACCACAAAGTAGAAATTGATAAGTGCTATTAACCATGTTAATCATGGGGGAAGGACACACAATCCTCATGATGACTCCCTAAGATCAATGTGCCAATATAATAAAGAAATCGTGGAAACCTATTCCAGCCATAAGTTGTCGAAAACAGATATTACATTCTTTTTCATTTTAGTTTGAAACTTAGGCCACCTTAAAGTAAATTTTTCCTTTAATAGAGAAAGTAAGTATTTTCCTGACCTCCCACCAGACCAGATTGACACAAGGACTTTTTAACATGGGGAACCATGCAGCAACTAAGGCCCATGCAATGGCCAGTGCTAAAAGTGCATGATCCTTTTGGCATTCCTCTTTTTCGGGTACCTCGGGCACTGGGTAATAAACTGGACCCTAACTCTTTTAGATGAGGGGAAAAGTGCTGCCTTGGGCATAGCCTTCACTGATCATACAATATAATTTATCTTACCATTCCATTGTCGAGGCTACCGGATACTGGGTATGGAGCTGGGTAAGTATAATAGTGAAAGTATTCAGTACACTATGTAACTGAGAAAAAAAAGAAAAATAATATATTCAACAGAACAAACACATTAGTTTTAACATTTTTACACATTTACAACTTTTGTTCGCTCTGTTGACAGGATGTAGAATACTCTGGCTTTCTTCCCTGCAGTTGTATTAATTCGAACAAATTCGTATTTTCAGTGTAGATTTATGGTGAAATGAAAATGGCCGACCAAAACATAAGACTTCCTCAAAGTGAAAGAAACAAAGGGAGGTTACTCTCATTTATGTAGCTTCAGATTACCCAACTTTGTATTATTCTCTCTTCTAATAGAATAATAATTCACGAAAGTAGACAGAAAAAAAAGATGTTCTGATTGTAAATGGTACAAACTAATCTCTGTTGCTCTGACCTATTTGCTATCAAACTGATGAATATTGTCATAATCATATTTTTTTACTCTAGTGAACATTAAAATGGGTGTCCTTGGTTTGACACTAACCTGCATTCAGTGGTAAAACTTATTATGGAGCTGTTTGGAACGTAGAGTACCTTATCCTTGCTATTATTTTGAAAGTTGATTTTATGCTGCCAGAACACAATAAAGAGGAACAGAATGAACAGCAGCTACGGAGACAAACAAGCCAGAGCAACACGTCTACAACAGAGACGTTGAAGAATTTCAACCAGGCACAGTGCAAGCAAAGGTAAATGACAAAGAATTCTTCACAGAAACAGTGCAAACGAAGTCAAAGTAAGCTGGAAAGAAAAAGCATGGGCAATAATCGCGATGTTTCATAAACTAATAACACCGAGGACAGCTCGATTGAAGAGGCGGAAATTTTGCTATGCAGAACACAAATTATTTGCATATACAGATTCTGGGCACCACCCTCACTAACTTTAAAAGTAAGTGCCCACTGTGCTTAAAAGAAAAATACAGATAATTAAATTTAGGGACAAAAAATAACTGTTAAACACGCGTCATGAAGAAATATTCAAGTGCAGAAACAAAAATAGGTATCAGCTGCAATAATTAGAATATATATATTTACCAACTCCTCCGCACGAGCAGGATACGACACAAGGTCAATTTCTTAAGCGGAGTTCAACAGGTTTGAATTCAGATTTTTCCTTCTCCTAGACTGGTTACCTAGCCATGGTTAAAGAACCCAGTCTGCCCTGCTATTTACCCATAGCTGGAGGGAGAGTCGGATTCATACCTTTCCCAAGGGTATTAGCGCTAAGTGAAATGCAATTAACACGTCCAGGATTTGAACTCGGGGCGACGAGTTCATTTCCCATGACTTTAACCATTACACCACACGCATCCTATGGAAGTTATGGATACTGTATAAGTAAATGTTATAGGTGATATAACCTATTTACATAATGGAATAATCCTACTACTACTATAAGTACCAAAGACAATTGTAGCTTGAGGAACAAGCGACACGATTCAGTTTTAGACTGTATTGTCTATAACACGTCCAGGATTTGAACTCGTGGCGACGAGTCCATTTCCCATGACTTTAACCATTGCACCACGCGCTTCCTATTTGCATATTTGCAGATACATAAGGTAAACTAATCAAATCAGAAAATGACTAACTTTAGGATACTTTTGGTCTGAATCATCATCATATTACCACCATAGATTATAAGATATTTTCTGTGGCCAATCAATGAGAGCATTCATCACATGTAGTTCATGTCATGTTTTAATATGTGGTAAATTGATACTGGTTTGAATGAATAAGTTTCTGTTAATTCTTGATAATGACCAGCAAAAGTTCAAAGTACAAATACATGGATTGAATCATCAAATATTTCGGACATTTACTAAATAGCCTTCACCCTCAGTTGTGATATCTTGCTTGTGAACGTGAAAAGACTAATAAAAAAATTCAACTCTAAATCCTTGTCTGCCATCTTTAATATATATATATATATATATATATATATATATATATATATATATTCATTATAGTATACAATACACTTAAGATGCAATTGTTACCATTGGTTTCCAAGCAGCATGTTAGCCACTTTTCATCAAGACAAGGCGCATGTTAAGAAACGCAGAGAATTTCAATTCAATTATATACGTGTGTATTTTTGTGAGTTGATTCTTTGTATTTCTCCACGTTTTGATGGAAATAGTGCGTATATGCTCACCTACGTTCACACACACACACACACACACACACACACACATACACACACACATATATATATATATATATATATATATATAAAGATAAATCTAATGAGTCAGACGAATCTACTAAAAGTTTCGCTTAATGCTCTTCAGAGCTAAGATCTTAGCCCTGAAGAGCATTAAGCTAAAACTTTTAGTAGGTTAGTCTGACTCATTAGATTTATCTTTATTATTTGCTCTACTTGGGTATTGAGCACTTTTTACTTATTAGTTTTAGTCTCCTGGTGGTTTTATATGAATATATATATATCTTGACACATAAAATTGTTTTCCCTGATCATAACATCCTGTGTTTGTTATATTTTAAAAATATTTTCTTCTCATATATATATATATATATATATATATATATATATATGTGTGTGTATAGCGACAATTGGACACTATATATATATATATATATATATATATATATATATATATATATATATATATATATATATATATATAATTGTTTTTTTTTGGCCAAAATATTGTACCAATAGATTATTTTTTGTTGATACGATTATCTTTCTTTTCTTTTTACCAAAAATTTTTTTCTCACCAGTTGATGTTTGGTAGTATATTTTTACAATCAAACTATTTGCTGTTTTTTTTCTCACCGCGAGGATTTACCAATAAGTTTGGTATATATATATATATATTATATATATATATATATATATATATATATATATATATATACATATATACATATATATGTATATATATATATATATATATATATATATAATCCACCCTAATCTGTTAATATACCACCCCAGTCTATAATCTTTGTCCATTTTGAAAAATCCTGGAGGCTGAAATAGATTTATATCTGATCACTATTAGCACTATGTCAAATGCAAACAGCCGTGGTTTGAACTCTTCTCACTGTGTCTATTTCCTATAATGGTACCTATTACACCAAAAACCTCTAACAAGTGCATAAATAAAACAAAGTATGAATTCAATTGTCCCAATAACTCTTGAGATGTCAATGCCTCTTCTCAGAATAAATTTGTGTTGGACTTTTTCTATGCCAATTCTCTTATTATGCTCTTAGAAAAAAAATCAGGCAATATCAGTTGATCAATGTTTGGCATAAGTGAAGGCAGGAAGTAATTATAGTGATTTGAAGAATTTTGCTACCAACTCTTCAAAATGGCTTGAAAATTGGCACCAAGTCATCTGTTAGTCAAACCAGTGACTGATTTATCGAGAAGTCATCTAGCAGAAGAATACAAATTGATCCAATTATATCTTTTTTTTAAACTAAAGAAAAATACATACCAATAACCTTGTTTCCATTCTTTTAAAAATATCATCTCATACAACCTATTTGTGTGTGTCTCAGAATACTATATAAATCAGTGTTCTGAATATGACAATAAACTGCATCTGGGGGGTGAGACTTCAGTTTTGGAATCTGGGTAGTGTTGTATACTCCTTTGTTGCCATTACTCCCAGATCCACTTTGAATTAGTGTTAGTACTTGTTAGGGTCTTACCTGTAGGGCTACCAGATCTGTTCAAACATTATTAGTATTAGATATGAATACTTGGAACAAAATAACTGCATACACATTATATGTATTAGGAGTAGTTACTTGAAAGTATAATTGTTTACAAATTATATAAATATTATTTATCATTATTATTATTTTGCAAACATATAATTGCTTGAAATTCTTGAATCCAATTAACTGTGTGCAGTTATTAGCATTAGATATGAATACTTGAAACTATATAACTGCATGCAAAAAATATTATTATTATCATTATTATTATTATTATTATTATCAAAAAGTTAGTTGTGTTGAGTACAGATGTCAAGCAAACGTTCAGACTATTTACTCTGATTTCAGACTATGTAACAAAACTAAGCATTCGTTTATAATTCTTTTGTCAGTTTTATTCTGTATAAACTGCACACGTATATCGTTACCTTAGTATTTATGAGATATATTTTGTCATTGGAATTTTGTAAAAAAAAACAACAAGTTATTTATCAACGGTTCTTAAGGCTGTCACCCCTACTGTCCCTTTTTGCTGAAATTCTTGATAATTTTGAATTATTTAGATTTTTTTTACTGTTGCCCTCATCTTTATTGTTATATACCATAATGGAATGATGGATTAAATAAATGTTTCGGTTCAGGAAAGGCTCCCGATACTGACATAAAGGCCCCTGAGTTTGACTAGTATTTTCCCGAGATTGATAAGAAACACCAGAAGAAGGCCAGAGGGCACATTGGCTGAAATGTTTTGTATATAACAATAAAGATGAGGACAACGATCTGAAAAATGGAAATCATACAAACCAATACGTGTGTTCCAGGAGTGTTTCTTAAACACTGCACACCGGAAAAAGAAGCTAAATTCATCATAGTTATTAAGTTCACTCAAAAAGATTATAAGAGATTATAAGAGGAAACTAATTTTTCTGTATCCTGACATTGACTGTTTTGGCAATTCTTGTACACTCACCACAGCTAGTTATATCATTATATGATATTAGGTGAATTGCGGAATATTAAAAGAGTTGCAATAATAAAGACTAAAGGTTAATGGTTGGTTGAATTTTACGGTATGTGTTATTGTGTTATAAATGGAACTAAAACGTCTTCAGCATGAAGCTGAAGAGGTTTTTGTTTTGTTCATTCTTGTCAGGTATTCAATTTCTTTTTCACACTCAGGATTTTTAAAACACATTTTTAAAACTCATTTTTATCTATTTAACACAAAGATGGGATCCTAACAGGCACTACCACCCCTGGTCAGAGTGAACCTGGGAGTAATGGTGATGAACGAGTACTCTACACTTCCTAGAGCTCCAGGATTGGAGCTTCACGACTAGATGCAGTTTAGCATCATACCCTAAACACTAAGACCCTCGGTCACTGCCTTCTACCACATATATGATAAAAAGGGATGGAGGTTTGACATAAGTACAATAGGGTCGGGACTATTATGTAGGTGCTAGGGCTTGACAAGACCAGCAAATTGATCGAAAGGAGCATCTCTGACCAACTTGCTCTTTCTTGTTTAAGTAAGGACCAAACTGGACTGTTATGGACTGTTCAACCACCAAGATTCTGTCCTGAAGCATCGCAGGTTGCCACATAGGTAAACAGGTTGCCCCACTGGGGGGTGGGGTGAGTTTTACCCCTCGGCAGCGGTGCACCTAGCATATTCTACAGCCCCAGATGACAGGGCTAGCTGAAGGTAGGCAATATTTCATCACACATTTTATTTGCGTTTGAATGAAAAGTTGTATTTAAACATTAGAAAAAAAGGAGTGTCTTGTAAGAAAAATTATGTAAACAATCTTCAGTCAATAGGTGGCACTTTTCGATGCTTTTGTATTGAATTATGTTTATACAATTCTAGCTACAAAGTTGCACGTCATATTAACATGATATTTTAGAGTCACACCTACGCAATTAAAACTAATTAAAAAGCCAACTGAAAGTTCACTTTTGACACTTATTTCAAATGTCAAAACCATTTGGCCATTTTGGAAAGAAGATCTATATGAAACAATCTGAAAAATAGAAAGAAAATAAAGCAACAACAACAAAAAAATCCCTAAAAACAAAACAAGCAGAGATGAGCAGTAAGAAAAAGATTGTTGAAAAATTAGAGAAACAAGTAAGAACAAAAAAAACAAAAAAAAAAAAGAAAAGAAAAAGAAAAAGGTAAGGGAAATGATATCAGAATTGAAAATGTCATATAGTACCTAAGGGCGGACAATGGAATCGTCTGTTTTCTATAAATACTCACTATTTATAGAAAACAGACGAGACGAGAGAATCGAGAGAGATTTTACGGACTTGTAAATGCAAACTGTTAGTTACAAGAAATAAGAAATAGAAATAAGAAATAAGAAATTTATTTATCAATAGTAGGTACAAGTTATAAAGAATAAGTAAAAGAAAGACTTTATTTTTGTTAAACTACTATTGAAGGGAGGCCTTGCCTAATAGCGTGAAGCTAAGCCCGTGGACATGACCACCTTTGGAAGCTCACAGGAAACGATACAAGACACACTAGACAACACAAACATATAGATATATATCATGAGACAAATTAGCCGTGTGAGAATCTAAATGCAAATCTGTTGTTTATAAGAGGCAATAAACTGCTTTTTCAAAAGATTACTCGTTCACTGTATCTTGTGTAGTAAACCGATTTCTTACCTAAAATACTCATTTTGCTTTCTTCCTACTTTCTCTGTAACTTGGATATATCGGTTGTAACAGAGGACGAGATATTCCTACCTAAGTATGTGTTGTAAACCTATTACTTACCTATAATACTCGCGGTGCTTTCTTCCAAATTTTCTGTAACGCGGATAAACGAGTTACAACAAAGAAAGAATATAATTAATTGTGAGTAGTAGTAGTAGTATTAATAGAGTCTGTAGAATTGCCTTTAGTCAGTTTTAGCTAAACATCACGGAAGTCTATCCCCTTTTCACTAGAGTTGGATCAAGAGATTGTTTTTGATGATATGAAGCACCACACCTACCAACAGCTTCCCATATGCTTTATTACACAGATCAGATAATACAAGCGGTAATCTTCAACTTGTTCCTCGTAAATTCCTATTATAAAATAAACTGAACCCTCATTTTTATGTCCGTGTTCTTGCAATAAATGTTTTAAATATGTTTACAATAAATGTTTTTAAATAAAGAAAATACATATGTTTATAATAAATGTTTTTAAATAAAGAAAATATATTCAGTATTGTAAAATAACGGGTGCAAGAAAAATAAAACATTTATTGCAAAAAACTAGGACATAAGATGAAGGTTCAATTTATTTTATGGTAGGAATTTAC
Organism: Doryteuthis pealeii; assembly: GCA_023376005.1. Lineage (NCBI taxonomy): Eukaryota > Metazoa > Mollusca > Cephalopoda > Myopsida > Loliginidae > Doryteuthis > Doryteuthis pealeii. The sequence goes on along the minus strand of CM042149.1, from coordinate 5,803,377 downwards.
GAGGAACAGGTTAAGGATTACCATCCAAGCTGTGCCCTGTGTTGGTTAGAACCGGTATTGAACCCGGAAGCTTGTGGTTCCGAGGCGGATAATCTACCAACTGAGCCAAACTAGCCTATTTGTGAGTAGTTGGTACTTTCTATTGACATACTAGGCAAAAGCAGCTGAACCCAAACGACCATTTCTAAGAAATTTAGCAAAGACTTGTATGAACGCTATAAAAGATAAATGACACCGTTTTGACCTCATGTGTCCCTAACAGGTCACCCCTTCTTAACCCTACTTCTCAAACTGCTTCCATTTTGTATAGTTCTCTTTGAATACAGAGGGTAGAAGGTGCAATAGGCAGTTCGTAAAACCAGCCAGTCAGACAATGGAGTCCCGAGATCCACGGAGATTAGGTTTTCGCATATTTACCATGGAAGGAAAAGAAATTGTTTGAATATTCCAAAGCTTTATTAAGAAAATTGTTTATATACTTGTAAGCATTTTGCAGAACCTATTTCTTAAATATCTGTCTTATTTTTTTATGTTTGTTTTTTTTTAACCTAAAGTAAGTTATGTCTCAGTTTTCTCATCTTTGTTATGGGCTTATAAGAGTCAGCCAGATGATAAAAATTGGCAAACAGCCAAAATGAGCCAATATTATGGAAAATTGATTATTATATTTGTCAGTCGATCTGAGTAGCTA
>CM042149.1:5790186-5795186 GCA_023376005.1 Doryteuthis pealeii | reverse complement strand
TCAAACTGACTTCTTGAATTTTTTGATTGGGCCAAATCATTCAAGCAAGACATTAAGCCTATAAGAATATTTGTTAGAAAAAAATTGCAATAGATCTATAAATAGCATCATGGCTGTCATCAAGTAATTTAGACATTGTTGAATATTCTCCTGTTCTCAACAATGAATAAAAACTAAAGCAAAAGGATTTATTTTTATGCTATTTTTTTTATTAGAATAAATAGAATTAAATTTCAAAATGCAAAGGGAATTTTTTTTATTATGTATGCTTGCTTAAGTTAAAATTTTGAATACACAAAGAAAATAAATATCTACATACAAAGAGCAAAAAAGACAAACTCAAAAAAAGACAAACACAACAAAAACAAAAAAACAATACAAAAAACCCTAAAACTGCAATCTTTAGACCGCACATATAGGTAAATTATATTCTGGTCCCCTGTAACCAGTGAAGCTGATACCTTTTTGGTTTAGTGCGTCTTGGGGCGCACATATTAGCTATGAATGAGTCCCCGGGAAAATCTATGGGTCCAACTAAAGCCGTCTAACTCCTACCTTGTAACCTATCCTGTGTAATTCGTTTCTAAGAAACTATTGAAATGTATTTACAGTTAGCTTGAAATGGTGTGGGAAGAAAAAAGAAAAACACTGGGACGCATGTGTACGATTTTACTGCGTCCTTTTAGATTTTTTGTGCGTCAGGGACGCAGGACGTGTACCTATCAGCATCTCAGATGATGACCACCACCTCCACAAATAACAGTACTATCACTACTACTAGTATTACTACTGCAGACAATTATGGATAAAATCAAAATTTAACCAAACATGATTTGCTCAAGAAAATAGAAAGAGAATTTTCTTTTTCTTCTTCAGCAGATGAATTCAGCTAAAATAGGAAAAAACTCTGTTTTTTCCTCTTTACCCAAAAAAGATTTTCAGCATTAAAATACATTTCTTTCTGATACCTTTAAAAACACATTTCCTTTCTTTTCTTTTTTTAACACTTCTTAAATAGAGCTGTCATTTTTACATTTTCCCAACAGCAATAGATTTTTTTTAGAATCTAAAATGATTTTTTTGTTTCATTTTTTTTTTACAACGTAGTGTCATTATATTATCTTAATGATTGTAAAAAACAAACTAAAATTAAGAAAGAAGTGGAGTTTTTATATAAAATAACAAAATATGAAGAAAACTAAAAAAAGAAAAAGAAAAGAATTAAAGAAATATACATAGATAGACAAAAATGCATAAATTTATACATATTTATGTGAAAAGAAACAAAGAAAATATTTAAATTGAGAGTCTCACTACAATAATTAGATAAACCCCTCAACACATACACACACACACGCATGCACACATACATACACACGCACAGATACACAGACATATATAGATACATATACATATGTAAGTATATAAAAAATAGAAAAACAAGGTATACAAATAGATTATATAAGTGTATATAAATAATGCCCATACGATGGTTTGCCAAACAAACCAAAACATTATAATGTTCGTTTTTATAATAAGATATCATCCATCTGATTATCTTTTTCTTTCGTTTTTTTATATAAATACATGCCATTGGATTTATCTCCATTTTTCCTGGTATATATATATATATATATATATATATATATATATATATATATATATCGTCGTCGGGGCGGCCTAATGTCGGTATCAGACAATCAGCGAGGGAGTCTATCCCCTTTTCACTAGCGCTAGACCAAGGAGATTGTTTTTTGCATCTGAGGTGGAGCGCCACATCTACCATCAGCTCCTTATATTACCGCACAGATCCCTGTGCTACTCATAACGCTGAGTTGGCGAGGCCCGGTATCGAACTTGGAACCTTGTGATTTCTAGCCGAACGCTCTACCGACTGAGAAAGTTGTCATAAACATGCATAATATAATATAAAATTACTCATGAATTTGTTGATATATATATATATATATATATATATATATATATATATATATATATATATATATATATATATATATATATATATACAAAGTGTGTAAAAAGTATCAAGATTTTTGTACTTTTTGACACACCTATTCTGAAAAAAGTAATGTAACATTCATTGTTCATTTCTATCTTGATAAATATACCTTCAAACTCGGCACTTTTATGACACACCTTGTATGTATATATATATATATATATATATATATATATATATATATATATAGATAGATAGATAGATAGATAGATAGATAGATAGATCAATAAATTCATGAGTGTTTTATATATATTATACTATGTATGTATATGACAACTTTTAGGATTATCTGTGAATTCCAATTATATCTATGTGTTCTCCATCTTATATCCTTTAGAGATCATATGGCTATTTCAGAAACTATGATATTAAATATTCATATGAAATAGTTATCATTTCAGAGTTTAAAAGATAATATATCCTTAAAAATAAATACAAAATAATGTTAGCAATTTGCATGAATATATGTATGATGATTTTAATTTTTTCAATTTCCGTTTAATTTTTTGTTATACATTTAAATAGAAGCTGATATTACAATTTTATACTTTACAGAAGTAAAAACTTTTGATCCTATACAAGAAAACATAGGAGAGTAATCCCAAAACTATGATCTCCAAAGTGCAGCGGATATAGGGAAACTGTTTGTGCAGCTATTGGCAACACTGTTGTCATTTTGTGCAATCCCTTGTGCATGCCTCTGCATGCACTTTGCTCCATCTTCAATCTTGGCTTGGTAGTCCTTTCTAATGGAGCTCCTGATTGACACTACTGTGAAGTTATGGCATTAAACTGATTGAAATTCATTGTCACTTAATCGAAGTGTAATGCAAGTTGAGCATGGATGTCAAAAACGTCCATGAGTAGTGTAGATTTTGCAATGATAATGAGATTTAACACTTCCTCAATGATATAGTAGTGAGCTGCTATGACATTGGCATACAAAACTGCCAATCACCTACAAACATGCATAAACTGAAATTGCGATTATGCAGAAAAATAAACACATGTTCAAAGTTTAAAATTATGTCTAATCTTCGGAGTGGTCTAAAGTCAGTGACAGCAAGGGAGTCTATCCCTTTTTCACTAGTGCTAGACCAAGGAGATTGTTTTTTAGTATCTGAGGTGGAGCACCACATCCACCCTCAGCTCCTCACTTTACCCCACAGATCCCTGTGGGTTGGTATCGAACCAGGAACCTTACAATTCCTAGGCAAGTACTCTATCAACTGAACTAAACTTGACCTGGTGTAAATTATGTAAACATCATTAAAATTAAACGATAAACGTTTCTGTGATTTCTAAATATTTTAGAGATCTTATCTCTGGGATTATTCTTGTATATAATGCTTGAGGAAGAGTAAGAACTGCCCTTAGTCTTTTCTCCAGATCCAAAAACTTGTCATTGTCAAGAACAAGAATGAGACATTGGTTTTTGTTATCTTTGGACAACCTAGGATATTGAACTGACTTTAAGACCTTTCTTCTATTACAATAAGATTTGAATTACATCATTTACATGACATCTCACCTTAGGGACATTGTAATTCTGAACTTGTTTTGAAAGATATATGCTTAGTTTTGGTATGTTTATTAATTATTAAACATTTATAAAATATCTCTGTTCAAGCCAATGCACTTATATACAGACAGACACAAATCATGCACATTCATCATGCACACACATGTATATATGTTAGCTGGTATAATCACTATTATATGGTAGTTTTGGTTTAGCTCAGTAGAGCATCTGCCTAAGAACAAGGGTTCGATACTTTTTTTAAGACAGGTGAATCAATAAGAAGTCATTTGATTGAAGAAGAAGAAGGAATGATAAAAACAGAATGATAAATTATAATTGAATGAAAAACAAAAGGTCTGATAGAAACAATAAAAGTAGAAAGGAAATGAGAGTGGAATAAAGAGAGAAAATGAGGGAGAAAAACGAGATAACGAGAAACGAGATAAGATTGAAGGAAGGAATGAAGTTGAGAAGAAAAAAAAGAATAAATATAAAGAAAGAAAATAAAAGCAAAAAAAGAAGAAAGTTAGAGATAAAACATGAGAAAGAAAGAAAGAATATTAGAATGAAAGAAGATGAGAGAGAAAGAAAAGAGAAGTCGAGATAGAGGAAAGGAATGAATATGAGTTGGAAAGAAAAGGAAGAGATATCAAGAAAGAAAAGAGGCTTGTGGTGTAATGTTTAACATGATGAGTCAAGTTCCAATCCTGGATGAGGCTGTTTGCAATTCACATAGCACTAATATCCTTTGGAAAGAGATGAATGCAAATATTCTCGCTCCAGCTCCCAGATGATTTAATGCACAGATCAGATTAGCCAAGCTGAACCTGAAACCTTGCAATTCATAAGCGGATGAGATAGAAGGAAGAAATAAAGATAAGAGAGAAAGAAAGAGAAGAGATATAAGGGAAGAAAATTAAAGCAAAGAAAAGAAGAATTGTGAGAATGATAGAAGATGAGAGAGAAAGAAGATGTGATAGAAAGAAAAAAGAGGATATGAAACACACATATATATATATGTATATATATTTACCGACCTCTCCGCACGAGCAGGATGTGACACAAGGTCAATTTCTTAAGCGGGGTTTTAACAGGTTTGAATTCAGAGTTTTCCTTCTCCTAGACCGGTTGCCTAACCGAGGTTAAAGAGCTCAGTCTGCCCTACTATTTACCCATAGCTATAGGGAGAGTAGAATTCATACCTTTCACAAGGGTATTAACGCTAAGTGAAATGCAATTACCACGTCCAGGATTTGAACTCAGGGCGACGAGTCCATTTCCCATGACTTTAACCATTACACCACGCGCTTCCTAGGGGTGTATTATATATGATATCAAACGACATCTGGTGAGGCTAGATTTCTTGAGCTCTTGAAAGTGTGAAGTACCATCTCATTGCCATTAATCACAGGTCTACACTGACACTGGGCGACGAGTCCATTTCCTATGACTTTAACC
>CM042149.1:5762686-5785186 GCA_023376005.1 Doryteuthis pealeii | reverse complement strand
AAAAAATAAAATCATGGAGAATGTGATGTAAATAACAAAGGAATTGTGACTTGAATAGTAATATAGTTTCGGTTACAGACATACAAACCCACAATCTCCATTATTATAGAAATGTGTAGTTAGAGGCGCGTGGTCTTGTGGGAGGTGCATGATGTAATAATTAGTGTCATAGGAAATGGACTCATCGATCCGAGTTCAAATCCTGGATGAAGCTACAGTTCACATAGCACTAATACCTTTGGGAAAGATATGAACCCAACTACTCTCCCTCTAGCTATGGGTACATGCTAGGGCAGACAGCTCTTTAACCTTGGTTAGGCCACCAGTCTAGGAGAAGGAAAACTCTGAATTCAAATGTTAAATTGGTTGGGGTGGTCACTACTAGAATAGGCTCACTCCTAATTAGTGATCTATTTCACTAATTTAAAAATAGCATTCAAAAATATTCTCTGTATTAATTGGTGATTTTAAAAAATATAGCAACATTTTGCAATGTAAATAAACATTCTTGTTCCTCAGTCATATTGTTTTCTCAGTTATCCAGATGGCAGCCAATTATAAAGTTGATAAATCACTCAGGTGTAAAGTTATCACACTACAAATAAAAAAAGATGATGATTTCTGCGACTGTGAAATAAGGTAATAAATCTAAAAATGTAATTTCTTGAATATTAAAAATAATAATACTTTCTAATAAAATTTAGCAACATTGCAATGTAAACTTTATTTAAGATGGAGTATCTATCACCTGGGTTCCCTATATCGCGTCGAAATTGACCAAAACAAATAGTTTTAAATCTATTAAAAATAAACTGCATATGTAATGATATTTTTCTTTTTTTTAATGATGGTCATTATGTTCCTACTTATCGATTTAGGCAAAGTTTGACCTTAAATAATAGATTTAATTATTTTTAATTCGCTTTTAAAATTCGTAGCAGATGACAAAAATGCCAGTCCCTATATTTAACCCATAGATGGGACCCTAACAGGATAATACGTTATAATAAGCTTGCAAATACTTGCTCATTGGGAAGAAATATAAATTGCTGATTTAGTTTTACTCCAAGCAGTTACTTTAAAGACGGAAGCAGTTATACTGTTGCATATCGTGCAACGAAAAATTCCTCGTCCAGTCAAGAGAAAGATAAAAATATATATTTTAAAAAAGGGAGAACAGAAGAGAGGTCTTCTGGTCAAGAGAAGATGAAGAAAAAGAAAAACGGAAGACCCCTCTTCCGATGAAAAGGCGGAGAGAAAGATTAAGAAATATATAAAAAAATGTCCATTATCAGATCAAAAGATAAAAATGCGTGGGCCTATTTATTGTATATAAAGGCTAGCGGATGAAGGGTGCAATTCAGACCCCAGCGAGCAGCCGAGAAGGTAACCTCATCGCCTCTCAACCCCTCGGGCATTTCCATTGTGAACACTCATTGCCACTCTCACCAACCGCTCGGGCATTTTCATTGTGAACGCTCTGCGCTCCTCACCACCCACACACCGAAAAAATAAAGACGGGTCCTATTTTTATATACACGTGTCTGTGGCTTCATTGAAGTCCAATAGTCAGCTATACAACAATACTAGGCTGTTGGGAAAGTAATTATTTTTTACCAGAGAGGATATAAAAAATATAAGTTGAATTTATTTAAATATGATAATTAAAAAAAAAGTAATTATCTTTATTTTCAGTGACTAAAATCCAGCAAACGCATAAAAGGATAAAATCCTTAGGATAGAAGGTTCTTCTACATCCTCCATACTCACCAGATTTTCCATTTGTTTTGATTGTTAGAACATGGACAATGAATTTGTCTGCAATATCATTTCCTAAATTATCACTATGACACTCAGGCACATTAAAAGAACAAGAGAGTATGATTTTGACTACAGAAAAAGAAGTTAATAGATCTGTAGGGATACGATAAATAATCATCTTCCTTAGTTAATTTGTATGTCCAGTAGAGACCCCATAGGGTGTCACATGACAGTCAGAAAAGCCATCCTATCTTTATTTTTGTCTCGGTACTTTGAAAATAGATGTTTTTTCTTATCCTACCAGGAAATGGCTATTTTTTTAGTTTTCCTTATCAAGTAAGACTTTTACTATTTTGTATCCTTTGCACATGCTGCTTGTTCATGGAACTATATGTGTATAGTTCTATCTGTTTGGAAATGTTTATGTATTCTTTCTTTTAATACCACTGGTGTGCATATTGTTGTAATAAGTATGTTACTTCCCCTACTTCATGATTTTCTCCTCTTCGGAGAACTTTCTATGGAATACTAGACTATATAAACTCTTAATAAGTGTACCGATTATTATACATAGAATAAAGCTTTTAAAAGTCTAGTTCACTCAGTACCCGGGAACATTTTTGTTGAACTTCACTAAGCTTTTAACCGAATCCTTTTTAAAAATCTATTGTGGTTGAAAAAAATTGTAATATGAGTAAGATAAAAAAAATCATAAATAATGAGTGTAAGTTAATTGGAGGTAATGGACATGGCAATACGAGTTCAAATCCTGGACGAGGCTGTTTGCATTTCACATAGCACTAATACCCATTGGAAATGTATGAATTCAACTATTCACCCTCAAGCTATGGGTAAATTGTAGAGCAGAATAGGCTATTTAACCTTTGGGTAGCAACTAGGGTATGAGAAGGAAACAAAACTGAATTCAAACCAGTTTACTTGTTAGTAAAAATTTATTTGAGAGCTCCCCCTCCCTCCTCTTTAATCATTTTCTTAAGTATTTTCTTAATCTATCTATTTATTTATCTGTCTCGGTTTATTCCAATCTATCTATCTATCTATCTATCTATTTATTTATATATCTGCCTCGGTTTATTTCAATCTATCTATCCATCTGTATTTTAAGTCTGTTCATCTATCTATCTATCTATCTATCTATCTGTTTATTCCAATCTTCCTATCTATCTATTTAAGTCTGTTAATCTATCTATCTATCAATCTATCTCTATCTATTTAAGTCTGTTAATCTATCTATATCTATCTCTCTTTATTTATCTATATACCTATCTATTTAAGTCTGTTAATCTATCTATCAATCTATCTCTATCTATTTAAGTCTGTTAATCTATCTATATCTATCTATCTCTTTATTTATCTATATACCTATCTATTTAAGTCTGTTAATCTATCTATCAATCTATCTCTATCTATTTAAGTCATCTATCTCTATCTCTATCTATTTAAGTCTGTTAATCTATCTATATCTATCTCTCTATCTATATACCTATCTATTTAAGTCTGTTAATCTATCTATATCTATCTATCTATTTAGTCTATCTATATCTATCTATATCTATCTATATCTATCTATTTAAGTCTGTTAATCTATCTATATCTATCTCTCTTTATTTATCTATATACCTATCTATTTAAGTCTGTTAATCTATTATCTATCTATCTATCTATCTATCTATTTTCTGGGAATCACAAGGTTTACTTCAACAAAACAATCTCCCTGGTCTAGTGTTAGTGAAAAGAGTATAGACTCCCACGCTATTTGATTGATACCAATAATAAACCACTTCACATACTTTTTTAATATACACCATTCTATTCATATATTTATTATAGTTTTCATTTGAACTTGTTATTGGAACGCAAATAAAATGTAGATATGTGGGATATTTATTTTTGTTTTTATTTAATCTGTGAAAATGTCTGACCATCTAAATGAGATGGACTGAAATGTGTTTGTTTTTTTCTTCTCTTCTGCACTTATCTCAGGGTGATACCGCTTAGAACAACTGCAATAAAAATAATGAAAGTGCGGAAAATCATCTCATCATAACAATGAGCAACAATATCTTTGCAAGAATCAAAAGAAAACTATTTTTTCCCCTCTTGCTCATCAATAAGAACAGGAAAGCAATTTTGCTCCTAAGATGCACAAAACTTTTCTTTATTAGAGCCGAGTCCAACTGATTCATCATGGACTCAGTTCCATAATCTTCCCAGGCTCAGTAAAGTGTGAAATTGCTTTGAATAACATAAATTTCAATGAAGATGATATAAAGAAAAGCAATGAAAAAGAAATAAAAAATCGAAACAAAAAAGGCAACAACTTTTCTATCATTTAATATGAGGTTCACTTGAACATAAAACACTGAGAGGGTCATTCATTTTGTTTCCTTTATTTTTTAAATCTTATTATTTTTCTGAAGGGATATTAGTAAATACAAACACATAATTACTTTTTGGCAGTCAATATCTTTTTCTTAAATTACAGTCATACATCAAATATGTAAATAAATGCCAAGTAAATAATATCCTTCTAATTTTGCCTATATATATATATATATATATATATATATATATATATTATATCGATATATATATTATATATATATATATATATATTCATATCGATATATATGCTCATATATATGTATATGCATATGTATATATATTTATATATGTATATTTATATATTCATATATTTACATATGTATATAATGCATACATATATATATACATATATATACAAGTATACATATACGTGTGTGCATAGGTGTGTGTGTGTGTGTGTGTGTGTGTGTGTGTGTGTGAGAGAGAGAGAGAGAGAGAGAGAGAGAGAGGGGGGGAGAGTGTGTGTAATTGATCTATCAGATAAAACAATGGATAGAATAATTCTTCTTTTGATAACTTTGTTTTGGGATCATTTAAAATTTGCTTTTTGAATTTGTTTGATGAATGGGCCAAATCTGCAATATGCGGAAAATGAATGATTAGATTAAATAATCAAATACAATATATCACATTACATATTTAGAATAAATAAAAACAAATTTGTATATTTTCAGCTCATTTCAATTTTGAGTAGAATCAAATTCTGGGATATGGATAATGATTCTATTTTAGCACTTTTTGCCCTTGTGAAAATCATCATCACTGTTAAGTGATGGAAATATATTAACGAATAATAAGTATCCACACCCAAGATAACAGCCAATCAAAACCCAGAGAATAAGCTGGCACAAGCTGCATAATGGAACGTCCCAGCCTACTTTACAAACCTACTAACTCAATACTGCAGTTGATCGTCAGAACAGACTTAACTTGTCATATAGCTAAGTACTGATCTGTGTGTTCAATTAAATCCTACACAAATAAATAATGATATTGCATGTATGTTTTCTTAGATTAAAATAAAAATATCGAAATTAGTCAATAAAATATTTTCAGGTTAAAATTAATCAGCATCAATAATCATAATCATTGTGATATTGCTGGCATCATTATTTTGACCAGTGAACTCTTCTCTTGTCATTTTAAGTTGCGAGAGGGTCAGTACTAATTATTACTATTACATATACATTTTACTGGTAGATAGTGGAATCCAGTTCTCTCCTACTCTTTGGCCATGTACCACATTTTTAGTTTTAAAAAATAACTTGTGTTCCTTTTTTATTAATAGTATACAATTGTTCTACATTTTAGTTCAGTTAGTATTACTGGCAGTGCATGTTTAAATATCACAGATTCCATAGGCAGATTCCATAGCCACCAACTTCTAGCATATATATGATAAAATGAGTTGGGGGTTGTCATGAGGGATATATCTTGGGACAATCATTGGGGTGCTAGAGCTTGACGTGATCAGTCGATTGATCAGGTGGCCTCTCCAATTGCCCGTCTCGCTTAAGTAAGGGTCACTTTGTTAGTGAGTGTTAAATATCAGAGCTTTCTCAGTCACCAGATATCCGACCTTAACTATCCCCATTAGGGGAATTTTGCAGCCTCAGTGTTTTCGAAAATCATTTTGTAACTTAGTATTAATTGTTAATTTTTTTGTGGGTTTAACAACTAAGAAAATTAAAAATGAAAGAAAAAAGAATGAAAGAGAGTTAAATGAAGATTATTATACTTTTTACATATTGAACTAATTGCATTAGCTCTAAGTAAACATATCAAACGTAATAATTAAATTATCATACTGTGGTATATCTACAGATATATGTGATACTTGATATGAACAGGAGAAGGTATTTACCTAAATTCATAGACCACGAATAGGATGTGACACCAGTTATAAGTATAGGCATCTAATGGGAACAAATTTGCTTTTCAGTAGTATCTGCAGTACTTGCTTTCAAACCTTTACTCAATGATGGGACTCCTTGACAGACATAGGAGTATAGAGTATCCAAACTTTTCAGGCTCTTGGTTTTACTGTATGTATTTACTCAACCCTATGCTATGGGTAGAATATAACACAATGTCAATTTTTAAGTAGAGTACACTTGGTTTCACAAAAAAGGCCGGTTAGCTCAGTCGGTAGAGCGTTCGGCTAAAAACCACAAGGTTCCTAGTTGATACCGGTCCTCGACAACTTAGCGTATGAGTAGCACAGGGATCTGTGCGGTAAAGTAAGGAGCTGATAGTAGGTGTGGTGCTCTACCTCAGACGCTAAAATAATCTCCTTGGTCTAGCACAAGTGAAAACGGGATAGACTCCCTCACTGATTGGCTAATACCGACTTTAGGCCCGCCCCGACGACTTTACTTTACTTTAAACTTGGTTTAAATTTTTTTCTCCCCTAAACTGTTGTATCATAAGGAGGAAAAATACACAGATGAATGATTTCTTAAAACATTTATTAAGCACCAGCATCCGGTGCTAAACGGATACATACAAAAACAGAACAAATAAGTACAAAACAATCATCAAGAAAAATTTACACAGTCAGTCTGAATATTATTAGCTAGTCAATCTACTTTAATCGTAGGCTATGAGCCAGTCCATCTGTTAGAGTGCCGTAGGGTGTTAGCTATGTTACAACACTTACTAAGGCTAAAGAACATAGCCTGTCCTACTATTTACCCATAACTGGGCAGATAGAAGTGATTTCTAGCCTTTCTAAATGGCATTAGCACAAAGTGAAATGCAAACAACATCGTCCAGGATTTAAGTTCTTAATTTTTGTTGTGAGAGAAGAGACCTACCTCGTGCAACACGGTGTGACAGAGAGAGTGGCGGGCGTGACGACTTGCCGTATTCTCGAAGGAAGCGGGCTAGGTTTGCCTGGCGTGTAGGACTGACCTAGAGTCGAACCCGCGTTCTTCAGAATGAGAAAGGGCCGTGGACGAGCAGTGCAGAGTAACCCGGATGTAAATTGTCGCGCCGTGAGGATTGACGCGTGCTTGCAGTGCTGACGAGTGTCGCACGTGCTGCACGGACAATTCTGAGTGAGGAGCCCAGATGTGGTGAGATTGATGTATATTTTAAGGACCTGCTCTCCCAGACCAGAGCGAACAACTGCAGTAGCATTTTGTTGACGAGACTAGGGGGATAGAGAAATACATTTGGATATTGTTGTAAGACGAGTGTGATACAGTTGGGAGAGTGTTTAGACTAAAGACTGTCGATTGGAAGAATATTGCATCAGACTTGATTGTGACCCCCAGAGAATTACTGTCGATCCTGATTAGAGTTTTTTTTAATATTGAATGTTTACTGATAGAACGCATTATTATTAGCCATCATTTGTCAATTTCATTTAAAAAAATGTGTATTTATAATAAATTATGCATGTATATCTTTTCAGTCTCATAATAAAACACTGTTAGATTTATTTCTTTGGGTGATTTTTAGAGTAATAAAAAGAAGAACATTCTGGATAAGGAATAAATCAACTGGGTGCGAGAAACTTTTAGTTTCATTGTATTTGAATGATCTGAAAATAATTCACCATCCAATTAAGAATTTAATAAAGGATGGATATCAACTTTTTATTCATATTTATATGATCAGATTTATTCATGTATTTTTCTAATTGCTAAAATAGAAAACTTTTATATAATGTTTATTTCCAGAGTTGATGAAAAGAATTCAACAACTAACAAGAGTTGGGAGGGGGGATGTATTTTCACAATATGGAATTGTTTAAATATTGACCAAATATAAGTTAAAGTAAAGTTTGTGGAGTGGCCTATTGTCAGTATCAGCTGGACAGCAAAGGAGTCTATTCCCTTTTCACTAGTACTAGACCACAGTTTGCTTTTGGTGAGATGGAGCGCCACACCTACTGTCAGCATCTTACTTTACTGCAGAAATCAGATTAACCCAAACTGTGCTAATAATACATATATATATATATATATACACACATACATACACACACACACACACCCACATATATATATATATATATACATACATACACACATATATATATACACACATACATACATACACACACATACACACACATATATGTATATACACACATATGTATATATACACATACATACATACACACACATACACATACACACACATATATATACACACACATATATAAACACATATACATACACACACACATATATATATATACACACAAACATACACACACATATATATATAAACATACATACACACACACACATACACACACACACACACACACACATATATATATATAGAGAGAGAGATAGATATATAGATATATATGTAGATATACAGACTCATACACACACATATTTCTAGTCAGGTGCTCTACCACCTGAGCTAAACTAGTCCCGTGATCAATATATAAAGAGTAAAAATTTACACTTTGACTTAAAACTGCCACAAACCATCCAAATAAGATGAACAGACATGCTGGACACTAATGAAGTATCAAGGACTTACTCATAAGTGATGTTCTCCACTGGACACCTACACATGGATACACCAGGCTGACAAGCAAAATCCTACATCAATCACCTTTGTGTGGATTCTGAATATGGTGCAGAACACCTGCTAGGAGCAATGAGTGATAGGGATGGGTGGCAAAAAAGAGTCATGGAAATCCGTGCTATCAGCGTGATCTGATGATGATGATGATTTCCAATATAAATTTGTGTTATTTGAAAAAGAAAAATTCATTCTTGAAAACGTTAAAAGCTATGTAGCTAATTTTTGTTTTGTTCAACTGTCACATGGTTTTCATCTGATAATATTTTGTCATTTTGTCCTTAAATGGTGTAATGGTTAGTGTGACGCAACACCCAGGCAAGGAATGAGTAATGACAGAGTCAACTGGTGAAGACACTTTTATTTGTAAAAATTCGGGAGTTGTCACTTGTCCACCTGTTTCGCAACTGGTCTACGACGTGAAACTACAATAGAATATAAAGGACTATGTAGTTTATCTAATACACAACTAATAAAATCGAAAAAGGAGGAAAAGTTCCTCGCAGACACTAAGCTTCTTGTCTCCTCGGTTCCTGCCTGCTAAAAGAATTGAAAACTAGCGTCACACTTTCACCGGTGTGGAACGGTGCTTGTACCCACGCAATAGGATAGCCGAGCAAAGCAAGGGAGATAATTCTCTTGTATTTACAGTTAGCAAGATAGATTTTCAGATGATTATTAATCAATTTGATTCTTACTGAGTGCCTTACTCTTCTGGCCTTGTGCCACAACTTAACTAAGAATTGTAATCACTAAATTCTTAATAGTTCCTTATATGCTTTATATTTTTCTTATACCCCGTCCCCCCACACTTCTTGTGAGCCAGTTTTAGTTCTTATGCATGCATGATGGCTCACATCCGGCATCTTGACTATCAGTTCCTCTTTTCATAACTAGTGGTTTTCAAGATGGAACTGGAATAGTACACTAATTATTATTTTGTGTACCGTTAAGTTATTCTTAGCTAAAAAGCACTGAGAAAACATAAAAGCACTTGGAAAATTGGTGAGTATTAAATATATATATATATATATATATATATATATATATATATATATATATATATACATATATATGTATATATATATATATATATATATATATATATATATATATATATATACATATACATATGCACACACACATACACAAACATATACATATATATGTATATATATTTTTCATATACATAAATATATATTGGTATACACATATCATAAAAATATTCACCTATATTCTCTTAAAGGACAAAAATAAACTAACAAGGATGACCTTTCTGATATTATTTTGTCTCCAACTCCATCATAAACTATTTAAAAATATTTCCAGACTGCCTATCTTCATTTTTCCCCCTTGGTATCAAAACAAACAACAGTAGAATAAGATGTCTCACCTTAACATTAAAATATATATATATATATATATATATATATATATATATTATATTAGGATAACATAGACATAGTGTCATTGGCTCTTGGTGACTATTAGTTTCTTGCCTATGCAATCCTGATATTTGAATAATTGAGAAACTGTCTGTCACTAAGTACCATTGACCCTGTGGCTATGCTATTTTATATATATTCTCTATCACCAATATTGAGCTCTCCCTATTTATAGATATAAAAATACATTATTGACACACACACACACACACACACACACACACACACACACACAAATATATATATATATATATATATATATATATTTATATATAAAAATATATAGATATATATCACTGATATTGAGCGTATTCATTTATGAATATAGGAAACTAGATTATTATATATATATATATATATATATATATATATATATATATATATATATATATATATATATATATATATATATATATATATATATATATACGTTGGTTGTTTTTTTATAGCAAATAAACCCTTTTTGGGGTCATTTAATGTGGCATCAAGTAATTCTTGATAAACAAACACCACAGGTTGCTTACAGGGCCTGTTGTGGTCTCCCAATCAAGTATTAAACAGGATCATCACTGCTAAACGCACACACACACACACACACACACATACATACATACATATATATATATATATATATATATATATATACATTATTTTTTCAGAATACAAGGTGTATCACAAAATACAAAAAATCTTGATACTTTTCTGACACACCTTGTATATGTATACAAATATATATATATATATATATATATATATATATATATTATATATATATAATATATATTACTACTAATAGTTCTGTCAGTACTACATTCTGAAGAATCACACTGACCCATGGTTGACAAGATATTGGTGCATAAAAAACACAGAATTAAAATAGAACCAGATTTACAAATTTCACAAAAGAAATCCATTGTACAATTCTGAATGAAAATAACTTTGGAAACATTCAATGTTGTAAGTCACTAAAATACCCCATACATTTTAATGTTTAGGTTTAGGTTTTATTTTAGAGTTTTGGTGATATTTAAATAAATTTACTGGAAACCTATTTCAAAAACTATATATTTGTATATATGTTCTTTATTATAGTAAACTATACAATCAAAGGCTTTTGTTACTACTCGTTTCAAACCAGTACATTAGCTACCTCTATTCAGATGAACCATCTTTGAAAAATGACATCCAAATTAATATTCCTTATAGCTCTTAGACCTCCAACCATGCACTTTATTTTCCTTCCTCCGGTATGAAAAAATACCTATATATATATATATATATATATATATATATATATATATATATATATATATAACATGTGTCAAAAAGTATTGAGCTTTTTCGTAATTTTTCGCAAACCTTGTATTTTGAAAAAAAAGTTCCATTCATTCTTCATTTCTATCTTGATAAATACAGTTTTAAACTTGGTACTTTTTCGAGATAACTTGTATACTGAAAAAAAATTAATGAATGCGATGTTATTTTGTTTTTTCAGCATACAACGTGTGTCAAAAAGTACAAAAAAATCTCGATACGTTTTTGACACACCTTATATATCTATATAAATAGATAGAAAGATTGATAGATATGCAATTTTAGTTTTAGAAGGTTAGCACCTGCTGATGAAAACCGAAGGATAAAATGGATAAAATATTGTGATTATACTACCCAAGATCAATAAATAATCATGATTCCTCATCTCAAAAATTGAGAAAAAAATCTTTTATCCGATAATACATTTGAGTACCAAAAGGAAGATTCATTTTCTTTTCTTGAAATAAAAGAAATTACATGTTTTAAATAAACAACCTCATCCAAATTCTCCGGTAGCAATATCTTCTGAATTTGTTCATTAAAAAGAAAAATTGTGAGAAACATTTAATTTTGCTGTGAATTCAGAAGATGAAATAAAATTGTCTTTTTCAGATTGCTTTTTGCTTTTCTTTCGGAGAATTAATAAATTTTGCGTATTTAATTTGAACTTGAAATCACATCCATATTATATCTTCTTTGTTTGGATTTTTCTTCTGTTAGGACTTTACACAGCAAACACAGCAGATTATCAGAAGATTGTTGTTAGCACAATACATTGAAATACTCTAACAGAAAGAATAAAGAAATTTTCAATCCGATTTGCAGCTTAATGATAATACTGTAAGCTCTGTGTACATACTCAACCCAATAAAGATCCAGTTTCTGTATGTTTGATTGTTTGGCAAAGGGAAATAACTCATAGTGTAGACTTTTTTTTCTTGTTGAATTACAGAATTCAACAATAACGATCAAATATTTACCAAACTCTCTATATGAGTAGGATGATATACAAGGTCAATTTCTTAAGCAGTAATTAACAGGTTTTCATGTAACGTGGTGATATATTCACGGTACCAAAACTGATATACGTAACGTGACGATATATGTTGTATAGCGGGTATTTTCAACGTGCCTCCAAATTCACAATAAAAAGGTGTTCGGCACGTGGCGGTCATCTTGTCGATAAAAAAGTACAACGCGAGAAATATATCGTTACAAGCTGCTTAACCTTTATTTCCAGGGCTCGTCTCGTGGGTTGTGTCGGAGAGGAGGAAAGGCAGAGAGAAAGAGAGAGAGGACACTGTTAAATTACGGTGATCCCACACTAGGTACCAGAGGCCCGTCCGTACTCTACGCTGTCCGAAATCAAAAAAAGGCTGGTATTTTTCTTCATCCTTCCACGTCACCACGTGACTTCCGGTTCCGGTCAACTCCCGAAACTTCCGACTGGCTTTCAATTCTCCATTCGGGAGGTCACGCCCCGGTTAAATTCCCGACAAACCGTTTTGTGTTCATCACTTTTTTTAACCCTTTACTATCTCTTATTTCTTCTTCCTCCTTTTCTAATAGTAATCCTCGCAAAACTCAAGATATTCACCATCTCGCTACATTCATTCAACTAGACTGGTTACCAAACTAAAGTTAAAGAGCCCAGTCTGTCCAACTTAGGTGAAGGTAGATGCTAGTGTAAGATAATTATTCTTATCAAATTCCTCCAAAATATGAGTAGTATCTTGGAAAGATAATCAAACTGTATAACACTAAAATACATTCACAGAATTAACATAATGGTCATTTCTTTTAGATATATGATATAAATAATGACTTATGGTCAAGTCATGTTGAAAGCACCAGTTCTCTCTAGATCACTGAAATTAAGGAGCAATGAGCCTGTTCAGTACTTAGATCGGTTACCATTTAAGCAATAGCAGGTACTGTAAGAAGTCGAATATAAAAAAAATGACTTGATTCAGCTTTAAATAACCTGATGAGGTTTTATATGCCTTAGACCAAAACAACCAACCAACAAATCATAGCTTCAAATCTCTTTTCCGGGATGATATCAATTAGCTTCACTAATTAATCAAACCCGAATTGGTCACTGACAAAAGTATAAATCAATGTTTGTTTTTAATCAAGAGAATTCAGCTTCCTACTTTTCTTCTATATATGGTTGATTGGTTAGTTGGCTGGATTTTATGGCATGTCCATACTTTGTGGGTTATTTTAAGCTATCTTTGGCTTAAAATTCTGTAATTTTGTTTCATTCATTGTTGGATATTCAATTTGTCTTTATCAAACTTAGTTTTTAAAAACACACATTTTGATCTATTTAACCCATAGATGGGACCCTTACAGGTACTACCATTCCGGGTCAGTGGACCTGGGAGCATGGTAATGAAGGTGTACTCCACACGCCACAAAGCTCTAGAATTGGAACCTCACCATTAGACACTAAGACCCTCAGCCACTGCCTAACACCCACAAGGAAGCAGCTGTATGGTCAGTTGCCCCCTATCTCATAAACCATCCAGGTGAGACTAACAGATCATGCAGGACATTGCTGGTGAAGCAGGGACGAACTCATAAGTGATGTTCTTCTGTGGAAACAAACACAGGGACATGCTAATGTGGGCCACCCAGCAAGGACCTACATTGACCAGCTCTGCGTGGATACTGGATGCTGTGAAAATGACCTCCTTATGACAATGAATGATAGAGAGGGTTGGCGAGAGATTTGTCATGGATATCCATGCTAATTGTGTGACATGATGATGATTATGATAATGAATTAGTTCTTGAGATCTGCAAGAACTATCTTTTAACTGTAGATTAATTAGCAGATCTACATGAGACAGTCAAAAATTATCCACACTCTTGTTTTTTCAATGTATTTAAACAAAAGCAAGGGAATAACCAAGTACGGGTTTTTCTATATAGTCTCCTTTGTTTTTGATGCACTTTGCCCAACTATTGGAAATTCCGTAGTTAATTATCTCCCCCTGCCACTAGGGGGCGAATCGCCAACATCGTATGTTGGCGCTATTACCAAAAACTTCACTTATCACGGAGCACCTACTGAGGGTAGTCGCGTAAATAGCGGTCCCTCGGGTTAGCTCAGTCGGTAGAGCGTTCGGCTAGAAACCACAAGGTTCCTAGTTCGAATCTGGTCTTCGCCAACTCAGCGTATGAGTAGCACAGGGATCTGTGTGGTAAAGTAAGGAGCTGATGGTAGGTGTGGCGCTCCACCTCAGATGCTAAAAATAATCTCCCTGTCTAGCGCTATTGAAAAGGGGATAGACTCCCTCGCTGACTGGCTGATACCGACTTTAGACCGCCCAGTCGACTTTACTTACTACTACTACACTTCATTCATCACTTAGCCCAAAAACAGGGCTTACTTATCTACGGACCGTTGACCTGGACGGAGGCATTTTCACATCACACTTTCGAAGGCACAAAAGCACACTATAGAAGGCTGAAGACCAAATAGTCTACTTGAAAAGGGCCCATTAACCATCATTTAAAGAACTGTTAACCCGGGCGAGAAGCTTCTAAAATAGCATGCCCCATTACTTATCACTGAACCGGTTACGGGGAAGAACGAGAAACGTCCGAAGAAACGTCCTATAAACTTTCCAACAAGCAACAGAATCCCCTGTTATCACCAATACTCCAAAGACATTACTTAATTCAGATAAGTCTCGTAGCAAATACCAATAAAATTTGCAACAAGTTCTTGTATTATTTGTCAATACATGTATTAAATTTCCATTGTGTGTTTGTCTTCTTTGTCCGACAATTTGCCTACAACTACGGAGAAATAAGAGCTCCTTCGAAGCCCATAAATACTCTTATTGACAGTCTTATAAAGGCAGCGTTTTCTATTACAGTCATTAAGGGTATTGGATGCCGATTCTCTAATGTTGTCTGCAAAAAATCTAATATTGACATGGGGAAACGTAATGGTGAATTGACCGAAGAAGAGGTTTACAGAGTTCGGACTGTCATGACCAACTCTTGTCAATATAAAATCCCAGTGGTTTCTTAATAGCAAAAAAGACATCAAGGATGGCAAATACAGTCAAGTGATGGCTAATGCACTAGACAACACATTCTGTGAAGATTTGGAACGTTTGAAGAAAATCAGAGCCCATCGTGGTCTGCGTCATTTCTGGGGCTTCCGTGTCAGAGGTCAGCACACATCATCGTGGTAGAACTGCTAGTGTACTTAAAAAGAAGTACATTTGTCTAACAATGGGAAACAAATAAAGTGTATTTCAGGAAAATAGTCGTATCCTCTTTTCTCGCAATCAAGGCAATCGCTTTGTGATACTACCCAAGACGGCAAGTGTAGTGTCTACCCTCCACCCCAAGAAGCCGACAACCTGCTACTACAATTTTAACGGGGCCAAGAAGGATCAACTTACCAGGATCTCACGAAAACAGGCATATTCTTTGCAGCCCTAATCCTAAATTCAACTTCGAAACTGTAAATACTATTACAACGTCCATAGGCTTGCGTATTCCCTCCATGAAGAAAGTTTTGGGTTGGTTTTACAATGATTTCTGCACTGCTTCTTTCACATCGTCATATGTGCATCATGCTTGACCACCGAATTTCAAATTTCTCAATCCACTTATACACACTTCTACATTGTAGTGCACTTTGCCCCTATTGTGCTAAAAGCCTCTGGTGTATTTCAATCCCTGACACTTCTTTTGGCCAGAGAAATTGGGTCATTTCCTTGGTGCCTACTGCTAGTGTTGCGGCCATGTTTACACTGTAAAGACAGCAAGCAAAATGGCATGATCAGGCTCAAACTTTGATCATATGATTTCAACAGTATCAACTATTATCATGCATATGTAAAATGCAGTGTAACAATAATAAAGATATGTTATGGTGAATATTAATAATGGAGATTCACTCCCGGTTTTTGTCTGTAACAAAAACTGCATCACTGCTTACGTCACATTACCCAACACATAATCCAACGTCATAACATAGAATAAATATACTCAAAATGTGAGCATGCAACGTTAGACAATCCTCATTGTTTCAATAAATAGATGCCCGGTGTTATATATCTATATATACATTGTTTTATTCTTATATAATATTTAAAGTTATCGGAACTGTTTCCATTCCAAATTGTCTTTCTTTTTTCTTTTTTCTTTTTTACTCCTTTAATAAATTTGACGATTTTACATACTTATGGTACACACTCTATGACATTGAATTTTCAGCTCCCAGGCAATATCTTTAAAAATATTATTTTTACATCGCCCTGAGGGTGTCTTTTTATTTTGTTAGTATATCTAATTTTCTGTTGGTATTTGGTTTGGAAATACAAATTACAAGATCATTCCATAATTTTTCCTCAACATTGGGTTATTCCATAATATTTTCCTATACATGGATTGGAAAAAAGTTATTTTATAAATTTAGATCATCTAATCTAGTTAGTTTAATGAATATTTTATGAAGCCTGAATGTTAATCTATTAAAGATAAGATATTCATATCTTATCTGTTATTAGTTTATTTACTGCTAAATAATAAAAAAGTTAACATCCTCTAAGTATGCTGATTTCATAACATTTTTCAGGGGTAGTAGTTATTTGGGCCAGATAATAGAAAAAATAATGAGCGCGGGCCACATTATTATCGTATTCAATACTTGCTAGTTTCAAATTAAACATTCTGATCAATAATAATTTTATTGAAATATTATACATATTAAATATATAGGGTTTGCCTTTGCTAAAAATGTTTGTCTCATATATTTGGACCTATTTGTTGCTTCACAGTAGCTCTTTGAAAATTACCTGTTTTTCAAGCAGTCGTAACGAGTGAAAACTCAGGATCGTGTAAGTAACGAGTGAAATGCTCACACGCACAAAATTTTGTAACCTACCTACAGTAGTCAAGTCCATGGAGGTTTAGTAAGCTTAACATGATATTTAAATTTAAATGGTTTAAGAATGTTTCGCATTTTATATGTTTTAACAAACAAATTCAAGTACCATTGGCAGGCCTGATAAAATGTCTTCATGGGCTGGATCTGGCCTGCGGACCATAGTTTGGTGGCCCCTGGTTTAGAGAATTATTAGAGATATTGGGATATAAACTGTTTTGATCCACATGAAAGAAAGAAAGCTTTTATTTCAAAAGAAGGGCTCTTTAACAAGGAATAGAAACCCACAGGAGAATAGTATTATCTGCGTTATTCGGACTATTGTCCCCATTTTCATTGTTACTTGTACAACGTTTCGGCCGATATACCCTCCGGCATTCTTCGGGTATTTCTTGTCGGACTCGGGAACCTTCTCGGGCTCGGGAACCTTCTTTTCGAACTCGGAAACTTTCTTGTCATATTCGAGTCCGAGATGGTTCCCAAGTCCGACAAGAAATACTTGAAGAAGGCCGGAGGGTATATCGGCCGAAACGTTGTACAAGTAACAATGAAGATGGGGACAATAGTCCGAATAACGCAGATAATTCTAATCTTCAAGCCTCATCTCAAACATTCAGAGAAATACCACAGGATAATCTTGCTAAAAATCAACCATTGCATTTAATGTAGCAACACTTTCAACCAAATACGTGCATCATTGCCTTCTTAGAAAACCACTCATGTATGGGCTGAATGCCACCTTGAAAAGTTCCTCACGTGTTGCACACAGATCGGCCAAATCACTGCTTAGCACTTTTCTGTTTCTCTTCTGATTGATGCATCTAATTTGCTATTGATGATAGCCTTTCTAATCTCCAGGCCATTAACTCAAGAATCCCTGAAGATTGTTCTCTTCTTCCAAGTCTTTAAGGCTTTGGGCACCCTCTCCACTCTGGGGACTTCTTGCTTATAATTCCCACTGAACGTATTAATTCTGCAAACTGCAGCTCATAAATCTAACATTACTTTCCTCTAATCTGTCTTCTCTGATTTGCTCTCCACAATTATTTCAATCTGCATTGACCTGAGCCGACTTTTAATGTTGATTTGTATGCGTAACTTTTTAAATAATAAGGAAGTAAAAGAATGAGAAGAAGAAAAGAAACGGGAATGGAAGATATACTGGCTGATTATGTAAAATCATGGCTTGAATCCTTGTCTCTTGGATGGATCTGTATGTGTATCTTTTTGTATATATATATATATATATATATATATATATATATATATATATATATATGTGTGTGTGTGTGTGTGTGTTTGTGTGTGTGTGTGTGTGGAGAGAAAATGAACGTGAATGCGACAGTATGTAATATAGTGAAAAATTTAAAAAACAGAAGTTCATAAAACGAGTGATGTTTATTTCGCCCATGCTGCAGTGTCTTGATCTGTTTCAATAGATCTTTATTAGGGCTTTTTTTAATTTGAGGAAAAATAATTTTTTTAAAAATAAATTGATCACAGAGAATAAGAAGACTGTGAGAGTCTTTTACTTTGTCGGTCAATCTATTTAAAAAAAAATGTTGAATGAAAAACTAGTGTTCTTTGGATGATTGAAACAGATCGAAAGACTGCAGTGTTGGCAAAATAAATATCACTCGTTTTATGAACTTGTGTTTTTTTTCAATGTTTCACTATATTACACACACACACACACACACACACACACACACATATATATATATATATATATATATATATATATATATATATATTTTTTATATCTATATATATTTATATATAATATATTTGTCTGGAGTTTTGATATGAGGCTTGATGTGTATTATTTTGATTTTTCAGAATGTTGATCTCATCTTTATTGTGGTATGTATAAACACAACCTTTCATATGCTGTATCCTCCAACCTTCTTCAAGTGTTCTCTGTCTATCCGATCACAGTAAAGACTCAACCTGTGAACCTATTCAAAATGATTTCCCAGGTTGGGTTATTGCTATGCTTGGATACCCAGGAACACCTGAAGAAGGCCAGAGGATACAGTAGCCGAAACTTAGTGATTCTATATACCACAATATTGATAATATCATCATCATCATGTCGCGCATGCAGCACAGATATCCATGACAATCTTTCGCCAACCTTCCCTATCATTCATTGCACCTAGGAGCTCCTCTGCGGAGCAACCAGCATCCTCACATAGCTGGTCAATGTAGGTCCTTGCTGGGCGCCCCACACTTGCATGTCCATGTTGGCTTCCATAGGAGAACGTCGCTTATGAGTTCATCCTTGCTTCTCCAACAGTGTCCTGTATGTCTTGTCCGTCTCACTCGGATAGTTTGTGAGATGGTGGGCAGGTGACCGTACAGCTGTTTCCTCGTGGGGTGCTGCCTCCACGACTTGTTCAAGACCGCACGTAGCATTCTTGTGCAGCTCCCATCTAGCTTATTATCAAGATGCTTTGTTAGGGTCCAGGTGGTGCAACCATATAGCAGCACCGACACAACCACAGCCTGGAAGAACTGTCGCTTTACCTTATCAGAGTGATCGGACCTCCATTTGACTGATAATCTATTTGTGGTCGACTATGCCTTTGCTATCCGTGTATTAACATCGCTCTCTTTGATAATATAGTTTGCTATAATTATACATAAACTGCTCACTATCAGTGATAGTGCATATATATCTGAATGTGCATATTTCTTTATATACTCTTGTGTGGTACAACATGGGAATGGTGGCTGTTTGTGGGGCACAATGAGAAGGGTGGTTTAGTTTGTAGTGCAATTGGGGAAGGACGTTCTAGATTATACTGCTTGGTTATTTACTCATGTGTATTGTATTCATTTTGTGAATTTTAAATTAATTTCCTCTGTGTTTAATTTATGATTTTCTAGTGTTTTTTTATATACATTGTTATCATCCTGAAGAGAACTGGACTTCCTGGCATACACGTCATACTTGTTCAATGCAACCTGAGATGGGCTGACCACTTAAACAGACTTGGGGATGATAGACTGCCAAAGCAGATTCTGGAGTCTCAACTGAGAGAGGGATCACGTGGAATCAGCAGACCAAAGCTCAGGTTCAAAGACAACTTCAAGAGAAACTTGAAGGATTTTAACATCCCTGTAGGCAGTTGGCAAGACCCAACCAGAGACTGAATAAATTGGAGGAAAAAGATGTGCGTGGTGTCATCATCAGATACAATGGACAGCAAGAAATTATAATAATGATATCATTATCATTATTTTTATAATTGTTATTATTATAACATATAATGCAAGTTATTCACACCAGCATTAGCTGGTGATCTTTCACTGGTGTCCACTCAGCAGTCTTTTACAAATCTTTACTCCAAAGTTTATTTAACTCTTAGAACCAAACTGATCAGTATTTGTGCCACTGCCATATACCATGGTGGAGTGGAGGCATGTCGTGTATCGGTTACTGTCGTAGGAAATGGACATAGTAAGACAAGTTCAAATCCTAGACAAAGCTGTTTGCATTTTACATAGCACTAATATCCTTGGGAAATGTATGAATCCAGCTATTCTCTCTCCAGCTATGGGTAAATAGTAGGCAGACTGAACTCTAACTTTGGTTTGGTGACCAATATAGAAGCAGAAAAACTCTGAATTCAAAACCTGTTAAACTCTGCTTAGGAAATTGACCAAGTGTCACATCCTGCTTATGTGAAAGGGTTGGTAAATATATATATATATCTGGGTGGTTAGAATTACAACTGAAAATACCTATTTCTATATCACTATTGCCTATAAATTGCCTGTTGGTCAAAAAATGAAAATACATTTGATACATGCTAATACATATAGTGCATTACTATTTATTCTGCTTCCTTGTTTGGTATAATTTTCCTGTTTAACTTTGTATACAATGCATTTCTTTTGGTCTTGTGGGTAATGTTGCATTGGTTTTTCTTATGACACAACTAAGGGAATTGTTGATTTGTCCATATCTTGGAGAATCAGAACTTGATGAGCATTTAACAACCAGAATTGATTTTCCGACCAGAAATGATGCAATTCGATAATGGTTGCTTTCCTGCACTCAGGATGTGTGATGGAAATCACATAAGGTGTTGCAAACAGAATTCAATACCCGGTGTCATTTTTATAATTTTCATTTCACTTCCCTATCACAATAGACACATTCCGGCATACAGGAACCCAAGTACGGAACACAGATATGCTCTTGCAATTCCCAGAGAAAGAATCACATTACCTGAACTGTGATAGCACTTTAGTGGCCAGCTATCAACCAAGAAAGAAAATGTATTATTATTATTATTATTATTATTATTATTATTATTATTATTAAAATCGGCCATCAAGAAACTCCTATTTCATATTACTTTTCTGGCCAGATTCATACGGGCATAAATGTATCAGAATTCACAATAAGTAAATCAAGAGACGATGGACGAACATGTGTAAAATATGCATTATTCGAAGCAACTCTTAAAAGTAAAGAAGTTTTACAAATCAACCAGCTCCATTTTCAATGATTTCAAAAGTTGGATCCTTGTGTGGTGTAAAGTTTAGCAAGCTAGACTTGCAGAACATTATTAATGAGTTCGTTTACCACTGGGTCCTCCCTATTGCTAGCCTTGTGCCAAACTTAGTTAAGCTGCGTAAAAGACTACAATGTTTCCAAAAGTCAGTAGCTCCATCTGTTAGATATCTTTGGTGGCACCAAGAAGCTTAAAAGGGAAAAGGATTACAGATTGTCATTTTAAGGAAAGTTTACCATATAAAATATTGCATAGAAACATGACAACTAAAATGAATTAATGGTCACTGATTATCATTCAGTTAGTGATCATTCTATGAAGGAATGAAATCAACAACATTGTTTTTAATTATATGAACCTGATTGTTTTATTTTTTAGCAATTATTTGAAACCATATAATTGCATCATAGTGATAACATAGTGGTAGTGATGATAAATCTTCCAGCAAGATTCCTCTTTTTACCTCTGCTAAAGTTTGTCCTCTTGCTGCTAGTTCCACTATTCAGTTTTCCATTGCACTTATGATTAAACTTACAGCTTTTGTTACATAATGACTATTCATTTAGTAAGGAAG
>CM042149.1:5752686-5757686 GCA_023376005.1 Doryteuthis pealeii | reverse complement strand
AATGTTGGTGAGGGAGAAAACGAAAAATGTTAAGTGTATAATGACAAGTACAATGTTGCCTTTATATACGTTAGTTTTTGTAAAACCCAGTACGCAAATTATCCCCACCATAGAATATGTAAACCTTTATTTCTTAGTGATACATAAGACATATTGCAGGATTCTGAACGTACTAATAACAGGGATATCCTTAAAAATAATATGTATTAGTCTATGTATTAAATAATAAATATGAGTTTAAATAAAATACTCATTGATAAACTTACGCAATTCCTGAGGGTACTAGGACGTAAACAGTAACGTAGTTTTGGTTACAGAGAGACACCGGATCTCCATTATAATGATAATAATAATAATAATAATATATAATATATATATATATATATATATATATATATATATGTGTGTGTGTGTGTGCGTGCGTGTCTGTGTGTGTGTTTGTGTAAACGTGTTTAGGCAGAACATTTTCTTGTAGGCATAATTAATTATTGAAAATAATTAAAGGATTTGGTGTTTAGCACTTTCTTTTGCTTTTCTTGTTGGCAATGAATATGGTGTTAAAAACTGTCCAACAACTTTGCTTAGTTCCAACATTGTTCTTGTCAATGAGAAAAGCCAAATAAAAAGCTAAATACCAAATCGGTGTCTTTATATCTTCAATATATAATATATATATATATATATATATATATATATATATATAAGTGATTTCTAGGACACACTGTATTATTATTGTATGAAAGGCTCACTTTTCCATGGTGACAGTCTTCTAATGTATACATTTGTAAAAGGGAAAAA
Organism: Doryteuthis pealeii; assembly: GCA_023376005.1. Taxonomy (NCBI): domain Eukaryota; kingdom Metazoa; phylum Mollusca; class Cephalopoda; order Myopsida; family Loliginidae; genus Doryteuthis; species Doryteuthis pealeii. The sequence goes on along the minus strand of CM042149.1, from coordinate 5,756,888 downwards.
CATTTTTTGAGAAGTAAATTTTTCTGTTATGCAATTCAAATTATTTTGATTTACCATCTGATGAGACTGAATTCTGGGTAGCTAAATTAAATCAACTTAGATTCATAAAGGTCCCAATTTTGGTCGAAATAAATTTATTATGGAATAACGGTGTTGAGTTTTTCCTTCCTTTCAAATATATATATATATATATATATATATATATATATATAAGATAATCTACTGAGTCAGACGAACCTACTATTAGTTTCGCATAAAGCTCTTCAGGGCTAAAATCTGACTCTACTTGGCTCTACTTAGGTATCGAGCACTTTTTACAGATTAGCTTCTCCTAGCGGTTATATGAATATATATATATCTTATATACATATATATACATATAAATTGTTTTTTCTTTTGGCCAAATACTATACCAATAGATTATTTTTTGTTGGTACGAATATCTGGTCTTTTCTTTTTTTCAAAGATTTTTTTCTTCTGGTTGATGTTTGGTAGTATATTTTTACAATCAAACTCTCTGCTGGTTTTTTTCTCTCCGCAAGGATCTACCAACACGCTTGGTATATTTATATACTAGCAAATATATGCACCCTCCGGGTGCAAGTATTTAAGTTTTAATGTAATAAAATATCATGTTAAATTAGAAAGGCTAATGAACTGAATAAGAATTCAGATAAAAATATTTGGAACAGAGGGGTATAATCGGAAAATAGAACAACTTTGAAACTAACTGTTCCACCATTTCCCTTACTCCCGTCTTTCAGTGGTAAATTTTCCTAATTTAACTATTAGTTAAAATAGGAAGAAAAGAATAAAATTACAGTTATTTCTTTATGTTAATAGATTTCTGTTAAGATTTATCCCGAGATTTTTGCTCATATTTATTAAGATAAAACCAAACAATTAGAAATCAATAATACTAAGCATATATTTATTAAAAAATTTTTTTAAGATCAATATGCAAATTAGCCTTCCATTTACACTGTAAACCGCTATTTCGTTGAATATATAAATATAATTGCATGGTATTAGTATGTAGATATTGTTAACAGTATTAATGATGTAAAACAATTTTACTAATATTGAGGTTTAAATAAAAAAAAAATCATGGAGAATGTGATGTAAATAACAAAGGGAATTGTGACTTGAATAGTAAATAGTTCGGTTACAGACAGACAAACCCACAATCTCCATTATAATAAGATATATATATATATATATATATATATATATATATTACACTCGACAGTAACCATTACACTATGCGCCTTTATATACGTTAGTAAAAGTTTGAACAGATATTCAGCTATAAGTATAGATGTTAACAAATCTCTTAATATGAATCTGTTTCATATTCACGTAGCATTAGTGAACAAACTGATAATTTTGCAATTCCAGTGAGAGAGTTATTACTAACTTCTGCATACAACGAGACTTATGAGATTATTTATAAGAAAATTCTGGCCTGCAGACCATAATTATGAGATTTGATACTGCATTCCTCATTATAGCCTGCAAGGAAATTGAGATGAATATCTCTGTGGATATCTAGAAGTAGCGATGAAAAGCAATAGAAATAAGATGAAAGGAATATAAGTCAAAAATTAATAATAACTGACAATACCTGATAGAAGAAATTTGAATACCATTACATCTCAGTGGATATTCGGAATAATCAACACCTGACACGAATCTTTGTATGAAGAATGTTCCTTTCAAAATACACAATTCTATCAAAAAAATGTTGTGGTCTTTATGTGAGTAAATCAAGAATTCTATAGACTAACGTGCACTTTTGAACTTCTCCGTGGAAGCAGAAGTTACCGGAGACAAACTAAAATTTGAACCTTTCATTAAGTTGATGATTTGGGGTGCCTATTGGATACTTGGTCCATTGTTTCTACCTTAAATAATAACAACAGGTTAAAAATCTATTTTTGGAGTCAACTCACATTTGAGGACTCTTCAAATATGACAATAACTGAACACCTTTTTTGTAGATGAACTCCCAAAACATTTCTGCTGTGTTTTTACTGGGCTGGGGCATTAACATGATTTCATCCTCCATATTGAAACCAAAGCAACCAAGATAACTGAAACTTTGAGGAATTATTGTACAAAGACTGAATTTCAAATCCAACAAGTTTCTTGAAATTTTATAGACATTAATAAGATTAAATAGAATTTATTTGGGTTCTGTTTTTTTTTGTCACCCTGTAGATGAACTGCCTAACACTTTATATAAAACAAAACTTTACTGAACTTTCTTTGAGAGATTCCATTTAAATTATTTCAAGAAAACTAATTCAAATTATTTCAAGAAAACCTATTGTAAACTAGCTGAGCTACCCATCATTTCCCGGGATTTAAACAATTAAAAATAAATCTCTTATCTATATTTATATAAAGATTAATAAAAAATCTTTTTCTACATATTAGTTTTATTATTTTTTATCCTTTTATATAATCAATTTAAATCTATTTGCATTAAATTCGTAAGTTGGTTGGAGGTAATTTTTATGTGAAATGTAACATTAAAGAAACAAGCAAAACAGTAGAAATATTCACAAAGAAGTTTGAGACGTAACAAAAAATCGTCCTTTATATGTGTATTATAAATTGTATTAAATGAACAACAGTTACAAAGGTGTTTGATAAATTAATTTTCCTTTTAAAAATTCTTTATTAGTGTTAAAGCATACTGGTATTTGTTTGAGGGGATGGTATTCGTGAATTCGTCTGTTCGCTGGCCACTGCCTTTCTGCTCTCTACTATATAGACATTATAAAGGTCCTGCAGATGAAAGGACGCAGATTTGCTGTTATATAATATCAAACACCATAGTATAAATAAATAATAAATATATATATATATATGTATATATATATATATATATATATATATATGTATGTATGTAGAGTTAGAATTGTGTAGATAGCGAGTCAAGGGTGCTTGATGACTCTCAGTTTCTCGACTTTGCTAACCATTAGACACTGACGATCAATCATTGGTATTGAGCACTATATAAAACTATTGCAAATTACATTATTAATATTCATTTATCAATATATCTTACTTCCTGTTTCTGTTATATATAGTATATATTATATATATATATATATATATATATATATAATATATATATATAAATTGGTCACCTCATGTGATATGATGGTTAGCAAGCTAGATTAGCAAAGCCATGTTAGTGAGTTTGATTCTCACTGGGTGCCCCATATTTCTGGTATTGTGTCACATCTAAGCTACGTTTAATAAATAACTATACATATATCCATGTGATTATACGCACACAAACTCACACACACACACACACACACACACACACACACATTATATATAATTGCTTACATACATATATGAATAGATATATATTTCCTCAGTACATACACTCTTTTAATTAGATCTTTCAATTAAAAGAATATATGAGCAGAAAATTATTTTCTTGCTGGAGTGAATAGATTTCAGCACCCTCTTATATTTGAAAATTTGACAATGAAAAAGAATCTTTATTCTACCAGGCGCGTGGACGCGGCTGTTTGCATTTCACTTAGTTTACATAGAATAATGATTAACACAGCTTAACGCCTCTACCCCAGCTATGGTTAGCGGAATGAGAACAGGATACCCCCCCCTGGACTGAATAAAGGGTTAGGTTCAAATTCCATGAAGGCTCCCGATTACGACAAGGTTCCCGAGTCCAAGAAGTAATACCTGAAGAAGGCCGAAGGGCACATCGGCCGAAACGTTGTACAGATAACAATGAAGATGAGGACAATGAAAAAGAATCTTTATTCTACCAGGCGCGGGATCTTTAACCATGATACGGCAACCGGTCTAGGTGAAGTAAAACTCTGAATTCAGACCAAAGGAGCTCTCTTCTCCTAAGTCAAAAACTACTCCGAGAGCCACCCTCCCCTCTCCTCCTCCTCCTCCCCTCCTCCTCCTGTTATCTTTCTAGAGCACTTTCTATAGTTAGTTCGTATCATTTCTTTCAAAATAGTTTTTAGCCAGCTGTTTGCACACTTTATCTCGAAATGCAATGGAAAAATGTAGAACGACATTCGGTTCGTGCAGTTTAAATTACCTTCAGTTTTCACTAGTACTTCATAGTTTGTTTTTATTTCATTTAGCAATCTCATTCGGTTTATAAAAACGGAAAAATATTTTCCAAAATGTTAGCATTC
>CM042149.1:5725186-5750186 GCA_023376005.1 Doryteuthis pealeii | reverse complement strand
GTGTGTGTGTTTGAAGTAATCCCAAAGGTAAGGTCTCCAAAATATTTAAAAATCACAGAAACGTTTATGGTTTATTGTCAATGATGTTTACATCATCTTCAAGTTGGAACAAGGATCTATTCTTTCACATAATTGGTATTTCGTTATGTCATGCAATTTTTCAGACAATTTTGTACTTCTTCATTTCAAGAAGTTCTTTTCCCTGCAAAGATCTATTCGAGACGATATTTTGAACTCTTCCAAGGAAATTATTGCATGTGATAGATAAGTAGAATCGGCAACTCTGTTCTTTACTTTCTGTGAACTAAGATTTTCTGGGAACCTTAATGTTCCTGGTTCGAATCCAGTCTTCGCCAACTCAGCGTATGAGTAGCACAGAGATCTGTGCGGTAAAATGAAGAGCTGATGATAGGTTTGGCGCCCCGTCTCAGACACTAAAAACAATCTCCTTGATCTATCGCTAGTGAAAAGGGGATATAATCCTTTGCTGTCAGGCTGATACGGACTTTAGGCCACCCCGATGACTTTACTTATTATTCTTTTACATTTGTATTAAACATCTAACATATTAAAGCAAAAAAAAATCATCATTGTCACTTGACATATGTACTCCACTATAACGTGAGACTGGATCTATTTCTCAGAATGTTTTTAGTAATATTAGTTTAGTTAGCTACTTTGCCTTTGCTGACAGTCTAACTTAATTCTAATTATGTTAAGGAGTCGGAGTCGGAAGTTGGGCGTTGGAGTCGGGATTTAATCAATCCTAGTACACAGGGTACGAGTCGGCATCCTAGAAATACCATGTGTTGGATCCGGAGTCTTACCTTTTAACACTAGTTTTAAAAAGTCTAAACAATTTTTTTTAAATAAGGGAGTAATACCCAAGGGAAAGGTAAAGATCCAACTATTCACCCTGGAGCTAAGGGTAAATACAATGGCATACTGGATTCCTTAACCTTAGTATGGCAACTGGTCTAGGAGAAGGAAAATTCTGAATTCAATCCTGTTAAACACCGCTTGAAAATTGACCTTGTGTCGCATCCTGTTTGTGTGGAGGAATTGGGTAAATACATATTGTAAAATTTGCTGACTAACGAAGATAGAAGTTTGATTATGTTATAAGTAAAAAAAAAGTAAAGTCGACGGGGCGACCTAAAGTCGGTATCAGCCAGTCAGTGAAGGAGTCTATCCCCTTTTCAATAGCGCTAGACCAAGGAGATTGTTTTAGCATCTGAGGTGGTGCGCCACACCTACCATCAGCTCCTTACTTTACCGCACAGATCCCTGTGCTACTCATACGCTGAGTTGGCGAGGACCGGTATCGAACTAGGAACCTTGTGGTTTCTAGCCGAACGCTCTACAGACTGAGCTAAACCGAGGCCACCTATATATATATATTTTCAGAAAACCATCACCTCTCTAATTTTAATTATGGCTTCTCTTGAAATGTTTTATGTTTTTTAATCTAACCCATAAACTAATAACGTACATACTTGCAATTATAACTACCTAATATTCACCATTTAAGATTTTACAAGTATAAAGAATACTATTTACCCTATAGCTGTTATAATTAGGCTGAAATGATCTGAAATCCAGCTTTTATACTCGTCATCATCTTTAAACAATACACTTCTTTATTCCATCCTTCTCTTGACTGAATCCTTATGTCTTCCTCTTTTCTTTAACTCTGACAACTGGTAATACACTAATTGCTTGTCAGCCATCTGCAATTATGCCATAATGGCTTTCAGATTGTCTCCTTAACCAAAAATACTATCATACCTGTTTCTTTTCTCTCTCTCGCATGGAAGCATCATCAGGATAATAATGAACTATCTCACTTGACAAGAAATCAACGAGCATCTCTCTCCCTCCCCCTCCTCTCTCTCTTTCTCTCTCTCTCTCTCTCTCTCTCTCTCTCTCTATATATATATATATATATATATATATATATATATATATATAAGCATAAGAAAAAAGAAACGGAATAAAAAAGTACCTCATTCTAATGAACTTTAAAAAAATTTATTCCTTACAGGACCATACGACTATATTACACTAAGAAAGACAGGAATCCACTTTTCCCGCCCCCATCTATAGGGTAAATGGAATTCTTTATACTTGTAAAATCTTAAATGGTCAATATTAGGTAGTTATAATTGCAAGTATGTACGTTATTAGTTTATGGGTTAGATTAAAAACATAAAACATTTCAAGAGAAGCCATAATTAGAATTAGAGAGGCGATGGTTTTCTGAAAAGATATACAGATTTGGATTCTGTAATTTTTTGAAAATTGTATAAGGTTTCCATGAGAAAATTAGTTTCTTAATCATTGTATTATCATTTACTACAACCTCCAGGTTAGGATGTGACACAAGGTATTTTTAATGTAGGAAGCCACGTACAAACCTAAGTTCATGCGATAGCTGGTAAAAAAATGTGTGGATTCAATCGGATCACGCTGTTAATTTTTCCCGCGGTCTTGGCCGGCTGAGAATCATTAATTCTAAATCATTTTATTAGACTGAAAGCCAACTTTTATGACTAGAAAGCCCAATCAAACTGTTATTTCGCACATAGTACAGGGAGAAAATGATTCATGCCTTCCCGAAAAACTTTAGTAGGAAGTGAACACGAAAGGTCTAGCTGAGACTGAACTTACTTTCACTAATTCTGCTTTTCATGCCAGTAGCGATTACACAAATCCGAAATTCCATTATCTAGACAATCTTTTCTTATTTGTTTTACTGAGAAGGGAAACCTTTATAGTAACATTATAATATATTTTCTCCATCGTTTTTCTAAATGTTTTTTTTTTACCTAATCTAGTAATAATAGATATATTTTATCTTGTTCCGAATTTCTTTCCCTAAAATATATTTTGCCAAATCTCCTAATAAAAATAGTATTTCCCCCTAAAACAATGACCTTATCAATGATAGAAAACATCTGGTTTAATTGTTTTGTGTTGTGGCCAAAATACAGGAAAAGGCTTAGGTTCTGCGTTGTGTGTGTAATATCTGCTGTATTGGAATTTATTTTCTTCCGAACTTCTCTTTTCTGTTTTTGATTCACTGCTTCTTGATGCACAAATCAAAAGAATCTAACTTCTTTGGGATTTTGGGAATTGTATTGATCGAATAAAGTCAAAATGAATCATTCCGAGCATATTAAAACCCTTTTTGAAAATCCACATCAAATGATAATGGATTATTATTTAATCTACTCGTCTGTGATGTTTCTTCTGAAATGATTGGGAAACAGGTAGTCGAGCAGAAAATTACCCTTTGGGATTTATGCTATTCTAGACACAAGAACTTCATTAGAAAGTTTTAAATGTTTGGCACCAGTTTTACTATAAAGCTACTCTCACAACATTCTGCCATCAAAGTTGATATTTCTGTGACTTCAAAAAAAAAAAAAAAGAAAAAAAAGGCAGGGGTTATACAGAGTGTGTTTGGGATGGAATCAAAACTAGAATCATTTTGGTAAAAAAATATAAAAGAGATTAATGGAATGATATTTTGGTATAGATACGAAGAGTCTGAATTAGATAAGAGAAAATACAGAAAAAAAAAGACCCACACACAGTGATATATTTATATAAATATATGTATAAATGTATGTATACAATCATGATTAGAACTTAAAGCTAAAAGTATTTTTACTCAGTAAAATGTTTACAGGGATCTATGCAAAACTATGCAAGGTAATATCAAAATATTTTCAAGAATGAATTAGGATAATAATAAAAGTAGGATTCGAACACATGACAAAGTTTTCTTTTGCCAATACTCTGATGTGTCGCATGCCAGAAGATTGGCAACGTGAAACTGAGAGTCGTGAGTTTTTATTTTGTTATTATTATTATTTACTCCTTTTGAGTTTTCACATCAGTGTTAGCTGATGGTCTTTCACTGGAGTCTGAGTGAGAGCAAGTCTCCTCAGGTCTCCAGCACTCTTCTGAGTATTCTGGCAGATTGCAGCAGTGCAGTGTTCTGAATGGTTTCAATCCTTCCTCTGATATCCAAACTTTCCAAGCCCTTTTCTAATCCTTTTGGGACCGTTCCAAGTGCACCAACTACAATTGGTATCACTTTGATATTATTATTATTATTATTATTATTATTATTATTATTATTATTATTATTATTATTCATTGAACATATAGTAAACATATTTGCTTATAACAATGGAATTATCAATGTCATATAGTTGATATTCATACTGGAAATAATATACTTCGAAATGAATTTACTGTACAAACTATGTAGAAATAAGAATTATAAGAAAAACTGAATTTCACTTTTAATAACAGTCAATAGCTTTTAAGAGATCGACCCAAAGCTCCACCAAAATTGTAATATGACTTGAGAAAACCAGAATATACGAAGATAAAGTGTAGTAACTGTTCAATCCAAATTAATTATATTCTTAATCTCTTTTTTTCCTTTTGATAATCATGGCTTGGGGAGGCTTAATCTATCGTTTCAGGTGTTAATTATCTTAAATATTAGCAATTTAACTCTTTGCCTAGAAAAGTTTCCCCACAGCTGTAAAAAATATTCTTGGTATTTTTTTAACTGTATGATTGAATATTTCAAAGTTCACTATATATTCACCTCAGAAAAAACAGCAAAAGATGACAGGGGTGTTCACGTAGGGATTTTCAGTATAAACAAATGAAACGTGTGAGAGTGGCTGCCAGTGGTTTACAGTAGGATCGCACTGTTGGGAAATCCGCTGTGAGGGGTTTAAAGTAGGCAAAGAGTTAAAGAAAATTTTAATTATGAATGTTTTCCAATTAGCAAAGGTAGAGTTGAATAAGATTACTGTAAAGAGACAGCACGTAGGTTCTTGTTTTAGAATACAATATGTTTTACTTCGCTCTGTTTATGATATTTTCAGATATGCAGAAATATTCGTTGTTTTTTTTTTACCTCATATATATATATATATATATATATATATATATATATATGGTAGATTTTGTCTTAAAATCTAGCATTAGAAAAGTAAAATTTTACTGAAATAGGCACAAAGATTTTTTGCTAAAACTTTCTGTCCAAAAAAAATGTAAAACCCTTCTGGAAAGCATTGAGGAATTTTATCACAAATTAGCACATGCTTGATCTAGAAAGCCATTTTAAAAATATGCAACACGATTTCGATGTGTTCATTGCGAGGTGGCCTCTAACGGATTAATGGCACTTCAATTTATTTCAATGGGGATATTGATTTAATATACGAGAAAATTGAGTCACGGGCATAACAAATTAATCTTGTAAGCCAAGGTACCACTGTACTTGTTAGTGTTACGTAGCGGCCTTCTTCGCTACTCTAAATCATGTAGGTAAGTAGTCGTTGCGGGTATGTATGGTCACGTGGCGAAGTATGTGTAGTAGTCAGCTACTACCGACTACTGGACTTCAATAAACAACAAATACGTATGTTCAAAAATAGGACCCTTCTTTATTTTCTTCGGTGTGTGGGTGGTGAAGGCGCAGAGCTTACAAGGAGTGCACGATGGGTGGTTGCTGATGGGAGACGTGAAGTGTCCTTTTGGCTGCCGGCTGGCGTCTCTGGGGTCTGACTCTCTTCTGTCTGCTGTCAGCTTGACACTCTGGCTTTTGTATTGACGACACCCTACGCATATTTATCTTTTGATCTGATAACGGACGTTTGTTTTATCTTCTCCCCGCTTCCTTGACAGGAAAGAATCGCTTTCGTTTTCCCCTTTTTTTAAATATATATTTTTATATTTTTCTTTGTCTTTTTGCCGGAAGCTTCGTTGTCTGGCCGAGGACAATACAGCATTAGGGTAATACCATCAAGCATTAGTGCTAAGGAAAAGAAACTAAAAATATGACCCCTTTGTCTGTTGAAATGCCAGGAATCTCTATTCACTTTTATATCTATTTGCAGATTATGCCAGTGGCTTGAATCTGGAAGATGTAACTCCCATTTTTTCAGTGAGTGATGAGGGCGATGTGGGTGTTGAAGAAGAGGAAGTTTACCCATGCAAAAAAGGTAATATTAAATGTCTGATAAAAATGTCATTCTTCAAAACACCGATCAAAATGATAGAAACAAAATTTTTAAAAATCTGAGATTGCCAGAAATTCTAGATTAGGAATGTATACACGTCCTCTTACATGAACACTATTTTAAGAATGGCCAATGTCTGGCCGTAGTCTATAGTGTAATATCGGTCTTTGACATTGTGGGAAAACATAAGAAAATAGAAGTGGTTTCTAATATGTAAATTATATTTGCTGATAAAAACAAAATACTTTGTGAGTGTGTAATGCGCAAGGTATTTTGTTCATCGATTACCTTGGGAAAGGAAGAACCATCAATGGCGAATCTTATATAGTATAATTGGTGCGTTTGAAAGACGAAATCGCCAAAAAACGGCCACAAATGAAAAAGAAAATGTGCTCTCTCACCAAGACAATGTACCGTTTCACAAGTCGATCGCAACGATAGCAGAACTACATAAACTGCACTTCGGATTGCTTCTGCACCCATCCTATTCTCCAGATCTGGCCACCAACGATTACTGGCTGTTTGCAGACCTCAAAAGAATGCTCCAAAGAAAGAAATTTGGCTCTAATGAAGAAGTTTTATCGGAAACTGATGCCTATTTTGAGGCCAAAGACAAATCGTTCAACAAAAAAGGCATTGAATTGTTAGAGACGCGTTGAAATCAGTGTATTTCTCTAGGAGGCTTTGTTGATGAATAAAGTGGATTTTTGCCTAAAAGTTGTTGTTTTATTATTTAGGCCCGGGACTTATTGAGTGATGTGTTAGTACTTAATTAAAATATGTTCATGATGATAATGATGCTGATGATCATCATCATGATAAAATTCAACCTAAAAAATATCTTTTCCCAATTCCCGTCCAGGATCTGAAATATTTTTAACTACTACAAATGGTCTGTTTAATAACCGCGCAGAGCCACGGTATCCATCTTTTGTTTTGTTTGTTTTGTTTTTAATTCAAGGATACCTGATCATTCCATTGTGTTATTCTCTTCAATTCACATGCAAATGAAATGATTTCCAAGTTAGAAAATGGAGACAAAAATTAAACGAAACAAAAATTTTAAGCTTTGTTTCTCACTGTAAATTTCACAATAGTTTCTCTACGTCCTATTCCAGAAATGACGAGCTGAAAAAAAAGTGAAGAAGCTGTTGAAATAAAAAAGAAAATACACTTATGAATTGCATCATTAAGTATTTTGTGAATACTTAGGTAATAAGAATGAAAAAGTTCTATTATTACAATTCTTTTATTCTCTTTTCACTCACTAGATCAACGAATACACATATACACACTTACATAAAAAACCTTACTATATATATATATATATATATATATATATATATATATATATATATACACGCCACACACACACACACACACACACACACACACAATACATATATATATATATATATATATATATTATATATATGTATGAGAAATAATGACAATAAACAAAGCAGGTGAAAAGTCTCAATCAACGCTTTTATTCATTCTCATTCTTTTTGGAATGAAACAGTATTAATTCTATTATTCTTTTTCCACTTCATTACCGATGTTTTTCCTCTTCCAAAATTTTTAAAAAAAATATCATTGTACACTTGAATTAAAGATGTATTTCAAATATGTTTAAAAATAACAAGTCGATAAAGAAGAACCACTGAAAGTGATGAATAACATTGTTACTCTTTTTAAAAGAAATTCTATGAGCATTTAAATATGAAAGACTTTATGAAAATGACATGATTAAAGGTAGAATCAAAATGTATGAATAATGTAATTCACTTTTAACGCCAAGTTAACAATTTTCAAATGTTGACAATTTGTAGAAGTGGAATAATTCAAAAATATAATTGGCCTTATTATCTACAATGCTGTGTTACATAATTATTAGATACCTAATATTTATGGCAATAGTGTAGAAATCAAAATGACCGTTATAAGCTACAGCCCATTGCCTTGAAGGATGAGTGACGGCGCTTGACCTCACTCTCACCTTGCCTTCCGGGGATAAATTGTGAGAACCGGAAGGCATGGAACCTGTCTTCGGTTTAAGGACAGTAAGTTTAAGTCAGTTAGCAAGTAGGAACCGAGCTCGTAGGATGTGCGCAGATGTCTGGTTTGGGGATTTACAAATAAAGTAACATCAAAGTAAATCGAAGTCTTGTGTTTATTACCTAAAAACTAACAATGACACAGGGCTTCTGATAAGGAGAAATCCCTAACAGAAACCAGACCCGAAGTCCCCAAGAAAGTCCAGACCTTAGAAGAGACCAGACCAAGATGTTAGAAGATAGAACCAAAGCCGGCCAGAAGAAAAGACGACTAGAAGTAAGAAGTAAGAAAGGATATACAACAGCTGGATTTACTTGTAAGCTAAATAAACCCTACCCCGCTGGGATCGTAGAATACAGCGACTGCACCTCTACAGAGGGATAAGCCCTCCCCTAATTGTGCAAGGCAACAGGTGACAGGATCAAATGCGGTCAGGAATGTGGTTAGCACTAGTAGAATTTACTACGGGTTGGTGCTAGGACGGCAGTGGGAGTATCGACTGCTGGTTAGATAGGATCAGGTGGGCTGGAGCACAATCGGTAGTGACAGGATCAACTGCGGTTAGGCAGATTGGCCGCGAGCTTGAGCGCGAGCTAGTAACAGTATCGACGGTAGTAAGTGAGGATCAGTAGCATGCATGAGCGCTATTAGCAGTGGCAGGATAATGTGAGGTAGTAATCCCTGGAACAGATAGTACTCGTTGACCATCTCTACAAAGCTTGTTTTAATCGGGTATGTTTTACATAACCTAAGCATAAAGCCTGGAATTCAGTTAGGGAACGGGGGGGGTGACAAACATAGTCGGGAAATTCTATCTTCTACTCTAGCTAGTTCCATTCACCGATCCATGCTAATAAAAACATTATATCCTATTTACACCAAAATACCCCAAGCACTCTATGCTATTATTTTTAAATCCCAATCGTATGAGGGAGAACAAGTATGAATATATTTACACAATTTTAAGAAACAAAATTAAACAATGGATAAAGGGGGTAGGAGTAGGTGGGAGAAAATGAAAAAAAAAAAATAAAAATAAAAAAAAACAAAGAAAAGGAAAAAATAAAAACAAGGCTTGTGATGTTTCAGTTCCCAGTTATCCCCTGATATATATCGGAACAGGAGACTGCTGTCCGGTTTCCTGAGGATCAAACGCAAGCCGTTCAGTTCTTCTAAGTTAGGTGTGGGTGTTCTTACAGTATGGTCTGGGTGAAAAGATAGAGCTGTTTTAGGTGAGGATAGCTTTGGGCTTTACAGTAAATTACTCTCCTGGAACGGATGTTGGACAAGAAAAAAGGCAAGTTGCAAGTCCTAAGGGAAAACCACAGGAAAAATGGAAATATATTTTATCCTTTTAGCTAGAGAAATTTTGATGTCTGCTGGTGACTAAGGTTTCGGATATTTTATAGACACTGTTCGTCTATTTATGGTGGGGTTCCCAGTTCGAGAGGGCCATGAGCAGCGACAGCGAAAATATATTCAATTTCTGACCTCTTTCTCCCACACGAGCCTTTTTTCACATCTTAATTTAAGTTTAAGCTGATGCTTAAAGTAACCCGACCGGAAAAAAAGACTGGTCGTCATACAAGTCCCTCAAGCGTGTCGTCCAAATTACAATTAGTCCCGGCTAGCTCAGTGAAAAACACCTTTAGTTTTACACGTGAGAACGAAAGACTGACGCTGTCCACGACGTATTCCACGTTGAGCAGCACCAGATGGTTGGGCTCGATACGAGCAGTGACCATTCTAACGTTTTTCAAGAGCATATGAACCATGCAAAAATGGAAGAACATGTGCTCTAGTGTTTCACCCAAGCCGCTGTCGTAATAGGGCTTTGTAGCCCACATTAGCAAGGGACACCACATTCCGGGCAACCAGGTGTGGGGAACTTGGATATGTTGAGAAACACCTGGTGCACCTCCACTGAGAGCGGACTTCCTCCAACGACAATCCGAGCCAATATGGGATCGATTCCGTACCGGCACTTTCCACAATATCCCGACCAAATGCCCTGCAAGGCCATGAAAGGTCACTACATCAAGGTAATTGACGAAGGGCCGCATGGCATTCAGCCATGAATTGCACTTGTCCCAGGGGCCTACGACGACTAGCAGCCCCATAGGATCACAAAAGCTCTGAGAAAGCGACCCAGACTCTTGACGACTACGATGTCAATTCAGGAACGTAAGCCTATCGGTGGCTCTGTGAACCCCCATTGCAAAGTCGTTTTGTGGAAATATATCTGCGGACCATTGGCCGGTCTTTTCCACAAGAGCAAAATCAGGAACCGTTCGAGTGCCAATAGCGAATCGGCCGGGATAGATAGTACAAACAATCGGTAATAGATCAAAGGCAAATGTACGTGGAGAAAGCATCCGACTGACCTTCAAGGACTACCGCCTTCGAAGCCAAATTTGAACCGACCCTTTGAACTTTGCATTTACATCCGACCAATTATGATCAATCTGGAAATTCGATCCAAATTACACGCTGAGACGCTGAATATATGCAGTTACAGGTTGTCAAGATCGGGCAAACTAACGAGTAACTTCCGGTCATTTCCGGTTACCAAATAAAAAGTTATCGTTTAAGACACTTTAATTACAGCAGAGTTTAATTATATTAGAGTTGATCCTGTCTTGAAGTAGAACGTTGTATAATCCTTCTCTGCTATTCCTTTAAGCAGTCCTTCCAACAAGCAATTTCAGGACAAATCATTAACAACTTTAAATAGTAAATTGAAGACTTGATTATGGTTTTTTGATTGGCCAATTCAGCCACCGATGTTTTGGAACAGACTATAAATATAAGTCGTAGTCTTTAGCACACCTTATACCTAAAAGTAATCCAACATATACAATGGACAACATATGATTGTCAACGGGTTAATAATGCATTGGGTAAAAAGGTATTCGGGGAGAATATTGTGTGTACACACACGAAGCTCTCTCTTTTGAATATAAAGGTGTGTACACACAAAAATCCCCGTGTTCTTGAAAATAACAAAAAAAGATGGAACCCAGAGAGACAACACCCAGAGTGAGAGAGAAAGGAGATGCGCGACAGGAGAGACGCATAAAACATAATACAATCCAATTCTAAGATATAAAAACAGGCTATGCAAGAGTTTTGGGTAGTCTACCTCAATCCTGTTTCTGGTGTCCGTGGTATATGATAATCTTCCAGAATCTGAAAACGACCCCGTTCTTAAGTTACTGCTTCTGTTGTAATTAAAATGAATTATTCATTCAAAGTTAGTAACTAATAGCTAAACCACATACTCACTCAACTGTCTCTAGTATAAAAACCACTGTTTGGTATCGGTGAAACTTAACCGTTCAATAGATTAAATGAAGAAAATATGTTCACTAACTTACTGATCTTGGGATATAAAATCACAGGAGTTGAAATTTTAAGAATTAACGAAATAAATCCCTGGTCATACTTATAAAATCTTAGCATATCCTGGGTATGACACTAAACTACATCTGATAGTGAGGCTATTGTTCAGGAAATCTGGGTGTGTGTGTGGCATTACTCCTAGGTATACTTTGGCACTGAGTATTATCAATGTAAAATAATACTCTTTATGTTGGTATATTTGCTCTCATCCCACTTATGAAGGCTTGACACAAGGACATTTTTATGTGGGTCCACCCACAAGCCGAAGCTCCATGGGTGGTTAGTGGAAAAAAATTGCGTCGATCCCGTCGGCATTCCCCCACAAGGCACTGGGCAATAAACCCTAAGTAAGTAAAATCATCAAATTCATTAAAGGATTAAAAAATAAAACAATTTGAAATGTAAATATATATAAAATAAAACAAACTATATATAGATATATAATACCAGTCATGTATTTATTAAAACTTTTTTAAAAAGCAATGAGGACTGTCTAATGCTACATGTTCAAATTTTCAGTGTATGTATTCGATGTTATGACGATTTTGGGTAATGTGACGTAAGCAGTGACGTAGTATTTGTTACAGACAAAAACCGGAAGTGAATCTCCATTATTAATAGATTTAAACTTATATTGTATAGGGGAATGCACCAACCGTACTTCGCAGAGAAAACTAATATAGAAATCAATTAAAATAATATTAAAATATGTAATAGAAGTGAGAGTGAATTACCGGTAGCCAAATGCATTCGCTGTCTCGCGTGTCGCGAGAGCCATTCGCAAAACTGTGATTTTATGCTACAGGCATATTTGCATAAGATAGCAGCGATACATTTTAAAAACAGGCGAGTGGACGTGGGGTAGCAGTTCGCCTACAGGCTTCGCATGTGTGACGTTGAAGTACTTGAAACCCGGTGGTAGTCGTTACTTCTTGTGTGTACTGAATGTTTTGTGTGTTAGTTGGAATTTACAAGATTGTTGTAGTAGTTTCAATTTGTTTTTTGTAAACTGTACTATTAGAAGATAAGTGTAATATTCGTTCTTCTTTAGTTTTGCTAGTATTTCTAATTTAATATAAGATATTATTACATTAAAACTTAAATACTTGCGCACAAGTGCGCATACTTTTGCTACTAATGCTAAGAAGTTAAATTTTTTCAGATGCTAAAAAACAATCTCCTTGGTCTTGCACTTGTGAAAGGGGGATAGACTTCCTTGCTGTTTGGTTGAAACCGATTTTAGGCCACCCCGAAGACTTTACTTCATATAACTTAAAATCCTGCTCATAGGGTGGGTTTTCAGCTAGTTTTAATGATTCACTTTATTACTGTTGCTTTTATAAATCAGAGATTTTGTTTTGTTTGTAGGGCGGAATGGGTTCTCTTGGTAGGGCAACCAATCTATGAGAAGGAAAACTGAATTCAAACACACACACACACACACACACAAATACCAGACTTAACAGTGTCCCGGGTATGATGTTAACAGCATCTAGTGGTGAGGTTCAAATTCTGAAGCTCTGGGGAGTGTGGAGTACCACGTCATGGCCATTACTCCCAGGTCTACTCTGACTCGGAGTGGTAGTACCTGTTAGAGTGCCATCTATGTCCTGGGTATGATGTTAAACTGCAACTAGTGTTATTTGTCTTAAGTTGCTTGAATTTTTGCTTGAATAATTTGAAGGTAATTACAATGCGTATGAAAAATAGAAACAAAAAGATGTTATTTTTGTCTCATCGATTTCGAAGCATATGATTTGAAAACCTCTACAAACTATAACTAACAAAAATAGGGAGAGGAGGTGTTTTGTTTTTTTAAATTTATTTAATGGGAACATTTCTCTTGTAATTGACTTCTTATTTATCTATGCATGCTTAGAAACTCTGATGATGAAGTTTATGCTTCGAAATCGATAAGACAAAAATAACATCTTTTTGTTTTTATTTTTCATACGCATTGTATTGGCCTTCAAATTATTAATATATTAAAAAGTAGTATTTGTCTTAAGTTGCTTGAATTTTTCACGTTTATTGGATTCTGTTCATGGATTCTGCTTGTACTTTCTGTTTTATATCCCAGATTCATTTTGTTTTAATTTTAAAAAAAGAAGAAGAAGGAAATCTCATACCGAATTCGTAAACATTGACTGATTTCATTCTGAACATTAATTTGTTCAACATAATTTTCTTTCTATGTTGACGGCTTCAACGTTGAGACCTTTTGTTCAAGTTGGTCACTGTTTTGAACTGTTCTCCACTTTGCACGTGTCGGGTTAGACTGAGATTATGTTTTATGTCCAACGACAGAGATTTGCAATAACATTTAATTACACAGCTGTCATCTTCAGTTTTATGAGCAAGTGTAATTGAACCAAACAACGAAAAACACTACAATTTTCTGTCATTATCTCTATCTGTGTACAACCATCTTTTATGATGTATTTAAAAAGAATGTTCAGTATATTAAAAATACGGGTATTCTCTCTGTCTCATATATATATATATATATATATATATATATATATATATATATATATATATATATATATAAGAGGGTGTCAAAAAGTAATGCCATTTTGTTTAGGATAGGTATAATTACCGACACAGGAATATGTATCATACATCAAAATGAAGCTGGTCCTCTGTGAATCACATCTCTACTCCTCCACATAGTCACCGTTTCTCTCAATAGCAACATTCTACCTTCAAATGAGAGCATATATCCCTGCCCCATAAGATTCTGTTGACTGTTCTTTAAGCCATTTCTTCTCTAGATATTTAATTTCCTTATCACTGGAATAATGTTTGCCTCTCAAACCCTCTTTCATGGGTCGAAGAGATAATAATCTGAGGCAAACTTTATTCCAGTGACGAGGGAGTGAAGTCTGTACTGCAGAAATAGCTCAAAGAACAGTCACCAGAATTTTACAGGGCAGGAATACATGTTTTCATTCGAAGGTGGAACCTTGCCATTGAGAGAAACGGTGACTCTGTGGAGAAGTAAGGATGTGATCTACATCTTCATCTAGATAAAGCTGTTTCACCTCGCGCTAATGCCCTTTTGAAAGGCTTGGATACATTTCTTCTCCGACCCCACTATTAGGTTGTTACAAAAACAATGGCCGATTGAAGTGCTTGGTTTTGAAATGTCATTTTAACAGATTTTTGTTTATTTCAGCTGAATTTTTGCATATATAATAATTAATGTGAGCTCAAAAACAAAATTTAATTTATTTTCAGATAGAAAGTATTTTTGAAAAATAGGAGCCTTCAAAGATGAATATGCCTAAACATGACCTTTGCATTCTTATGTTGCATGTGTTCAAGCTTGGGCACAATGCCTCCGAAACTGCTGCCAATATCAACAAAGCATGGGGAGATGAATCCACAAGTGATCGGACAGTACGAAGGTGGTTCCAGAAATTCTGCAGTGGAGATGAGTCTTGAAGATGAAGAAAGCGGACAGGCATACAGTCCTGATAATGAAAAATTACAGGCAGTTGTTGAGCAAACTCATCGACAAAGTATCAGAGAGGTGTCTCAGACACTTGGTGTCAGCATCTAAACAGTTTCACACCATTTATAGAGTATTGGAAAGTGAAAATCGCGATAAATGGGTTCTTGACCAAATAGTCACTTGTAATACGAGACCTTACCACATCCTCCATATTTTCCCCATCTTTCACCTACTGATTATCATTTTTTAGGCACTTAAGCACATTTTTAAATGGTAAAAATTTTCGATTCAAAGAAGAGGTGGAATCATCATTTAAAGATGTTGTTGCATCACAGCCAATAACTGTTTACCAACGCAGAATAAATGACCTCGTAGATCGATGGCAGAGATGCATAGCTGCCCAAGGCTCGTATTTTGACTAATTTTAACATTTCTACTGTTAATGTTTCAACAATAAATGTATGTATTTGAAATCGGCCATTATTTTTGTAACAAACTAATAGTAATAGATTTATATAGTTAAAATAGTTCACAAGACGAAAATTGAATTCAAACCTGCAATATTTCGCTTCAAATTTGATCTATGTTGTAACTTGAATACTGCAGGTTGATACAAAACAAATTAGGGCAGAAGATTAATAAGATTGTCAGACACATTTAGGTTTTAATATATTAATAATTTGAAGGCAATTACAATGCGTATAAAAAATAAAAACAAAAAGATGTTATTTTTGTCTTATCGATTTCAAAGTAGAAACTTCATCTTCAGAGGTGTTGAAGGAAAATTTTCGGCAACCCATTTTAGCACGTCCTTCTGATAGTTTGAATAGTCTTCTTGTGATCGCAAATTCTGCCTCGCTCAGGCGTAGGGATAAAAGTAATTGGTAATTTGCTTGAAGCATTGTTAAGTATATTATAATATATTAATGACTTGAAGGCAATTACAATAAAAATAACATCTTTTGTTTACCACACAAAGAAAAACGTAAGCACGTACATTTCTGATATGAACCTCTGATGATGAAGTTTATACTTCGAAATCGATAAGACAAAAATAACATCTTTTTGTTTTTATTTTTTATACGCATTGTAATTGCCTTCAAATTATTAATATATTATAACATACTTAACAATGCTTCAAGCAAATTACCAATTACTTTTACATTTAGGTTTGTTTTGGTTTCTTCATCTGATGGCTTATCAACCTTCCTGTGATATATAATGCCAAATTCAGCCTAATAAAAGAACAGTATTGGCACTATTTAACCCATAGCCAGGTATGAGGGACCCATACCTTTTCTAAGGGCATTAGTCCGAATGTGAGCATAATAGCGTGACTGGAGTTCGAACTAGCTTACCACGATATCATAGTCCAGCACATTAGCCACTATGCCACCTACACATTTAGTGACACAGATATCTAACTAGTGAATCTCTTTTATGACTTGCATATTTATTTTTTATAGTAAACTATTTGGTGTAAATTTTTAATTGATCCCAGAGAATGTCAATCCTTGCAGATATTATCCTTGCAAATATTCCCTGTTTGACCAATTCAATTACTACTTTATTTTAAGAATTTATTTGTCAGAATCATGTAAAATAGCTTTTATTTCTATCATCATATTCGTACACTTAGTATTTGTTAGCAGTAACTGGTGTAACGGTATTTGGTGTAAATTTTTAATTGATCCAAGAAACCTTTAATCCTTGTAAAGATTCTCTGTCTTTGATCAATTATAATTACTAATTTATTTTAAGAATTTCTAATGTCAGAATACAAGTACAATAGCTTTTATTTCTTTCATCATATTCGCAGGAGGTCAGAAATTTACATACACTTTGTATCTATTAACAGTGTCTATTTGGTTTGGTTTGTTTTACGGCATATCAACTTCAGTGGGTCATTTAATGCCGACAAGATTTTAAATAAATTTATTCTTAATGGATACTCATTTTTTTATAAACAGATTTTTCTATTTAATCCATAAATGGGACCACATGTCCGGTAACACCACTCCGGTTCAGAGTGGACCAGGGAGCAATGGTGATAAAGGTGCTCCAGATTCCCCAGACCTCCAGAACCGGAACCTCACCATCAGATTAACGTCATTCCCAGCCACCGCCTTCTAGCACCCATATAATAAAAAGGTTTGGGGCTTGCCATAAGGGCAATAGGGTTGGGGCAATCATATAGGTTTGACATGAATCGCCGATTGATCGGTGGATGCTTCTCCGACCGCCCGTCCATCCTTAGTAAGGCTCTAAGTGGAGTGTTGCATGTCATGGACTGCTCATCCACCAGGAATCTGTCCTTAAGCACTACAGCTCGCCATCCACGGCCAACAGCTGGCTCCATTGTGGGGGGGGGGCGTCTTACCCCTCTGCAGAGGTGCAGCCAACAGGACTAGTATCTATGTGCTGTAAACCTTTAATTAACAACAAACATTTTAAAGTAACCCGCTGTGACCCAAATCTTGAACTTTTACCCAGAATTAGCGGGTACTTCAGCTAGTGTATCCTACTGCGTAAAATTTCTGCTTGAAATATAAAAGAGGATGAAACTTTAATTCTTGGCAAGAAATTAGTGGAATCATCCATCAAATAGTGAAGAAAACTTACACGAACATGATAAGATTGCTTTGCTCATTTAGAGACAGAAAGATAATGTAAAAATATCTATTTGGCAAATCTCTTTTCTGTTATGTGAATTTGTTTTGTTTTATACTAACACTTTCTATTCGTATTTGGTGTAAATCTTTAAGTGACAACAAAGATTGGAAAATAGATATTGTTTGTAAAAAGGAAATTTTTAATGTTAAAATGGAATGGATTTTTTAAAAACAATCATCCATTAGTTTGACCGAGTCTTTCTGATTGTAGACTGGCATGTCTTGTTGTTTGTTATTTTGGGTTTTACGGCATGTCAGCACATTGGGTTATTTTATGCCGAAGACTTTTTTGTTATATTCATTCTTGGTGGGTATCAAATTTATTTCAAACACATTTGTTTCTAATTCACCCATAGATGGAGCCCTAATATTACAATTTATGAGGGGTCATAAATTGTAAGCAGAACCTGTAAGTAGAATTGAATTCGGGTCTGTCATGTTAGAGTCACGGGAGCCAGTGGAAATTTACCACTGACTGTTAATAACCCTTGACTCCTAGAGGCGCAAATCTCACGTGCTATGAGAAACGCGTGATTTAGTTTAGAAATTAGATACGGCCTAACCACCAGAGAGCAGACGTACTCTGGGTCGATCTCCTCCACGCGGAAAATCATGGGCTAAATAATAAACTTGATCAAGAGAAAAAACATAAGTCTTGTTTTAATTACAATGACCAAAATCAGCCCAGAAGAAGAAGAAGAAGAAGAAGAAGCCACTCCTTAGTAGAATAATTTAGATAGAAGAAGCAGTTAGAAGAATCAACACATAACCAGGGAAATGAAGATCACCAACATAATCTCTAAAGTAAGTCTCTAATCTGTCTGTCCGTCTCCCCCTTTCTCTCTATCATCTGAGAACTCTCTTACTTTCTTGTTTATATAACCGATTATCGATGTTTGATGTGGGTATATAACACTAACAGGTGGCATGTCCTGTTATGCTCCCTTTAACGTTTTAGGAGTTTACTTAATTATGCCGCCCTGTCGACTGGGGCGTTAGAATTCACTGACTGCACCTCTGCAGAGGAGTAAGACTCCCCAATGGGGCCACATGTTGGCCGTGGGTGGCGATCCGTGATACTTAAAGATAGAGCCCAGGGAAATGAGCAGTTCATGACTTGCAAGACTCCACTTTGGCCCTATATTGGGCTAGACGGGCGGTCGGAGAGGCCCCCTCCGATCAATCGGCTGGTCACGTCAAGCCCTAGCACCTACATGATTCTCCCAACCCTATTGCCCTTATGACAAGCCCCAATCCTCTTTTTATCATATGGGTGCTAGAAGGCGGGGACTAAGAGTCTACATGTCCTGGGAATGACGTTAAACTCTATCTGATGGTGAGGTTCCAGATTTGGAGGTTTGGGGAATGTGGAGCACCCCATTCATCACCATTGCTCCCTGATCCACTCTGGCCCGGAGTGGCAGTACCTGTTAGGGTCCCATCTATGGGTTAAATAAAAAAAAACATGAGTTGATAAACAAATTGTATTATCCATTAAGAATTGATTTATTTCAAAACTTTATCGGCATTAAATGATCCACTGAGGTTAATATGCCGTAAAACAAAACAAAACAAAACTTAATTATGGGGGATATTCTACATATTACCTAATAATATTAGTTGTATAATATTTCACAGGACAATATTAATTTAATATACTTTTATGTTCATAAATCTGAATGTGTAATTGTTTAGTACAATTTTTCGTTGACCCCAAAGATCCTAAATCAGCTGTTTTCTAAGTCTTTCTTTTCATATAGAGCTATTTCAGATTATCATCATCATTATCATCATCATGAAGTTGTGCTAATAGCACAGATTCCCATGACTCTCTCTTCCCGCCCAATAGTATCATTCATCACTCCTAGCAAGTCCTCCACACGGTATCCAGTGTCCCCACAGAGCTGATCAATGTAAATTTATGCTGGTCAGCCTGCTGGTGTGTCCATGTGTAGATGTCTATAACAGAAAGTCACATGAGTTTGTCCTAATTTCTTCAGCAGTGTCCATTATGTCTTATTCGTCTTACTTCGATGGTCTGTGTGATAGGAGGTAAGTGGACGTACAGTTGTTTTTTATGGAGTGCTGCTGTTGAGTATCTGGCCGCCATCCTTGGCCAGTTGCAAAGAACTTAAGGTAAATAAGTAATGAATTATAGAATCCTTTGGTAAGTGAATAAGTCCTGTGACATAGAATCCTTTTGGTAAGTTAATAAGTCCTGTGGTATAGTATCCTTTGGTAAGTGAATAAGTCCCGCGATATGATACTACGTTCCGTCGTCCAAGAAGATCCAAGTAGTAATGCTAGTATGACCAGAAAAGGTCAGTATAAATAACCATATCAGCAGCAGGGCATTGCCAGTGATTGGACAATAGGAATCTTTCCCAGGTCACGTGCTTATAGGCGAGTCTATAAGTAGAAGTGATCAT
Organism: Doryteuthis pealeii; assembly: GCA_023376005.1. Lineage (NCBI taxonomy): Eukaryota > Metazoa > Mollusca > Cephalopoda > Myopsida > Loliginidae > Doryteuthis > Doryteuthis pealeii. Next base: position 5,730,112 of record CM042149.1, on the reverse strand, counting down.
CTGCCACACGCCTTATATTCTAAAAATTCCAACGGCTGCTACTAGGATTTGTTCAAGACAGTATGCAATATCCTTGTGTGGTTCCAATAAAACCTTTTTCTTCAAGTGTTTCTTTAATGTTCAAGTGGTGCAGCCATACAGTAGCACTCATACGATTACAGCATTCTCAATTGAGAATAATTGATAAACATCTTTTTTCTTTTAAGTGGATTTATCTTTTACTATTTGTAACTAGTTATTGTAAATCTTTAATTCACAATTTTGCTTACATCTTATACCTAACTACTGTCCAATATACAATTGTGTGTAAATTAGAAATATCATACAGGAATTCTTGATAGCATTCAACTGTGAAAACAAATGATTAGTAGTAAAATTTTAAAAAAATGTGTTTAAAAAGAAAATGTTTGAAAGTTGAAAATATAAATAATTATTATTGTCGTATACTCTCTTTCTTTACTTTCTTACTTCTATTCTTCTAGCGTCTCTTCTAGCGTCTGGAATTCGTCTTGGGACTTCGTGTCTGGTCTTCCATTGGGAATTTCTCTTTATCAGAAGCCCTGTGTCATTGGTAGTTTTTAGATAATAACACAAGACTTCGATTTAACTTAGATCATATTTTATTCTGAAATCCCCATCAGACTACCTGCGCAGACTGAGTCGGCACCGTGCATAACACGACTTACCACCGTTGTGGCTTTGGCCGATCAGACTAAAGATCTCTTTCTAATCTAAACCGGAAGAGGGTCTTCTCCACCGATTCTCACGATATCCATCGAAAGGATCAGGATGAGGTCAAGCCTTGTCATTCAATCCTTCAAGGCCGTGGGCTGCAACTTATAACAGCCATTTTTCATTTCTACACTACTTTACATAAATATTAGGAATCTAATAATTATGTAACATTATTATCAAACTGAATGAATTATTTCTTTGTTTTAAATTACCCAGAAGAGGTCGATATAGATATATATATCTTGCCCTGTGTAGACGGTTATTACAGCTAGTTTATGAATATATGGATACATTCATGCCTACATGTAAACATCCAAATATCTTTTGATTTATCAGTATATTGATTAGTGTAAAGAAACTAAAACAAAAAGAACATTTTCAGTCTAGTTCATCAAAGTTTTGACAAATAACTAAAAATATTTTATTTTTGATGAAATATTTTTATGCAGTTTACAAAGATTTCTACATTAAGTTAGCGTCAATCAAATATTGATAAGAACAAGAAGCAACAACATAGAATACATGTATATAAGCACACAGGAAAACATCATATATTAGCCGTTAACAAGTATCAAAGAAGTAGCGGGGGTACCTGGTGATGCTCAGAAAAAAAAGGTGAGAGACGAAATATTTTGATAAGATAATTATAGTTTACATTTTAGCAAGATTATATGAATACAGAAATGTTGTTGGCACCTTTCCGTCCACTAAGGACGATGGCGTAGTGTCCAAAATGTTATCTCATATCATTACAGAATATGTTGTTGGCACCTTTCCCCACTAAGGACGATGGCGTAGTGTCCAAATTTTATCTTATATAAATACAGAAATATGTTGTTGGCAATTTCCGTGCACTAAGGACTATGGCATAGTGTCCAAATTTTTATCTCATATGAATACAGAAATATGTTGTTGGCACCTTTGCGTGCACTAAGGACTATGGCGTAGTGTCCAAAATTTTATCTCATATGAATACAGAAATATGTTGTTGGCACCTTTCCGTGCACTAGGACGATGGCGTAGTGTCCAAAATGTTATCTCATATTAATACAGAAATATGTTGTTGCACCTTTCCGTCCACTAAGACGATGGCGTAGTGTCCAAAATTTTATCTCATATGAATACAGAAATATGGTTGTTGGCAGATAAGACGATGGCGTAGTGTCCAAAATGTTATCTCATATTAATACAGAAATATGTTGTTGGCACCTTTCCGTCCACTAAGGACGATGGCGTAGTGTCCAAAATGTTATCTCATATTAATACAGAAATATGTTGTTGGCACCTTTCCGTCCACTAAGGACGATGGCGTAGTGACCAAAATGTTTCTCATAAATACATGAAATATGTTGTTGGCACCTTTCCGTCCACTAAAGACGATGGCTAGTGTCCAAATTTATCTCATATGATAACAGAAATATGTTGTTGGCACCTTTGCGTCCACTAAGGACGATGGCGTAGTGTCTCAAAATGATATAATACACAATGTAAATGGTTTGAAAATGTGGGGAATCATCCTTAAAAATGAATCTGGTTAAAACCCAAAGTTTATTCACAGTAGCTAAATGTGTAAAGACAAACAGTGGTGACAGCTCTTGAAGAAAGGATAACATAATAAACGTTTGTTAATTCCATAAATTTACTGTTCCAGGAAGAAATGAAAAGAAATGGGCTGACTTCTGATTTAGGTCGGAAAATTAAAACGGAATTTTTTTCGGTGGTACCCAATAACAGTTAAACTGCAGTCTATGAATTAACATTTTGCGAATTGGGTTACGGTTTTAGGGGATTAAGGTTGTTTTTAATTACGTATTACTTTAAAAAATAAACAACAAAAAACCAAATTACTAAACATTTAATGTCGAAAAATATTTTGTTAAACTAAGTTTAATTAAAATTATACATTGCAATACTAACACAAACAATTGTCTCAATAATAGATTCAATAATTAATTTCAATGGTTAATTAAATGTATAGTAATTTGGGGTTTATTGTTTATTTTTTTAAGCAATACGTAATTAAAAACAACCTTAATCCCCTAAAACCGTAACCCAATTCGCAAAATGATAATTCAGAGACTGTAGTTAAAACTTTCTGTGTTAATTTTCCGACCTAAATCAGAAGTCAGCCAAGAAATGATTTGCAGATAATTTACTTTTGCGGACTTATAGGTGAAAGTACATCTTTGCAACTAGATAGCAGGTGGTTGGCTTCAGTAGTAGTAGCAAACCTTTTTCTTATTGGAGGATGTTGGCTCTATGCTTTTAGGGTCGCAGTGTGGCTAAGTAGAAGTTGGAGATGCTTTCGTACACGCATCACCATGGACTCATTGTGACAGAGCAGTGTCCCAATGGATCATAGACTGATGTTGAAATCTGCATGCTGAATACACAAATAGGCCGAACTAGGGAATTCAGCAGTTATATTGGAGGCGCAGAAGACCTACCAGGAATTATGACTGATAGGGACGGTTGGTGAGAAAGAGTTATGGATATTGTTGTTGTCAGAGCGACCTGATGATGATGATGATGATAAAAGCATTACGCTAATATACTACACATTCTATTCTCGTAACATTTTGATTTTTATCATGAAAATATAAAGTTCACTTATCTGTATATCACTTATGAGGTATACTGTAATAGTCATGGTTGTAGAAAATGGACTTGTAAACCCGAGTTAAATACTGAATGCGGCTGGTTGCATTTCACATAGCGCTAAAACCCTCTGAAAATGTATGAATCAAACTATTCTTCCTCCAGCTAGGGTAAATATTAGAGAAAACTGGGCTCTTTCACCAGGTTAGGCAACCGGTCTCGGAGAAGGAAAAGTCATAATTCAAACAAGTAAAACTCTGCTTGAGAAATTGACCTTGTGTTACATCCTATTCACGCGGAGGCTTTGATAAATATATATGTATATCACTTACATGGAATTGTCTAAAATGTTGAAGAAAACAACGGCATTTATAGAATTTGTGTCAATGTTGTAAAGGTATTACTGCAGTTTTATACAGGATTTGAACTCGGCACTCCGTGTCCATTTCCTACAACGATAACCATTTCACTACGCTCATCTATCTATCTATTTATATATATCTCTCTATCCCCTCTCTCTCTCTCTTTTCTCTCTCTCTCTCTCTCTCTCTCTCTCTCTCTCTCTCTCTCTCTCTCTCTCTCTATCTATCTCTGCCTGTGGCCGTACGGGTAAGAGGATTGGCGAACGAAAGTTCATTCGGGTCTCGGGCCCGGCCAGAGGTAGCTGTTAAACGGTATAACCACACTGATGAGAGGTGATACCTCGAAACACGTGTCTGTGGATTACTTTATTATATGCTCCCAAATTTGGTTGAGCACTTTAATTAGAAGGGATTTAATTGCAAAATTCACCGTATTCGGCGTACAGCTAAGCCTCGCTTTGTTTACATAAAGTTTGAGGCCTCTAGTGAATTCATATCCGCTTAGAAATGTAGCGATTAAATAGTCTCCTATATTTGACAGCTGCCTGTGGCCGTACGGGTAAGAGGATTGGCGAACGAAAGTTCATTCGGGTCTTGAACCCAGCCAGAGGTAACTGTTAAACGGTATAACCACACTGATGAGAGGTGATACCTCGAAACAGGTGTCTGTGGATTACTTTATTATATATATATATATATATATATATATATATATATATATAAGGTGTATCAAAAAAGTATCGAGATTTTTTGTACATTTGACATACCTTGAATTCTGAAAAAATAATGCTCCATTCATTTTTCATTTCTATCTTGGTAAATACAGCTTTAAACTTTTTTGACACACCTTGTATTTTTCTGAAAAAAAAATGAATGGAATGTTATTTTTCAGAATACAAAGTGTGGCAAAAGTAGAAATAATCTCAATATTTAAACACCTTAGATATATATATATATATATATATATATATATATATATATATTATAGTATCCGAGTACTGCTTCAATCTTTTGAAGTAGTATTATCAATTTATCCAAGGTGTTCAATACTTCATAAAAAGTAAAGTATTTAGCACTCATAGATAAATTACTAATACTACTCCAACGGAAATGTTGAAGCGGTACTTGGATACTAAATGTCTCCACTATCTGAGGTGTTGAACACACTCTACATTTTAATATCTAATATGAATATTTCAACTTTCTATGAAGTATTGAGCACCCTTTGATA
>CM042149.1:5717686-5722686 GCA_023376005.1 Doryteuthis pealeii | reverse complement strand
TATATATATTGGTTTGTTGGTTGGTTTTGAAGGCTGTCACAATGCAAGTGTAAAGAAAAAAAGAAGGTAACTATGATGTTGTTTGTTAACCTGTCACTTTATTCTTAATATTTCGGGATGAAAAATCCCATCAGAAGAAGAATACTCGAACTGAAGTGGTCCTAGCAGTTGCTCAATTTGTTCTGTCTCGGGTCATCCAAATTCTCTGTGAGTGTGGTTGGGGTGCTTGTTTATGTGTGTGTTTGTGTGTGTAAGTGTGTGTGTGTGCGTGTTTGTGTGTGAGTGTGTGTGTGTGTATGCGTGCGTGCTTATGTCTGTGTGTCTGATCATTTCTTTTATTTTATTTTAATTATTATTCCAGATTTGATTTGCCTCTAAGTAAGGTTTTTTTTGTTTATTAACAGGATCATCTGATCTCTTTTTTTATTGATAAGTGTCTGAGATTAACATTCCACACTCACCCACAGTCCAACATATATGTTTTCAATGTATCTCCTCTCTTGCACTGTCTACAATTGACAACCAATTCTTAAAGGACATAACAATAGTCCTTTTTTTTCTCCCGAATTAGCATAATTTTGGTGGTATGAATTCAGCATTAAATGCCTGGCTGAACTTAAGATGTCCTCTTCTTTCATGATATTTATTGGTCATTAATTGCTTTTTCTCTGTGAAGATTGTCTTTTAACACAAAAGAAAAGATTTATTGCATTACTTAAAAACCCATAATATTCAAAAATAATTTTTTGATTTCAGTGAAGTGAGGAGATAAAAATGACAGGGCAATATATTTTCTTTTTCTTCTTTTCTTTTTTGATTTATCCTCTTTTTATGTCAAAACGTCACAAGGTTTATAGCATGAAACATTACCAAAATTAGTCACAGTTATTAAAAGCTTTACTTCAAAGTAACAGAAACTCTAGTGGACCGTAACTATTACTGACCCATATTTTTATTTTGTTTTTCAAATTAAAAAAATGTTCTAGTAGTGCAGGAAGAGACGTGACTTTAAGGAATAAACTAGAAGTGGCTACCCAGTGTCGACTGGGCAGAGGGGGATGGCAAAAAGTTAGTCTCGCAGGTCCCTTATTACTGAATCCGAGTTGGATCCTTGCAGGATGCCCCATTAAAATCCCAAGTAAAAAAATACCTTGCGTTGATTCAGCCAATTTGAAAAGAAAAATTATTGTCTACTATTTAAAATCTTATATGCAAAAGAAATCCTATGCTGTTAATAATTTAAATTTTATTTTTTAATTATTTTCACAAATATAAATCAAACCTTCATTATTTTTGCTAAAAAATACTTTTTACTAGCTCTGATCTAGGAAGATTGTTTTGCTGAGTTGGAGCGCAACACTTACCGTCATCACCCCCCCATACCTATACACACATATCAAATTTCGCAAGGTGGGCTAATTAAGAGTTAAACCAACCCTTATATACTAAACCGGCTCTTAGTAGTAGTAAATTTGGTGGTGTGGCCTATTTTTGGTATCAGATGGACAGCGAGGGAGTATATGTCTTTTCCCCTAACACTAAACTAGGGACATTGTTTTTGCGTAGGAAATGGAGCTGCAGACTGTCAGCTCCCGACTTTACTACACAGATAAGATTACCCAAGCTGTGCTACTCATGTGCTGGATTATCGAGGGTCAGTACCGAACCCAGATCCTTGCTATTTCCTAGGCGAAATCTCTACCGACTGAGATAAACCACACATTAAGATTTACATATTACTTTAATGTCACATCAACTCCTTATGGGTTATTTAATGTTAAAATTTGATTCTTTTGTAAATGTTTGTTCATAATCATAACTATATTTTCCATGTTCCATTACAATTCTAAAACATTGCACTAATTTTTCTTTAATCCTGTGGTTACACATGGGAGTGGCCGGGTTAGCTCAGTCGGTAGAGCGTTCGGCTAGAAACCACGAGGTTCCTAGTTTGATACCGGTCCTCGCCAATTCAGCGTATGAGTAGCACAGGAATCTGTTCGGTAAAGTGAGTAGCTGATGGTAGGTGTGGCGCTCCACCTCAGATGCTAAATAGAATCTCCTTGGTCTAGCACTATTGAAAAGGGGATAGGCTCCCTCGCTGACCGGCTGATACCGACTTTAGGCCGCCTCGACGACTTTACTTTTTTTTATATGGCATTAAGAATTCCTATCTAATAAATATAATTTTCAAACATATCAATTTGACACAGAGATAAAACATAAACAGCGTCCAACACTCCAGATTAGAGTGGATCTAAGAATAATGACAATAAAGGGATACTCTACACTCGCCAGAACTCCAGAAATGGAGCCTCACCACGCGATGTAATATAGTGCCATACACAGAGCAATTTAAAGTTCACAGGAAAGAAAATAATGAAGATCATAGTTTTTTTTTGTAAGAATGTCTAATGTAAACGTTGAAAAATATCATTTTTCATGTGGAAATTTGAGTTTAACATTAATGGTAATTAATGTAGACAGAAATTAAACTTGTGAATATTTATCTATTTACAACTAGAAGAGATATGTGGCGTTTCCCGGGATTTAAAACTTTAAAAATAAATATCTTATCTATATTTGTACATAGACAAATAAATATTTTTGTATACATTTGTTTTATTATCATTAAATTATATTATCACGTATTTTTGATTGTTTTTTTAATCATTATTGTTTGTATTTTTCTTTCATTTGATTTTTCTTATGTGTTATTCTTTTTTACTTGGTCTTATATTTTGATAATTTCCGAAATTATTTTTTTAAATATTTTATATACCCTTATATATTTATTTCCCTTTTATTATGGGAAATGAGGGGCAAAATGTTTTACTATCCTCTAGAACAAAAATAGAGTTTGGATTTAAGGAGCTTTCGTCTTTGCTGGTCTTCATCAATTTTGCTTTATAAAATTACTTGCGCTCTGTTGTACAAACAAACAGACATACAGACACGCATACATAATATTTCACACACACCCACATACACGTATACACACACACTCACACACACATATATATGTAGCACGTGGTGTAATGGTTAATGTCATGAGAAATGGACTCGTCGCCCCGAGTTCAAATCCTGGACGTGGTAATTGGGAATGGTATGAATCCTACTCTCCCTCCAGCTATGGATAAATAGTAGGGCAGATTTGGAACTTTAACCTTGGTTAGGCAACCGGTCTAGGAGAAGGAATCTGCTCGTGCGGAGGGGTTGGTAAATATATATAATCTCTAGAGTAACATCAAACTATTTTATACACATACACATCTATATTCACTACAGACAACAAATTTGAGGGCATTCTGCATTTCTTTAAAACATTTTAAAATAATATCCTTTTTGTATTTTTTTAAAGATTTCAGAAACTTTTTGCAATATGATATTGTCATTTTTTCAGTATCCCTTGACTGGCTTCAAATCCCCCTTTCTTTCATCCAAATACCTTCACGCCATAAATGACCCACCACCATACGTAACTGTTGAAATCACACATTAATTGTTCATTCTTTGGCCGTATTTCTCTCATACACTCTCCTTTTACTAGGGCGATCCATCGTGGTATAACGGTTAACAAGCTAGTCTCATCGATCAATTACTACTGATTAGCGAGTTTGATTCTCACTGGTTGCCCCAAATTTTTAACCTTGTGTGGTATTCATCCACCTCGTTAGCAACTGGTAGGATACTCGTAACGAACGGCTTGGATAAATGCCTACACTCTCCTCTTACTACGCAAAGTTCAGGTTTGAACTCATTATGAATTTTGCCACTCTATTAATGTTGGGTTATCATACTTATCATGCCTATATGTTGGGTCATCCTAGCTTTTTGTCCATAAAAGTCTTTTCTGCTTAGTCACTTTTTCTAACAAGGGGTTCTTGATAGCTATGCACCTACTGACCTAAGTCAATTTTTCACAGTTGAGTGTGACACTGGTTGCTGTCGAGAGTAATTAAGTTTAGCTGTCATCCCTGGAGCTGTTGGTGAAAAAAATCACATTTCAACAAGACAACGATCGAAAACTCTCTTCTGAATTATGTCAAAATTACCTCGAGTCAAAAAAAAGAAACGATTCTTTTTTAAATTATCATTTGGTGTCCTCAACTCTTCTGACCTCTCCCCCATAGAATTAATATGGGATTAATTGGATTGGAGAGTTCAAAGAGAATACTCAAAGAATGAGAGTGAGCATTTACAGTGCTTGAAGAATATTTGGAATGGTCTGCCATCTTCTTTTATTCAAAAAACTGTTGGAAAGAAAGCGAAAGATTTGTAATGCTGTAATCAAGGCAGGTGATAATTTTATCGACAAAAACAAACTATGATGTTGTTGTATGATAATATGCGTATTATCTGTCAATATAAAAATAAACACACTGTTGTTACTGAAATGTTCATTTACTCTTTTATTTCAAACAAACAAACATATCTCTTTTTAAGGAGTCTTATGAAAAAATGCAGGGTGGCCACAAATGTTTTGCTTCTAGTGTATATATATATATATATGTGTGTGTGTGTGTGTGTGTGTGGAGAAAATGTTTTAAAGGAAACAAACACAGGATGTCATGAACGATGAAAACTCTTTATGTAGATACTTAAGTATTTTGGATTTTTAAATTTAAAACCTTCTTCAGGACATTGAATATGTGTATGAGTAAAAGATGAAAGATGTTCAGTGTATGTTGAATGTGGGATAAAAGGTTATTAACCGTTATTTTATTGGCATTTTTAAACCGAAATACTTAAGAATTGACATAAAGAGTTTCCATCGTTCATGACATCCTGTGTTTGTTTTCTTTAAGAAATGTTCTCCACATACTGTCGAATTAATTTCCTCATCGCACTTCCATACAGACACACGCTGACATTCACACACGTATATGTAAACAAACACATACATATATATGTATACACATACAGTCATACACACAACTCCCATGAACCCCTCCCTCACATATATAAGAGCATCTAAAAAATAACCTACCTCATAGAGG
>CM042149.1:5665186-5712686 GCA_023376005.1 Doryteuthis pealeii | reverse complement strand
ATTTAGAAATACTTTTCTTGTTTCTTAAAAATATGTAAAAAATGAGAAAAAAATGACATGATAATTGATTTATCTGACATTCAATCAAAAAACCTGCATCTAAAATGTTTCTTTCGTTTTGTATCAGCTTTTAGTTTCGTCATAAAACATTTTTCATTTGCATTCTTTTCAAGGACTTTTGTTAAGCTGCATAGTCACAAGGTCGATATGGAAGCAATTTGATATGAAATGTAGAGTTATTATTATTATTATTATTATTATTATAATTATTTTCACTCCTTTTGGGTTTTTCCCATCAGCGTTAGCTGATGGTATTTCACTGCCTTAGGTCTCCAGGACTTTTCTGAGTATTCTAGCCGATTGCAGTAGTGCGGTAGTCTGGTCTCAATTCTTGCTCTGATTTCCAGATCCTCCAGTCTTTTTTTCCAAGTTTATTGGGACCGTTCCAAGTGCACCCACTACAATTGGTATCACTTTCAGTCTCACATTTCACAGCTGCTTTAATTCTATTATTATTATTATTATTATTATTATTATTATTATTATTATTATTATTATTATTCACTCCTTTTGAGTTTTTACATCAGCGTTAGCTGATGGTCTTTCACAGGACTCTGAATGACAGCAAGTCTCCTCAGGTCTCCAGGACTCTTCTAAGTATTCTAGCAGATTGCAGCCGTGCAGTATTCTGGATGGTATCAATCTTTCCTCTGATGTCCAGATTTTCCAATCCCTTTTCCAATCCCTTTGGGACCGTTCCAAGTGCACCAACTTCAATTGGTATGACTTTAACTTTCATATTCCATAACTTTTTCAGTTCTCTGGCAAGGTCCAGGTATTTGTCAATTCTTTAATTTTCCTTCAGCTTCACCCTGTAATCTGCTGGAACTGCAAAATCCACCAGTTGACAAGTTCTTTCTTTTTTGTTAATCAGCACTAGGTCTGGCCTTCTTGCTGGGATAAGGTGATCCGTTTTTATTTCAAAGTCCCAGAGAATTTTATGCGTTTTGTTTTCAAGAACAGATTCTGGTTTATGCATATACCATTTTGTTGTATGGTCAAAATTAAATTTTTTGCATAATTCCCAGTGGATCACCTTCCCAACCCAGTCGTGTCTAGTTTTTTTTATTCCCGTTGTGCTAGTTTGCTACATTCGCAGAGTACATGGTTTACAGTCTCATCTCTATTACCACATAGTCTACATTTACTATTTTGTTGGGTCTTATTCATTTTCGCTTTGATATAGTTTGTCCTTATGGCATTATTTTGTGCAGCAATTATTAGTGATTCAGTTTCTCTTTTGAGGTTTCCTTTTCTTAACCATGTCCAAGTCTTTTCATCTGCAACCTCTTCGGTTTGTCGTTTGAAGTGTCCATATAATTGTTTTTCTTCCCATTTTTGTTTTCTAGTCTTTGTTGTTTTTCTGTTTGTCCATCTCATATTTACTATTGTTTGCCACCATAAGTAATCTGTCTTTGCTCTTTCTTGTGTAGTCTTGTGTAGAGTTGTTGGATTGTTGTTTCTACGCAGTCCTGTTGGCAAGACCTCTTTCACCTTCCTTTCTTGACCCATATAATCTATCTCCATCGTCTCTAGGGTGGAGAGCCTTGTGCATGGTTATTAATTGTCTTGTCCTTTGATCAATCTGTCTGAGTTCTTATTTTGTCCATTTTAAGAATGGTCCTAATGGGGACGGCCCAGGTATTTATTCCTTTGGTCAGATTTCTGCTGTTAAGTTTGGTTTCTAGAAGTTTTCTAGTTCTGAGATATACTTTTTTAAATGTTCCTTTAATTTCTGCTTGCTTGATATTGTCCGCTTCTAAAATTCCTAAGTATTTGTAACTTTCATTTTCATCAAGTGATTTTATAGTGTCTTGATTCCGTCCATTAATTTTCTTTCATCCCGTTTTACTACTAGCATAGCACATTTTTCAATTCCAAATTCCATTCCTATATCTTGGCTATATATATCTAATAGTTTGTACTAGGGTTTCTAATTCTTTTTCATTTTTTGCAAATTTTTTTATGTCATCCATGTACATAAGGTGGTTTATATTTTCTTGTGAATTAGTGAATTTGTATCCAACCTGTATATTTTTTAAGTATATGATAGAGTGGCATCATTGCTATAATAAACAGTAGTGGTGATAACGAGTCTCCTTGGAAGATACCTCTCTAGATTTTTACTTCTGCTAGGGATTACTTTCCGGTTTTTAATTGAACTCACCAGTTTTCCATGGCTTTTTCAATGAAATTTATGATGTATTATTATTATTATTATTATTATTATTATTATTATTATTATTATTATTATTATTATTTGCATTGTTTTTGTTTTTTGACGCGTTATGAGGTTATCATTCCATCGCTCTCTCTCTCTCTCACAGACACACATACACACATATACACTATATATATATATATATATATATATATATGTACACACACACACACACACACACACATATATATATATATATATATATATATTATATATATAGAGAGAGAGAGAGAGAGAGAGAGAGAGGATCAGAGTTTGTACCAATTTAGATAGGCTGTAATGCATTTCTGTCTGTGTTTATTTACATGCATATGAAAGGGAGATTATAATGCATTTTTCCTCAATCAAAACACGAGAGTGTGATCACACCCACAGACACAGTAAGAGTGCGAGAGAGAGAGAGAGAGAGAGAGAGAGAGAGAGAGAGAGAGAGAGAGAAAGAGAGAGAGAAGACACACACACACATACACACACACATATATATATATATATGTTATGTATTTTTTAAATTCTATTTTTTTAAGATCTAACGAGAGAACAGTATATATTGAGCAATACATAACGTCCACAAAGTGTTTTGATTTATGTTTTTCTATCTATTTCATTTCTATATCAAGCGCAACGTATGATTCATATTTTTTTTAAATCCCTATCAAGCTAATATATATATATATATATATATATATATATATATATATATATATATATATATATATCAATCAATGTCCATGTTCGGATATCACTAAATATGTATGCACATGCAACGCAGAGAAATTGATGTGCATATACATATATATACATATATTTTATATATTTATATATATAAATATCTCTCTCTTTCTCTCTCTCTCTCTCTCTCTATATATATATATATATATATATATATATATATATATATATATGTGTGTGTGTGTGTGTGTGTTGTGTGTGTATATATATGAATGTGTTTGATTATATGTATATGTATCTAAATTTGTAATTATATTCTTCCATTCGAATAGAAGCACTATTTTATTTTTGTATTGAAGTGTCATTATCACAAATAGAAATCTTTCTCTACACGTGAAACTATAAGAATAAAACTGAAATCCTTGTTATATAAAATAAAAACAAAATTACATTGCATCAACATCTGATACAAACAATTTCGTATTAATAAAAAAATCAACATGACACTCAGATTGTGTGAAATATTCAATCATATCATATGAACATTAGATAGCATTTTAATATGAAATATAAAAATAAATATCCGGAAACATCCCAATGGTTACAGCATAGGAATAAGGACTGAAGAATCTTCTGGCATTTGAGGTTAGTTTTTCCTATTTAATCAATTATGTGTACTTTTGGCACATTGTCAGATGTGCTTACAAATGCTGCCCATTTGTAAGGAAATATATCTCATCTCTCTGGCCCAACTCTATTTAGAGGTGTGTTGCTGCTTTAGTGTAAATACATTGAAAAAAAAAAGTCCTGATAAATATAACCGTTCTCAATTGTGCTTGTGCATTATATGAAAAATAAACTTAATTGTTATCAAGAACACATTTTATGATATTTTCGTTTTAAAACATTGTATTGATTCGAACAAATTCGTATTTTCAGTGTAGATTTACGGTGAAATGAAAATGGCTGACCAAAACATGTTGCTTCTTCAAAGTGAAACAAACAAGGGGAGGTTGTTCTCATTTATGTAACTAATGTTCAGATTACCGGTCGAATCCCTGGTTACATTTATTGTACCCTTCCCAATTGATTGATTGATTTTAATGGCATGTCAACCCATCTGCGGTTATTTTATCAGCGCTTGTTTTTTTTGGGGGGGGGTGTTTGAGATGAGGCTGGATGATTAGTATTATCTGCGTTATTCGGACTATTGTCCTCATCTTCATTGTTATCTGTACAACGTTTCGGCCGATATGCCCTCCGGCCTTCTTCAGGTATTTCTCGGACTCCTTCGGATTCGGGAAACTTCCTGGACTCGCGAACTTTCTTTTCGAACTCGAGTCGGAACCTTCTTGTCGTAATCAGGAGCCATCACGAACTTTGAACCTAACCCTTTATTCAGTCCACGGGGGTATCCTGTTCTAATTCCGCTAAACATAGCTGGGGTAGGAGCTGTGTTAATTATTTTTCTTTGTAACTGCCGCCTGTCAGGATTGAACATGGAATCCAGAGATAACTGTCACTTAGAACTGTCTTAACCTAACCTAACTTTTTTTCAATGTATTTACACTAAATCAGGGGTTAAACAAGTGTGTCATTTTTGTATATAGTCTCCTCCTTGTGCATTCCCCCCAAGGTTTTAGTTGGCCGTGCAACCATTTATGCATCACTTCTTGTGCCTCACGCCTGCCTGGTTTCTTTTAATCTTTTCTATCCACTCATACACATGTCGAGGGGGTACTACACTGTCCCGTGTTGTGCTAAAAGTCTACGATGAATTTCAGCCTTTGACACTTCTTCCGGCCAAAGAAATCGGGTCACTTCCTTGATACATACTGCTAGTGGCAGTGGTCATGTTTACAGTGTAACGACAGCAAGCAAAATAGTGCGATCAGGCTCAAACTTTGATCATGTGACCACTATAAGCCAGCTGCGCATAACGCAGTGTAATGACAATAATAGTGTAGAATATGGCGAAAATGCGAAAAAAATCTTTCACTCTCCCTCGTACAATTATACAATTGAAATAAATATAAAGTCTCTATAGTTCATATACTTCAAACTTAACTATATCATTTTGCATTCATTGTAAAGAAAAAAACATGTTTGACTAAAAATGAAATTTAGGAATTTTCTTGGTCTCAGAAGTTTATTTAAGAGTTGTTAATTGAATATCATGGTTCAAAACCAAGAATGATTTAATATACTGAATGTTAATTTTCATCCCTCCCACTGGCAGATCTTCCTTATTGGCACTATATGATCTTACTAATTCTCATTTAATCCCAGTTTAAAATAAACTAAATAAACCAATATCGAAAAAATTAAGATTAACCAATATAGATACATTTTATATATGATAAAAAATGATTAAATGTCAATACAATATTAATTTAACGACGTAACTATTTAAAAGAATTGTGAGAACACAATGAAATATTTAATGAATATATATATATATATATATATATATATATATATATATATATATATATATATATATATACACTATATTTATATTCAAGGTGGTGCAAGTCGAGCAACACTTATCATCGAAGGATGTAGACTCGGCTACCCGAATTTAAATCCTGGACGAGACTGTTTGCAATTCACTTAATGTTAATACCTCTGGAAAAAGATATTACTTCTCTTATATATATGAGTAATTGGTAGGGTAGACTGGTCTCTTTAACCTTAGTAAGGCAATCTGCTGTAGACCTGCAGATGGATGGGCTCTGCTATACTATTCCTACCCACGATCCACTACACGAGTAGCGCCCCATAACCAAACCAGGTTACAATACCAGTGTGTGAGAGGGGATTTATATTCAAACGCTTCCCCCTATCTCAGAAACCATCCGAGTGAGCCGGACAAGACATGCTGGGCACTACTGGAGGAGCAAGGACGAACTCATAAGTGGCGTTCTCCTGTGGAGGCCAACGCATGGACATGCTAATGTGGGCCGCCCAGCAAAGCCCTACATTAACCAACTTTGCGCGGATATTGGATGCTGCGCAGAAGACCTCCCTGGTGTAATGAACAATAGAGAAGGTTGTCGAGAGATTTTCATGGTTATCCGTGCTAATTGCGCGACATGATGATGATATTAGCTCAAAACAGAAAAGTTTAATTAATAATAATATAAAATCATAAGGATGTTTTAAAACAGGAAAAAATAACATTAATTAAAAAAAAAGTATTTCAATAATATATTAATGTTGTCATTAAATAGCTGTGTGTTAATACTATGTTAAGATTCTAATAACAGTTTTCTTTGATGGTGATTTTTACTTGTTTGGGGATATCTTTATCTTTTTTATAGTAATCTATTTTTTTTTATTAAAATGGTTTGTTAGAAGAGAAAAAGAACATTAATAAACTCAAAATTCAAAAAATAAGAACTTTTTTCTAAAAATCTTCAAAGAATTAATTAATTTGCATATTTTTTGTTTTACTGGGGATTTTAATCATATTGATATAGCTGGACAGGATTTCTTATTGTTTTTAATGGAAGATATTTTTGAAAACATTAAACTCTTATCAAAATTCTCCATTGCTGTCTTCTTTTTTATACACTTCGTTTGTAATCAGCTTTTGTAATGAACAGAGAAGTAATTATTTGTTATCTCTTTGCGTTTTACATTTTTTGCAATGAATACCAATATTTTCAAAACATACAAAAGAGCCATCTATTTTTCCTCTAAAAATACCTGCGAAGCCAAACAAACGAAGAGTAAATGAACGGAAAATGAATTAAAATAAAAGTTAAATTTGAATGAGTCCGTCAATTTTTTCTGTTGAAAAACGTAACACTAATCAAAACAATCTTCGTATAATTTTCAAAATCTTATTTTAATTTCTTTATGAGTTCAAATAAATTCTATCTTATCACATTGTTTACAGTAAATTATTTTCAGACGGATCAAGCAAAATTAGAAATCCTAAGAAATACGAATGAAAATTCTTTAAATTTCACATGTTGAATTGTTTTCAGTTATACAAAATCTTATATATTATATATATATATATATATATATATATATATATATATATATATATATATATATGTAACCGGAACATTTTCCTGAACTTTTTGATATTCATATACATTTTTACTACAAACTCTTTTGAGCTTTTTATGATAAAAATGCTTAAACATTTTAAAAATAAAATTTATTTTATTTTTAACAACAAATACGTATTTTAAAAATTAAAAAAAAAATTCAGGTACTGATCGAGAGTGTTCTGTGCCTCGTAATTACTGATATATTCATTTCGTTTTTCCGCTTACAATGTTGCTTTGATAAAGACATATTCATAATGTCGAAACAGATATCTGTCAGCAAAAATTTGTAACATCTTGTTGCTTTTCTATAAAACTTTCTTACATATATATATATATATATATATATATATATATATATATATATATAAGATTTTGTATAACTGAAAATTAACATTAATATTCCGTATGAAATACGTCATATCTTTGTAACATTTCGTTCTCTGCCTATTCCCATTCATGCGTCATCATATGATCTTCACCTTCCATTTTTGCACATGCAATGATCACGTCATTGGCTTTCGTAAAAAAACGCGCATATAAAAATTAACGGTTAATAACATCATATTCACACATTCACTATACACTTAACATCTTTCATTTTGTCCCTCACATAAACATTACTTAACAGTGTCCTGAAGATGGTACAATATACTGAAATGCTTAAGTATTGACACATAAAATTGTTTCCCATGATCATAACATCCTGTGTTTGTTATATTTTTTAAATATTTCTTCTCATATTGTCTGATTAATTTCCTCTCCGTAATTTCATATATATATATATATATATATATATATATAATATATATATATATATATATATATCGCTGATGAGACTTAATAAAGTCGAAACAGTCTGTACGATATTCTACACACCGAGCGATCCTTTGCCGGGATTACACTTGTCAAGTTCATTTTCTATAAGAAAAAGTATCGAATTTTATACGATACGTGCATTGTAAGTGCCTTCAAGTAAAATTTGTATAATATATATATATATATATATATATATTATATATATATATATATATATATAAAGTCTTGTTCTGGTTCCAACGGGAGAAAATTAAATATTTTATAAAAAAGAAGGTTCACAAAATGGATTATGTTTTTAGAAAAAAAATCTTACATTTGCGACACGTGTTTCAGATCTTCTGATATCTTCTTCAGGCTTTGATTAATCATATATATATGGAAGTAAGATGAGGAAATAAATCCGACAGTATGTGGATAAAATTTAAAAAAACAAACACAAGATGTTACAATGGATAGAAAATTTATTGTCGATACTCTATTATTTCGGTTTTACTTGGAAAACTTCTTCAGGACTAAGAATTTGTGTGGATAGAAGATGAGAGATTATTAGTATGCGTTGAATTAAGAAAATGAGTATCGACAATACATTTCCCTCCATCGTAACATCCTGTGTTTGTTTTCCTAAATGTTCTCTCTCTCTCTCACACACACACACACACACGATCTCTCTCTCTCTCTCTTTCTCTCTCTCTCTCTCTCTCTCTCTCTCTATATATATATATATATATATATATAATATATATATATATATCTGTGGATGACTGATATGTATGCTCATAATATCCCGGTAGAGCACTGTAGAGAAGACGTTAATTGAACTTTCACCGTTTACCATAAGGCATTTACACGCCTGTTGTTTACAGACTTGAATTCTCTGGTGATTGTAAAATCATAAATCTACGTAAGTATGTATCAATTAATTGTTCGCTTTTGACTAACAGTCTTTGACGCCCGTGAAGATAAGGAGCTTGACAGAGGAAAATTCTGTCGGGTTTCGCTAGAAGTAGCTGTTAAAAAGTCTAGCCACATTGATGAGACGTAAACGTCGAAACACGTGACTGTGGATGACTGATATATATATATATATATATATATATATATATATATATAGTATGAACAAAAAGTATTAAGACAATCAGGAATATTTCTTGTATGTCGTTTATTCTCAACTAGTTTCGACCTTAGGTCATCTTCAGGAGAAAATTTCTTATTTGAAGAAATTGTTGATAGATTATTAGAAAGGGAGCAGTATAGAAAAACTATAAAATTTGAAGTGTTTTTGTGGGTTTGACATGCTGTTAAAATCCGGGTAGACGTGTGTGTTAATAGTAGCATGTCCATTTGTTCCGTGAAGAACCTCTATGAGGTGGCTTATTTTTTTAATGCTCTTATATATGTGAGGGAGGGTTCATTGGAGTTGTGTGTATGACTATATGTGTATACATATAAATGTATGTGTGTGTTTACATATACGTGTGTGAATGTGAGTGTTTGTATGTATCTCGGTACTGTGCGCGTGTGTTACGTTGTAATACTCACGGTACTAAAACGATACATGCACCGTAGTCCTTTTTTCTTTCTTGGTACTAAAACTCCGATAAAAAATCATAACCCGAGAAACATGTCGTCACAACTCCCAGCCTTTATTAACGTGCTCGTCTAGTGGCTTCTACCAGGGAGGAGGGGAGGCAGAGAGAACGAGAGAGAGAGAGAACACTACTAAATTCCTGGGCTCTAATCAGGTCTGTGCCCTACGACGGACGCCGGCAAAAAAAAGAGGACGAACCCTTTCTTCCTTCCCCCACGTCACCACGTGACTTCCGGTCAACACCCGACTTCCGGTCAACACCCGACTTCCGCTTGCCCCTCAATTCTTCGTTCGGGGTCACGCTACGGTCAAAACCATCGCTCTCCTCTTTTGGGTCATCACTATTTTTTAAGCCTTTGTTATTTATTCCTCCTCCTTCCATTAGCAGTTCTAGCTCACACCAGTCATCCTGCTACACGTGACTTCTAGATTTTTAATTGGGTTAAGAGTGGCTTGTTTGATGCGTGGTGGTCAGTGTTTGTTTATTTAGGTGACATCGGCCACCCTCGTAGGTGTAGACAGTTTTATTGCCCTATGTTAAAGTGGGCCTGTTTTTTGATTAAAGCCAAACGATGAAAGCTTTTTAACTTTTTTATCCATCTGTACTCGTGGTTTTCGATTACAGATTTGGTGTCGCTATCTCTTTGAATTCTTTCAATGAGGGTAAACAAACTGTTGTGTGTGTAACGATAAGAAAGATGAGGACATCATATATATATATATATATATATATATTATATATGGTGTCCTCATCTTTCTTATCGTTACACACACAACAGTTTGGTCGATGTGCCCTCCGGCCTTCTTCAGGTGTTTCTTGTTGAGCTTGAGAACCTTCTTATCAAACACGGAGAAGGGCGAGGGCACATCGTCCAAAGCGTTGTGTGTGTAACAATAAGAAAGATGATGACAACCGCCCGAAAAATCTAAAGAATACGTGGACATGTATATTTGTCTTCATTTTTGTAGGGCCTTGAGATGTATTATTTTAACTTTTCGGACTGCTATCCTCACCTTTATTGTGAAATTTACATACAACCTCAAAATACCATATCTGTATTATGTTTTTTTAATAAGAAAAATAGCACTGTATTGTATTAAGTAGTCTTAAGTCGACTGGGCGGCCTAAAGTCGGTATCAGCCAGTCAGCGAGGGAGTCTATCCTCTTTTCAATAGCGCTAGACCAAGGAGATTGTTTTTAGCATCTGAGGTGGAGCGCCACACCTACCATCAGCTCCTTACTTTACCGCACAGATACCTGTGCTACTCATACGCTGAGTTGGCGAGGACCGGTATCGAACTAGGAACCTTGTGGTTTTTAGCCGAACGCTCTACCGACTGAGCTAACCCGGCCCCTTCTGTATTGTATAACACATGATAAAATTGAATCTAATTAATCCTGAGCTGAAATATGTTTTAAAGTTTGTTTGTTTTTTAGAAATAATTTTTTTCTTTGGTGTAATAGATTTGGAAACTCAAAAATTTTAGTGAGTTTATTAACGTAAGCTTACCTGAAGCTCGCTCGTAAATTAATCTTTAGCTCACAAAACAAAGTAAAAGTCGACCGAGTGTAATGGTAGGTATGGTGCTCCACCTCGGATGCCAAAACAATCTCCTTGGTCTAGCGTTACTTAAAAGGGGATAGAATCCCTCACTGTATGTTTGATATCCGACTTTAGGCCACCCCATCGACTTTTTAATTTTTATTTGTAGTAATCGCGCTGGGGTTCGAAATCGCTTACTACGATGTCACAGTCCATCACATTAACCACTAAATCGTGATTTCCACACACACACACACACACACATACACACACACACACACACGAATATATATATATATATATATATATATATATATATATATAAAAATATATATATATAATATATAAAAATGTGTACAAGAGATAACCTACTCGAGACAAACAGGTTATCTCTTGTACCCATTTTATAATAAATTTGCTCTATTTCGTATTGAGCACTTTGTATTTGTTATATTGCTGATTTACCCCCTGAATTTTGCACCTCCCTACCATCGTGCCCATATTCACTGGTAAGTGACTTTTTATCTTTATAAATACACACACACACACGCACACACACGCACACACACATATATATATATATATATATATATATATATATATATATATATATATGAAATGTGATCTGTTAATTTTATTTGATTTAGTTTTGAGCGGGTAATTTGGAAAACTCATAAGTTGCGGCACTCTTAAGTCAAGGTACGACTGTATATCAAAATACAACGTCTGTTTCAACTTGGTTTCAAGCACGATACCATTTTATCAAAAGGACTCGGACAACTTATCTGCAACAATATCAAGCTCCATTTCGTTACGAACTCGTTACGCATAATTCACTGCTACATTTACGCTACTGTCGTTACAGAGTCGTCGGTGACAACGGTTTCCTTTTAAAGTAATTAATAGTTTCTGTTTTCTATAGAAAAAAAAGCACGAAACGTAAGAGTTAATTGGTGGAGAGCGTGGTGTAATACTTATCGCCGTATGAAATGGATACGACGAGACGAGTTCAAATCCTGGACGCGGCTGTTTGTGTTTCCAATGGCGCTAATACTCCTGGGAAAGGTATGCATTCAACTACTCTCATCCAACTATAGTTAAATAGAAGGGCACACTGGGCTCTATAACTTTGGAATGACAAAACGAAAACTCTGAATCAAAATCTAAGGGGCTCACTTCTCGTTAATCTAAAATACTTTCAGAGTTCCTTATCATCCTCCTTCTATCGACATGTGGGGATGAGAATAAAACGAAAAAAAACCCCAAAAAACAACAACAACAAAAAAACAATAAAATAAAAAAAATAAAAACAGCAAAATCCCATGAGGCCTTCACCGCAAGAACGCTCCGCGCATGTCTGACAAAAAGGACTATCCTCCGACCCCCACCCCCAGAAAAATATCTCTCGGTCATTTGGAGTCTGGCCTTAACTAAGTGTAATCGCTTCTCCTTGCCACAGTCGACTATAACCCGGTCAATAAAGCCTAAGTCATAAAGCCACCTTTTTCCTTTGTTTCTTTCCATTCTCGTTCTTTGAATGCCTTCTTTTCAGCGAGGCCACCAAAAAAAGGTGGGGTTAAAAGAAAATCCGAGGAACACGCAACCAAGAATACCCCAGCCACTTTAAACCTGTAAAACACCCCAAACCACTTAAACACCTTATGCCCCATAGACATTTGAATTGCATACAGTTATTTCTTATCTCTTTTCTCTTTCTTTTCTTCTCTCTTTTCTTCTTTTTCTTCTTCTTTCAAAAATCTACATGCCACATTGTCTTGTAAAACAAAACCATGGGTAGCAGCATGGTGGATGTGAGACACGACGGAAGAACCTAAATAGGCAACGGCGTATATCATAAGATGCTGGGCGGAGGTAACCAGAATGGGTCAACAGCCAGAATCAACCAGTTCAGTCAGGTAACTACTGCTCCTCATCTCTAAGACTAGCGCCTATTGATGAGTTAATTAAACAGCTACCGATAGATAGATATCGATTGCATAAATCAGTAGTGTATTTTATTGTAGGAACATTACGGAATAAATAATGTAATTCAGAAGTCTATTTTTTAGAGGCATCAAATAATGGCGCTAAAATGGATAATGGCGGTCAATGGCCGATTAAAAATGCAAATTGATTCTCAATCTCAATAATACTTGAAAAGTTTAATCAAAATATTTGCGGTCTAGTCCAATTCTCTTTCTATGAATTCGTGCGTGTAGATAATCAAAGGGAAGAACACAATGTAAATACTCTGCAGGGGTTCGCTTCAAAGACGTAACTGTTGGACAGTTAGATTTTCTATAGAATGTTTAAATATATTTACATAACAGCTGCGAAAGAATTCGTTTCCGTTTTTCAATTTCGCTTTTTTGTTGTTGTTGTCGTTCCCCTTGGGGGCAAGTAAGCGTGGCAGTCATCACAGACTCTCTGCATTGTTTCGGCTAAATGATGTCGTTATGTAAACATTAAACAGACAGAACAAATATTGACAATTGAAAACATAACAACAACAATGTTTCGCTTTCATTATCTGTACCTCCCCCCTTTTTCTCACGGCTTAACATTTCCTGTGGCCTAACATTTTTTCTTCTCACCTCCTACCTCTTATCGTCTGGTTTAACTCTTTTTTGTTTTGTTTTTATTGGAATTTACCAAAAGTAATTTCGTCCTTTTTAACATTTTTAATTTATTTTATAGAACTTTATTCGAAACCTTTCTTTACGTTATGTACAAATGTAAAGTCTATGACTCTACCATTTAACACTGGCCAACGCCTTTTTTGGTGAATAAGGTTTCCTAATCTTATTATAATGGATATTGTGTGTTATTCTGTCTTTAACAGAAACTATATTATTACTCAAGTCACAATTCCTTTAGTAATTTATATCACATTCTCCATGATTTTATTTTTTATTTAAACCTTAATTATCTATAAAATTGTTTTCCATTGTGAATACTGTTGGCCTTATCTACAGGTATTTGCCTCTCATCCCACTTATGAGGGTGTGACACAAGAACATTTCTATGTGGGCCCACCCACAAGCCGAATCTCATGGGTGGTAGGTGGAAAGAATTGCGTCGGTCCCGTCGGCATGCCCCTCAAGGGGAGCGCTTCAGGCACTGGGCAATAAAGCCAGCCATGCCCCTTTAATTCAAGGGGGCAGGTATTGCCTGGGGGGATAGCCTCCTGGGATCGACGCTATTAACTTGTAAAGATCCAGGGCCGAAGCCACTGGACCCCTACCCCGTTGGCCTTATCTACATTGTATTTACCTCGTACCCCACTTGTACGGGTTAGGCACAAGGCCCTATTAACGTGGGACCACTCACAAACCGAAGCTCATGGGTGGCAGGTGAAAAATTGCGTCGATCCCGTCGGCATTCCCCCTCAAGAGGGTGCCTCAGGCGCTGGGCAATAAACCCAGCCCTGCCCCTTTAAATCAAGGGGAAGGTATTGCCTGGGGGGATAGCCTCCTGGGATCGACGCTATTAACTTGTAAAGATCCAGGACCGAAGCCACTGGACCCCTACCCCGTTGGCCTTATCTACATACCAACAGCATGCAAACTGTATTTATGTATACTATAAAATAGCGGTTTACAGTGCGAACGGGAAGTCTAATTTGCATATTGATATTAGAAATTTGATTTTAATAAATATGTGCTTAGTATTATTGATAGTAATTGATTGTTTTATCATAATGAACATAAGCAAAAAATATCGAGGATAAATCTTAAAAGAAATCCATTAACAGGAAGAAATAGCTATACATTTTATTCTTTACTTTCTATTTTAATGAAATAGTAAATTAGAAAAATTTAGCAATGAAAGACCAGAGTGATGGAAGAGTAAGTTTTAGGCGTTCTATTATTCGATCATATCCCCTCTGTTTCAAATCTTTTAACTGCATTCTTATTTAGTTTCATTAGCCTTTCTAATTTAATATAATATTATCACTACAATGAAACTTAAATACTTGCACTCAGATGGTACATATATTTGCTAATAATAATAATAATAATAATAATAATAATAATAATAATGAATAGAAGGACGTGGAGGAGGAGCTCTCAAAGTAGTTTTGACTAACGAGAAGAGAGTCTCTTTGATTCATTTTAGCGGCATGTCAACCCGTCTTGGGTTATTTTATGCGCAGACGTTTAGGAATCCCGTTAATTCTACATCATTTTACGATTTTGTGCCATTGTTTATTAAGATTTTTTTGCACATAGCTTATGGAATACGAATAATTTTTGATTGTTAGGTGCCCTAACAGGTCTTACCACAAAGCGGACCTATGAGTAATGGCAATCTTGATATTTCTAGAACTGGAGCCTAATTATCAGATGCAATTTAGTGTCATATCCGGGACATGTTTTTTGTGTGTGGTGGCTTAGCCCGCTGCGGAGGATCATATCAGCGTATTCCAAGTCCCACTGATAAGGGATATATATATATATATATATATATATATATATATATATATATATATATATATATATGGATGGGAAAATGAATAAAATAATTGGGTTCTCTTTTTTCTGGCTCACCCTGTATACCGGTGACACAGAAAAAACAGAACCCACAAATTTTGTAATAAAACTGTTAATTTTAACTAGGGGGTTTATGGTTAGGGTTAGGGGATAGGCTTAGGCTTAGGGGTTAGGGTTAGAGCTAAGGTTGGGGTTTAAGGTTAGTTTAATGGGAAAATAAATAAATAATTTGGGTTCTGTTTTTTCTGGGTCACCCTTATTGTGACACCTTTGTGCAAGTTCAGCCATTTATAATTGTAGTGGTACCTTGATTTACGAGTTTAATTCTTTCAGCTCGTAACTCAATTTCCACATATATCAATTCAATTTTCTCCATTGAAATAAACTGAAATACTATTCATCCATTCGAACCCATCACCAAAAATACCCTAATCTTTTCTTACTTTTTATGGTAGAAATGAAAAAGACTGAGGAAAAAATCAAAAACTTACCTGGTGTTCCATCCAAGAATATCGACATTAGTATGTGCTGTCGTGTTTAGCGATATAAAGTAAACTAACGGCCAACTAAATCTATAACGATCTACTAGCAATTTACGGACAGTTCTATGCCAAAGCCGATGGCCATTTAAGAAATACCTCGTGAGTAATAACTATTTTTGTGCGCATGGAAATGGAACTACAATGCCTCTAAGAGACAAACTCTGGCCATCAAATGACAACATACAGTTGCCTCTTAACTTATCCCATTTATGTATCTACTTAAGATTCTCCCTTCTCATATCAAAAGACAAATAGTATCTCTTCAGTGATCGTAGCAAATATCCGATCTGAGATAATCTCTTAGCAGAACATATTGAAAGAACAGTGAAAGCTCAAATCTTCCCATAGGCATTTTAATGGTGGTGACTTGTCTCTTGAAATAAAACCCCAGAAGGGAAACCCAGTAAGTGATTATGAGTCTTTAAAACGCAAGGAAACCCCGGGCATAATCACTTGAAAATTTCCAGAAGATATAGAATCATTGAAAGTATGTATAGCGTCAAAAACATGTAGGGTTTCTTAGGACGATGAAAAAAAAAAGAAAGAAAACTGAAATATTTTTGACGCCGCACAATATTTTATAAACAATCAAAATCGTAAGAAATCAAGTATATATATATATATATATATATATATATATATATATATATATATAACACTTACCACCCTGTAAATACACGTTATATTTTTTAAGAATATATATATATATATATATATATATATATTATATATATATACAAGAGAGTTTTATAATTTGCTTGAAGCATTGTGTATATATTGGTTTGGAGGTTGATTTTGAAGGCTATCCCAATGCAGATGTAAAGAATAAGGTAACAATAGTGTTGTGTGTTAACCTGTAATGTATTCTTATATAAATATAAAATACAGGTTAACACACAACACCACTGTTACCTTATTCTTTACATCTGCATTGTGATGCTTTCGCTATGTTCACATAGTAGTACCCATATATATATATATATATATATATATATATATATATATATATATATATGAATGAAAAGGGGAGAAAAAAGGGTAAAATAATAAATGGAATGAGGCGAAATTCTAAATAGAACCTGGTATACCCTCAAATAATGGGAAGAACTACCGGCAAATATAATAAGCTGCTGAATGGTCCTCCTGCCACATGATTGGAAAGCTATCACTTGCTTAAGCACGGGACGGGTCGACCCGGCGAGAGGGTCTGGTGCTAGAACCCGAAATCCTCAATGAACTGGGGGGGGGGGTCACTGAGGAATAATCCCAGTTTAAGTTAATATATATATTTTTAAGGGAAAGAAAAACATCTCGTCCTAGAAGCTCCATTGTTTTTATCTTAAGAAATAATGAAGGCACATGGTGTAATTGCTCCCATCATAGGAAATGAACACGGCGAGACGAGTTCAAATCCTGTACGCACCTTTTTGTATTTAACATAACGCTACTACCTTGGGAAGGGTACGAATCAGACTATTCTCCCTCCAGCTATATGTAAAATGTAGGGCAGACTGGGCTCTACTCTTGGTACGGTAACCGGCCTAGGAGAAGGAAAACGTTGAATTCAAACCAAAGAGGCGCGTTTCTTGTTAGTCATACTTACTTTGAGAGTTCCTCCTTCCCTCACCCTTCCTTTCTCTTAGATAGTACATTAGATAAGTTAAAAGAAAGGAAATGAATCCGACAGTATGAGTATGAAAAGGTGGAATGAAAACATCACACAATGCTGATAAAGAGAAAACAATTTATAATATAATCATAGCTGATATTGATCAATATTTCGATTTTACAAAAATCATCATCAGAGCTCATTTACTCCGTGGTGTTTGATTTGACATTTATCTCCGACCCATACACCACGGAGTAAATGAGCTCTGATGATGATTTTTGTAAAATCGAAATATTGATCAATATCAGCTATGATTATATTATAAATTGTTTTCTCTTTAACAGCATTGTGTGATGTTTTCATTCCACCTTTTCATACATAGTACATTATACATACAATTGAAAATATTATCGAAATCTATTAGCATAATTCTTGAGAAATGATTTCCATGTGAATTTCTTGTGTTGAATAACATTCAACTGATATCTTATTATAATGGAGATTGTGTGTTTTTCTGTCTGTAACCGAAACTATATTACTATACAAGTCACAATTCCCTTTGTTATTTACATCACATTCTCCATGATTTTATTTTTATTTAAACCTCAATTATTAATAAAATTGTTTTACATCATTAATACTGTTGACCATATCTACATACTAAAACATGCAATTGTATTTATATATACAACAGAATAGCGGTTTACAGTGTGAATGGGAAGGCTAATTTGCATATTGATCTTAAAAATTGGATTTTAATAAATATATGCTTAGTATTATTGATTTCTACTCGTTTGGTTTTATCTTAATGAATATGAGCAAAAATCTCAGGGATAAATCTTAAAAGAAATCCATTAACAAGAAGAAATAACTGTAATATTATTCTTTACTTCCTATTTTAACTAAACAGTTTAATTAGGAAAATTTACCAATGAAAGACGGGAGTAACAGAAAATGATGGAAGAGTTAGTTTCAAAGTTGTTCTATTTTTCAATCATACCCCCTCTGTTCCAAATCTTTTTATCTGCATTTTTATTCAGTTTCTTTAGCCTTTCTAATTTAATATGATATTTTATTATATTAAAACTTAAATACTTGCACCCGGAGGGTGCATATATTTGCTAGTGAAACTAATGTATTTGATTAATTTTCACAGCAAAAAGAAACTTATTCTAAATCAGGCGTCTCAAACTTACAAGGGTTCCACTTATATTTCCCAGGATAGAAGTTTTCGTTGGTGTTAGTGTACTAAGATTTAGCGGGGTATTAATTCGAACCGAACACCTGTATCCTTGTAATGAATTTTGCGATCGAAATAAGCTAACACTTTGTATTTTGTTAGGGAAAAGACGAAGTTAATTTACACAGGATATTAACATTTAATATCAGTGGGGGCGCTTGGTGTAATGGTTACCGTCGTAGCAAATGGACACAGCGAAACGAGTTCAAATCCTGGACGAGGCTGTTTGCGTTTCACATAGCGCTAATAACTTTGGGAAATGTACGAATCAAACTATTCTCCCTCCGGCAATGGGAAAATAATAGGACAGACTGAGATATTTAAGCTTGTCAAGGAGAGGGAAAACTCTGAAGTCAAACCAAAGGAACTCTCTTCTTGTTAGTCAGAACAACTTTGAGAGCTTCCACTTTCCCTTCCATCAACTATTGTAGTTGTAGTTATTACATTACTCATCTACCGTCTGCTGTTTGTACTTCTTATCTCTTCTCTACTGTGTATGATGTTTGCTGCGTTGCCAGCGGCTACAAATCTATGTCAACAGCCTTTAGTATAAAAATGCATTGGAAATACTTTTTAGTATAAAAATGCATTGGGAATACTTTTTACTATACAAATGCAGTGGAAATGATTTTTACGATAAAAATGCATTGGAAAGGATTTTCACTATTAAAAAGAATTGGAAATGACTTTTACAATAAAAATGCATTGGAAATGATTTTCACTATAAAAATGCATTGGAAATGATTTTTACAATAAAAATGCATTGGAAATGATTTTTACAATAAAAATGCATTGGAAATGATTTTTACCATAAAAATTCATTGGAAATGATTTTCACTATTAAAATGAATTGGAAATGACTTTTACAATAAAAATGCATTGGCAATGATTTTATAATAAAGATACATAAGCTTATTTTGAATATTAAAATATCATTCTGTAATATATCTTACTTTAAAAGAATTATTGCCTATAATGTTTACATGCAGTATATATATGACATAAAACACAACTTTTAGTGTTAGAACCTTTTGTTGTTTATTCTCTCTCCGTGCAGTCGTTATTCTAGGGAGAAGCCTCTTCCTGAATCTTTACTTCGTTCATAATTCTGTATTCACACCCTAGTCACTAAAAGAGAAAAAGAAACCGAATCACGAAATCTATTATATATATATACTGGGCTTCGCAGAGCATCCCACTTCACTTCTAATTCAGTTGGGTGACACATTTAAATCGTGTCCACTTCAAGACCGGTCACAATGTAGCTAGATCAAGCGTATCATGTTACCGCTGGCACAGTGGAAATGCGATTGAATACGCTTTCCGGTATTCATTCGCTTATAATACTGCATATTTATGTCTTAAGACAGAGCAATTAAATCAAAATCTTTAAAACACTCAAATGGTCTATGTTGTCACATTAGATATTGCCAAAGGGGGGGGGGGAGTTTGTTTTATTTTACGATAGATGACAATGTTGGTTGGTTGAATTTTATGGCATCTCAACGCTTGTAGGGTTATTCTATGTTGAAGACTTTTTCTGTGTTTGTTTAAACATTAGATATATAATTCTGAGATGTCTCTACACATGCTGTTAAAATTTGAAAACAATTGAATGAGAATTTGTCAAGTTATCATATTACGAAAACTCATCATTTATTCTGAAACACTCTGCATATACCTCTCGAACATCATAATGTAAAGGTTAACAAGCTAGACTTGCAGATCCATTACTATTGAATAGCAAGTTCCATCTTGACAGGATGTCTCATACTTGTGACCTTGTGTCACATCCTACCCGTGGCGAACGGGTTGGGTAAATATCTTCCAAGCGAGGTTCCTATAAACCTTTGGCTGGTTGGTTTACGGCATATCAAGCATTGTCTGGTTATTTAATGCTGAATCAAGTCATTTTTGATAAAGGGCAGACTGGGTTCTTTAACTTCGGGTGGAGGAAGAAAACTCTGAATTCAAACTAGCTGTACTCCTCTAAACAATTGTAACACGATGGCTTCTTTTATTGGCGTCAACTAATTTTTAACGAAAAAGGAAAAGTGTAGAATACTTTTTTTGTGTGTTAGTGTCATTGGGTTTGATTAGGTGCAAAATGCAAAAATCAAAAATATCAAGTACATTTTTGGTTTTGCATATTGTTTATATATACATGAAAGTTTGCAGTGTTGATATTAAAAGATTTGACATGGCTGTCAGATCAAAAGGGTGAACTTGTAGTTCACACTCAGTTCACCTCAGTCCGATGACCCAGATATAGATACAATTGTTTATATCAAAATAATTCTCGTTTTAAAAAGGGGCGTCAGGAAGTAGAGACCGAACGTAGAGACCGACGCGTTCAGACTGACACAAACAGTCGGGCCCCGGGGATTGTCGAGTTTGTATCGAAAAACGAAATTTGTCACTGGAAATTTGTTACGGGAAATCCTTAATTAAGAGGGTTGCAACTAGAAAAACTGACTTTTGCTGCTAAAATCGATTCCAGAATTTCGCATAAAACAAAACGCCAACCAAAGCTCATCGTGTTTTTATTTATTCAAACAAGTGTGCAAAACATATTCATATATTATTCCTATTCATTATATATGAATAAAAACAGTTGTTATTGTTGATGGCGTGTTGACTGATTTTTTTCGAGTTGCCAGCTAACCCGACAGTTTATATTTACTAATTTCTCAACCCGTCACAAAGACACTCCGACTGAGTTGCGTCGATCCCAGTTCTACTGAGGTATTGAAAGAGTAGCTGACCGGAGGCTCATCTGGTAGTCACGGAAATAATTCATACCGTTACCACAGCATACTATCCCCGGGGCCCAATACGGTATGATATCCAGGATACAAGTGTGATATTCGGTACCGTGCCAGGGTAGGGTACTTATTATAAAAATTGATTTCTGTCAAATCCTACCGAGGAGTTAATTAAATACGTACTTTATTGACAGATTGAAACATTATCCAACATGTCTGCACGTCTCACACTTGTTTTGTTTAATAAAGTTTTTCCCGATAAAAATGCTCTTCATTTGCACAATGCTGCTCACCGGGGTTCTTTATATTCACCTAACTTAGCCGAAAGGTTAGGTGAAAAAAAAAGAACAAAATTACTTATTGTATAAAAATGTTTTCTATTGTGTAATATTATTTACTTCATCCCCCCCCAACCTGTTGAACACGAATAACATGTTCTATTTATTTATCATGAGTCTCTAAATCAGCTCATACAAAGCAGAAAAAAAAATAACGAGACCTAACCTCGTTGAAAATGACATTAAATCTTAACACGTACATACACCGTTTAAAAAAACAACATTTTCTATAGATAAAGCAGTGTACGATAGCGATAAAAATAAACCTTCTTTTATTGATCAAGGGAAGACCACATGCTACTGCACAATTAAGTAAAGAGAAGAAGATCCGTTTTCGTGCTAAAAATCTAACTAGCATATTTTCCTATCCACTTCAATGGCATTTCTAGCGTAGATATCTGGCCAAGGCAATGTCCAGTTTAGCCCAGTGCATGCTGAACGCCCATTTACGTCCCCGGTGGTCACTTATTTCTCATAATAGCCCAACAGGCCCTTCTCACTCGCGTGCCTGATTCCTTTCGGTAAGTATAGCTCCAAACTAATGACCCTGTTATCTGCGCAAGTTAACGCAGCCGTGTGCGCATGCGTACCTCTTTCTAAAACCACTTCCTGTTAACCGATTCAATTATACTGATGGCCACGCCATCTTGACCCAAGTTAGATTGGGATTTATCAGCGGAGAAGTTACCCTGAAGCTCGTTAAAAATTATTTAAGAATTGTTGTTGATATTGCCTGTTTTTGAAGATTCTAAGAATTGTGAATTATTTCTTATTTGCTGATAGGAATTTCCAGTTTGGGAATTGCGTTGATTGCATATTCACTAATGGCTTTCATTTCCTCAGAGAGATTTTGAAGTTAGATGTGTAGAGCGGAAATTGGATGTCTGGAATAGGTTTTCCATTTTGGGTAACGGATGGATGAATTTGTGATTCCTTTCGGCTGGGCTGAGGTTGGAGACAGGAAAAAAGTAAGACAACCAACAGAGTACTAGATTTAAGGGTGTCATTTTGTTCTTATTCATTTCACACACACACACACACACACACACACACACACACACACACACACACACACACATATATATATATATATATATATATATATATATAGGTTGATTTAGGTTGTGACACATGTTCAAAAATATCTAGAACGAATGTGCTAATGGTCTGCTATCCAAGCAGAATATTGCACTACAAGAAACACACAAGCAAGTCCACACACACACACACACACACACACACACACACACACACATATATATATGTGCATATATATATATATATATATATATATATATATATATATATATATATATATATAACTAATAGGTGGAGTTTGGTTGCGACACATGTGCAGAAGTAACTAGTAAAAATCGCATTTATTGTGCTTTCCTATTTACTTTTCTGTAAAAAAGTAAATTTCACATTACGAAACACACACGCACGCAAACACACACACATGCACGTAGACACACACATACACGCATATATGTATATATATATATATATATATATATATATATATATATATATATATGAGTAGCACATGGATCTGTGCTATAAAGTAAGGAGCTGATGGTAGGTGTGGCGCTTCACCTCAGACGCAAAAAAACAGTCTCCTTCGTCTAGCGCTAGGGAAAAGGGGATAGACTCACTCACTGATTGGCTGATACCGACTTGAGGCCACCCCGACGACTTTACTTACTTTACTTTTATATATATATATATATATATTGAATTTGCTTCTTTATTAGTCCAGAGCAATTTCTGCCTAATGTCTGGCCACCATGTCGGTTGGCCTTAGAATACAATGACTGTATCCTCTGCAGGATGGTAATACCACCAGCAAACAAGCAAAAAGACAGAAATAAAAATAAAATAAACAGTTGTCCTGGGTATGGCTAAGTTGCATTTGATAATGTGGTGGCAGTTCTAGAGCTCTAACCGGTGTGGATTACTCGTTTATACCCATTACTATCATTCATTCTTCTCCGAAGTGACAGTACCTGTTAAGCTCCTATCTATAGGTCAGATATATCTGTTCGAAAATTATTTTTAGTCGATAGGACCGAGTGAAAAAAGAAAGAAATAAACATCTACACAGAAAAGTAAATAGGAAAGCACAATAAATGCGATTCCCTAACCGCTAGGAATAAAATAACTCTAGACGTGTTGACATGTCTATAAAATCAATCAATGAACGAACCAACCAATGTCTAGCTATGGGCTGTAATGAGCCTTCCTTCGAGACTAGTACATGATGTATTGATAGGGAGTTTGAATTCAATGTTTTCGTTCTCCTAGATTGGTCGCTCTACTTAGATCATACTACGATTTATTAATATCTGGTAGGAGGAATGAATATATGAATAAATGCATTTTTAAAGGACATTAACGAGAAGTTTACAAAAAAAAAAAAAAAACCAATAACCTTGAACATCTTGTCGATTCCGTTTTCCCCGACAATAACCATCACATATGCGAAAAATGACTGAAGAATAAGTTACAGACATTAACTAATCACATATGTTTACAACTGCACAAATTAAAAATCACACATCTGTAAACAGCATTACTCACATTATAGACACAGAATCAGCTGTACGTGGTTAGTTTCTCGCCCATATACCCATCTCTCTCTCTCTCTCTCTCTCCCCCTCTCTCTCTCTCTCTCTCTCTCTCTCTCTATATATATATATATATATATATATATATATATATATATATCAGAAAGTTTTTTGTATTTTTTGACACAACTTGTATTCCGAAAAAAAATCAACATCCATTCATTTTTTATTTCTATCTAGGTAAATACAGCTTCAAACTTGGCACTTTTATGACACACCTTGTATTCTGAAAAAAATTAACGTTCCGTTCATTGATAATTTCTACCTTGGTAAATACAGCTCCAATCTCAATACTTTTATGACACACCTTACATATATTTATATATATATATATATATATATATATATATATATATATATAACATTGTAGTTTAACAGAGGCTCCACTTCTAAATGTAATGTTTTGTTCATTCCCAAAAGACCTACTCATTCCAGAAATCATTTTTGTTGGCAACGAATTTCAATCTGATTCGACCGAAAAGTTGTTTAGCGAATTTGATGTCAAGGGACATTTGAGATCGGAGAATAAGAAAGGAGGTGAGAGGCCATTCAGGACTGTTATTGTTCAGAACACACACCTCTCTTAATGGTCTGCTCTATTCTAAATACACACATATTTTTATGTGTGTTTAGGTTGCGACTTGCGCAAGACTAAATGAACAGAAGAGGGTGTGTTATGCCAGTTACTATGCAGATAAAGGTCAAACTGGTTGCAAATTGAATCAGCATTCGAATTTGTAACATTACTTCTTGAAAATAAATACCAAGGGCCGATTTAGGTCAGTTGATAGTGCAGCAATGTTTCGGGTTCGTTTCTGGTTCCAACTAACTCAGCGCATGAATAGCATATATTGGGTAATCTGATCTGTGTGGTAAAGTGGGTAACTGATGGTAGGTGTGGTGCTTTACTTCGCCCACTTTACTTACTTACTGGATATATTTCCTACATTCATAGTTTGACTGTGTGTCTGGGCTTGCCCGGTCACGTGCTGGTCTCTTGAGTTATATGCGGTACCATGGTGATATACGACAACGTGGAAAACGTAGTAATTACGTTCACGTTCTAATCTCCTTGGGAAACGTATTAACTCCCCATTTCTTCTTCAATGTGTTGAGAATTTTTGGATATAAGGCGTGTGGTAAATGACTACTCTTACTTATAGACTTGTCGATAACCACGTGACCAACTTATTGGCCAACCACTGACAGTACTCTGCTGCTGA
This sequence comes from Doryteuthis pealeii, assembly GCA_023376005.1. Classification (NCBI taxonomy): domain Eukaryota; kingdom Metazoa; phylum Mollusca; class Cephalopoda; order Myopsida; family Loliginidae; genus Doryteuthis; species Doryteuthis pealeii. The sequence continues at coordinate 5,686,884 of CM042149.1, read as the reverse complement.
TATTATTATTTATACTGGCTTTTCTGGTCATACCTAATCATTACTACTTGGATCTTCGTGGACGACGGATCATAGGATTATATCGCTGGATCTTTTGGCACTACGTAGGATTCCAAAACACAGGACTTATTCACTTACCAAATATTCTATAGTTCAGGACTTATTCACTTACCAAAGGATTCTATAGTTCAGGACTTATTCACTTACCAAAGAATTCTATAACTCAGGACTTACTTACTTATTTACTTTAAGTAAATACTTAACACTATGGTTAAATAGTACCGCTACTCTTCTTCTACAAGGATGAAGTAGGTATTTAATAACCCACGAAGGTTGATATGCCATTAAACAAAGAAACCAAACCGATTATGAGACGTTGTAATTTCTAATGTTTAATGACAGATGAATAAAAAAACAATTAAGAATCAATCTTAATACTTTGATCTTTTAGTGAAACGATTATTTTCTTTTTTTTTATGAAATCTTTCTGGGAAATTTATTCACCAACAATTGCGTCTGACTGAACTTGAAAGAAAACTGATAAATCATTTGATTGAATATGTACTCATTAGAAACAAAACGAATCACTAGATACAATCTTGTTTGTTGCAGTTCATGATATGAAGCTTCAATTCCTAATTAAGCTATTTAAGAAGACTAAAAAAAAACATATAATTACATTTTCCTTTTATCACATATGCAAATAGAAAGAGTTGTTTGTCGTAGACACGGAATTCTTTGAAAATATATGGAATCAAATTTTCAGAACAAAATGAAGAATATTAAGATCCATAAATGTTATGTTAATTTTCTCTCAATTTATTCAAGAAACCCACACGTATAGTACGTACTATTTAGATTTTCCGAATCATATTTATTGTTATATACACAGGGGTCCGGCCTATGTGCCCTTCTGGCCTTTTTCAGATGTTTCTTGCCGACCCCGGGAGCCTTCAGGTTGTAATCGGGAGCCTTCATGAACTTCGAACCTGTTCTCATTCCGTTAACTATGACCAGGTACAAGATTTAAGATGTTCAGATTCCGTTAAAAAAGTGAAGAAATTTTAAATAGTTTGAATTAAAATTTCATTGAATTCATATCGAAAGGTTCTTTAAATATTTTAGTTTTGCCGAGTAGTGTATTGATGATCAGCGCCATTATAAAAAGAAGAACGCCTTTTAACCCCTTTTATCAGAACCCGTTTTTCAAGGCAATGGGAATCGTTATATAGTCTGCTGGACTAATTTTGAGAAGAGACAATATCATTGCAAGAGTTGTTCCGATTATTGATCTCATTCTTTTTGTTTAAGATACCTTTGATATCGTTGAGAAGAGTCATTATCATTGCAAGATTTGTTCAGATTATTGATCTCATTCTTTTTGTTTAAGATACCTTCTCTAATGTTGAGAAGAGTCATTATCATTGCAAGATTTGTTCAGATTATTGATCTCATTCTTTTGTTTAAGATACCTTATATAATGTTGAGAAGAGTCATTATCACTGCAAGATTTGTTCAGATTATTGATCTCATTCTTTTTGTTTAATATACCTTCTATAATGTTGAGAAGAGTCATTATCATTGCAAGATTTGTTCAGATTATTGATCTCAATCTTTTTGTTTAAGATACCTTTTATAATGTTGAGAAGAGTCATTATCATTGCAAGATTTGTTCAGATTATTGATCTCATTCTTCTTGTTTAATATACCTTCTATAATGTTGAGAAGAATCATTATCGTTTCAAGATTTGTTCAGATTATTGATCTCATTCTTCTTGTTTAATATACCTTCTATAATGTTGAGAAGAGTCATTATCATTGCAAGATTTGTTCAGATTATTGATCTCATTCTTTTTTGTTTAAGATACCTTCTCTAATGTTGAGAAGAGTCATTATCATTGCAAGATTTGTTCAGATTATTGATCTCATTCTTTTGTTTAAGATACCTTATATAATGTTGAGAAGAGTCATTATCACTGCAAGATTTGTTCAGATTATGATTCATTTTTGTTAATATACCTTCTATAATGTTGAGAAGAGTCATTATCATTGCAAGATTTGTTCAGATTATTGATCTCATTCTTTTTGTTTAGATACCTTTATAATGTGAGAAGAGTCATTATCATTGCAAGATTGTTCAGATTATTGATCTCATTCTTCTTGTTTAATATACCTTCTATAATGTTGAGAAGAGTCATTATCGTTTCAAGATTTGTTCAGATTATTGATCTCATTCTTCTTGTTTAATATACCTTCTCTAATGTTGAGAAGAGTCATTATCATTGCAAGATTTGTTCAGATTATTGATCTCATTCTTTTTGTTTAAGATACCTTCTATAATGTTGAGAAGAGTCATTATCATTGCAAGATTTGTTCAGATTATTGATCTCATTCTTTTTGTTTAAGATACCTTTTATAATGTTGAGAAGAGTCATTATCATTGCAAGATTTGTTCAGATTATTGATCTCATTCTTCTTGTTTAATATACCTTCTATAATGTTGAGAAGAGTCATTATCATTCAAGATTTGTTCAGATTATTGATATCATTCTTTTTGTTTAAGATACCTTCTATAATGTTGAGAAGAGTCATTACCGTTTCAAGATTTGTTCAGATTATTGATCTCATTCTTTTTGTTTAAGATACCTTCTATAATGTTGAGAAGAGTCATTATCATTGCAAGATTTGTTCAGATTGTTGTTCTCATTCTTTTTGTTTAAGATACCTTCTATAATGTTGAGAAGAGTCATTATCGTTTCAAGATTTGTTCAGATTATTGATCTCATTCTTTTTTTTAAAGATTTGTTCCGATTATTGATCCCATTCTTTTCGCTAAAGATACTTTCTATAATTTTGAGAAAATTCATTATCATTGCAAGAGTCATTCAGACTATTCTAGTTATCAAGAAAAGGCTGTTAATCGACAGCTCAACATGTATTGAGCACAATGAAATAATAGGGAAAGTGAAAGGGAATGAAATATTTTAACTGAGGCTGGTGATAAAAAGTACAAAAATATGTCGGTTGTTGGCGTAAGAGAAGGAAAATGAAACGAGGTGTTGCGAAACAAGCTGAAAGCGAAAACGGAAGTGTAGATTAAAAAAAGAACGATAATAACGAGAAGGTGTTAAAAAAGAAAACGAAAATAAGCCAAAACAAAAGACTTGAGGATGAGTGAATCCTGCAATACTATCAGTTACAGGAAATCTATCGTTGGATTCTCTTTGCTTGTAACTACAAATGAAGAGTTCATCCAGTACAACTACTGATTGCCAGCAAAAGTAATTTATAGACGAGTGAGGAATCCTGAAAGCAAATACTAAACTATATTCAGGACTGCTAAAAGGAATTCATGAAAAGTACTAATATATATCACATATTAATAACATTCTCGTGTGTATATATTGGTGGTGTTTAATACTAGTAAGTCAAATATTTTGGTAAATGTTTTGCAATATTTTGGCAGCAACTGACGCTTTGTGTCCAGATCCTGTAAGTGACAAATTACACTGAACTGTAAGATTCCGAGATTGCACCCTACTCTTGTTACAGAATTATTAGATACCTAATGATTATGGCAATAGTGTAGAAATCATTATGGCGATTGTGCAGCTGATGTCCTTGAGAGTGAGAGACAGCGCTTGACCTCACTCTCACCTTGCTTTGCGGGGATGGATCGTGAGAAACGGAAGGCATGGAAGACCCTGTCTTCCGGTTTAAGGATATAGTAAGTTTAAGTCAGTTAGCAGGTAGGAGCTCGAAGGTGTAAGTCGCATTTCTATGCGCATCCTGTCATCTGCGCAGATTGTCTGGTTGAGGATTTGGAAATAAAGTAACCTCAACGTAAATCGAAGTCTTGTGTTTATTACCTAAGAACTAACAATGACACAGGGCTTCTGATAAGAGAAATCGCTGGCATGGAAAACCAGACCCGGAATCTCCATAGAAGACCAGACCTTAGAAGATATACCAAGAATGTCAACACCAGACGCTAGACCAGACCAAGATAGATGAGAGACGATCAGAATAGCAAAGACGGCCAGATGAGAAGACGATTAGAATAAGAAGTAAGAAGTGTATACAACGTTATATCGATTTGGTACGGTGAAAACGTCAGTACGTAACACTCTTTGTCTGCTAATCGCCTGATACTTTCCGTGTGCTACTCGCCTGAGCAGCTTCTATGGTTGGAGTGATTCCTCGGAATCCACAGTTTTAGACCTACCAGACCTGGCTTGATAGTCTAAGTTCTTATATCTCGAGCGAAATTTATTGAACCCTCCAGTTACTGTTCTGTGATCAACTGCACCTCTACCTTCACCAACAAATGTTTTGGTTGCTTCTACGGCGTTATTACCAACAACTCGACTACATTGCAAGTTCATCTGTGCAGTTTTCAAATCACAAATGAACTCGTTATCGTCTCTTCATCGCATCGAGAAAATGAAACACTGCAATTTACATGATGAATAGAATATTAATCTTAACCGATATCTTAACAATCACAAAATATTTTCCTTGTTCAGTCAAGAACTTTCGTTTTTACCTAAGGAAGCACTTTACGACCTTTAATTGGCATATCTGAATTAGCCTACACATTCAGAGGTTTAATGTTTTAGGTTTAAAAGGTAGATTACTATTCCTGGTGCGTGTTCTTAGGGTTTGTTTTTAACCCCAACTTATTTGGTGGTCGCACTGAAAAAGGAATCCAAGCAAAGAAAAGGAAGAGACAAAGACAAAAGGTAGTTTAAGAATTTAGGCTTTATTCACGAGTCATAGCCACCACGTGGTAAGTAAATTCCTTCATGGCCAGTAGTGGTGTCTTGATACAGTTAAGGCATAAGTTCGAATAGCCAAGAGATTTTGGTGGTCGGAAGTCTCTCCTTTTTTCCGAACATGCTCGGAGGGTTCTTCCGGTGTGAAGGCTCATGGGAGTTTGTTATTTTATTATTTTTTAATTTTGATTTTATTCTAATCCCCACAAGTGGACGCTGTAGAACCCGGTAATACCCGAGAAAGGTGACGTTATTCGCAGTTCCATGATACGCTGTGCGACCATTATTAACTAAAACATGTGACGTGCTTATTTTGAGGTTCACTGTATGTAAAAGATATCGTAGAAAACGAAAGCTTAGATGAGGGGAACAAGGGAAATAAAAAGCGCATTGAAGTAAAATCAGCATAGAATTCAGCTTTGTGTGGGATGTCTTTTCGCAACTGAAGGAAAAAAGTGTTGGATATTGACAGAGGAAGAAAATGAGTACTGTCTTTACAATGTTTACAAGTTGTTTCCTCACTGGATACATAACCTGTTTGTGAATAGGGATATATTTTTTGTTGTAAATGCCATATAAGACATTGCATGAAAATGGCCGCTCCCTTACCAGCTATCTCGCTGGCCTACTTGACGACACATTATTTCAAAACAGCACCTTTTTATGAATAAAGAACGTGAAATGTCGATATCTATCGTGTGTCCTAGGTAATTCAGAACATAGCATTATGTTAAACTGAATCTACAGGTGAGGTTCTAATTCCGGAGATCTGCGGATAGAGTCACCTTTCATTACCATTATTCTAAGGTTAACTCTGTGTGGACGTGCAGATTCCCAACCCCCGCGAACGAAACGAGTCCAGATATGTGTGGTCTGTGCAAGGCGGAGGGGGGGGGGTGGCGAGTGACCACGGAAATTGAACTCGTCACCTCTTCGTTGCTGAAATGCTGGTGAAATTCCGCACGAGCAGTGCAGAGTAACCCGTATGTAAAATCTCTACGTGAGGATTGACGCGTGCTGATGAATGTCGAACGTGCAATTCAGAGTGAGGAGCCCGGATGAAACACAGCAATGGGATATTTAGGGACCTGCCTTCCCAGATCGGGGAGAAAGTCTGCAGTAGCATTTTGGGTTTCGAAACGAGTGGAAGAGAATATATATTTGGATAGTGCTAGTGAGAAGACTAGAACTGCTGGGAGAGCAAAGCAAGTACAACGACTACGACTGTCTGATAATCTGAAGGTCCCTGGTTCATTCCCGGGTTTCAGCACCACTGATAACCTGAAGGAAGCAGTTTCCTAAACTCTGATTTGGAGTGGTAGTACCTGTTATGGTTTCATCCACGAGTTAAATATATCCGAAATTGTTTTTTTAAATGTTTTAAAAATGAGTTTTAAAAAGTTGAATACCCAACAATAATGAATAAAACGAAAACGTCTTTGGCATTAGATAACCCCCAATGTTTACATGCCGTAAAATCGAATCAACAAATCATAAGATGAAAAAAAAATATTTAAGAGAGAGAAAAGGAATATATTTGATGAAGAAGTTGCCTCCAAACGGCCACTAATGAACCTGGTGCCCAACTCATTGACTGGCGACAAAGTTTCAGCCACAAGAATTCTCGCAGTAGGTACGAGAAACGGTTGTGAGATTTTTGAAATGGTCAACTAGGCTGTCATTAACCGACAGAGAACAAAGAAAGGCTTAAATTTCGGAGCTAGCAAAACCACCCCATCATTAAGGGCGGGCTACAATTTAGCAACTTCTTTATCGACTCAAAAATACCACTTCACGTCGTCCCGTTTTAGAGACTTCTTTAACCTCTTGGTATAATATAAGATTAGAGGGTTTTGTTATGTCGTTTAAATCAAACAATAAATCATATGAAATATTAATTAGAATCGATTGTTCCTTTCTAAATAGAAACATCACTATCCTTAAAGCGGGAACCCAATGCCTTCACGGACCTAATCCCCATAATCATGTCTCAATCAGGTCATCGCTTCTGGCCGTCCTCAACACGATAGCTAGTGTCCTGTACATAGCTGTTGTAAGCAAGTTTTGCTGGTCATCCTCGCATTTGAGAAGTCGACTAGACGTAGTTTATGGAGTTCCATATCAGTAATTACATAAGCTAGATTTGCTAGTTCTAACTGTAATATCTTATTTGTGCTTGGACATGCCAGTGTATATCGACCAGCTATGTAAGCGAAGAAGAAATGAATGATTTATATATATGATGATGATGATACAATGGATGTGCTATTTTTCTGAATTTTGGAGACGAGGCTTGATAATGAGTATTATTTTGACTATTTTCGTCATCTACATTGTTATCTGTACAACGTTTCGGTCGATGTGCCTTCCGGCCTTCTTCAGGTATTGAAGATGAGAACAATAGTCCGAAAATCCAAATAGTACAATGGATGTGATTCTCTAAATTCTAGGCATAACATAACTCTATACGAGTCAATATGCCGTTAAATCAATCAATCAAATAGCTGGTGCACTCTCTAGCCATGGATGTGTCTTGCAGTTCTCATGGAAGCAACATTTCAAGACTCAACATTTGTGCATTGATAGTGTCTTACGCAGTAAAGGATCTTTGTTATGGCTTATCTGTCTTTGTGTAAATCTTTAGCCAACAGATATTCTATAGAAAGGAAGTATTGATAAGCAGTCTTGATGAGAAGCCGCCAGAAACAGAGAATTGAAATTAGGCGCTTTTTTATGGCTAAATTTCAATTATCTTTCCTCGGACAACTAGCAAGAATGTAGACGTTGATTTGAGTCCACCGGCATGGCCGAACAAAAGAGCCGTGGTGTTTCCGACAAACGTTAAAGAAAACCATCTCTTTGACGGTACACCAGCCAACCATGCAGAAGATAAACAAACTAATGGTCGACAACGCATGTTAAAGATTCAAGTAATTCACGAGATCTTCACATTAAAATCGATGACCATATGAGAAAGAATACGTCACAAGGCATCAATTGATGTAGGCAGACGCTTTTGTCTATCTCATTGATTAAAAATTACCCAGCTGCTTTTAGGCCTTAAGGTTTGAATCGTAGTCTGTATATCTCTAAAAGCCATTTCTTGTCTTCAGACAGGATATCGTCCCAGAGATTCCAAACTTACACCAATACCTTCTCTATTGAGCTAAAGAGGGTGAGTCGAATCGAGCCTCGTCCCAGAAATTCCAAACGTACACCAGCACCTTATCTATTGAGCCAAACAAGTTGGGTTGGAATAGACTAATGTGCAACTGATTACGTACATCGGCTCCCATCATCTACCTGACAGTATTATTCGGATTATTCGGACTATTGTCCTCATCTTTATTGTTATCTGTATAACGTTTTTACCGATGTGCCCTCTAGCCTTTTTCAGGTATTTCTTGTCGGACTCTGGAGAGTTTTCGAACTCGGGAACCTTCTTTTAGAACACGACAGCCTTCTTGTCGTAATGGTTCCAGAGTTTGAGAAGGTTCCTCGAGTCCGACAAAAGATACCTGAAGAAGGCCGGAGGGCACATCGGCCGAAACGTTGTACAGATAAAAATAAAGACGCGGACAATATTTCGAATAATCCAAATAATTCTAATTATCAAGCCTCATCTAAAAAAAATCAGAGAAATCTAACGGATAGTTTGTCACGAACTACGAACGTGTGATGTAGGCAAATACCGCTGTTGCTTATTTCGTTTCCAAAAGACACGTTTTATCCAGTAAGTACTAGTATATTTAAAGAATGTCTTCATTAATTATTTTCTCTGTTGATGTACTTAGAAGTAGGGAGAAGATCTAGTCGTGTCCCCATGCACTAAGGATGTACCATTAGTATCCCTTTGGTATGTTGTTGATGTTGTTGGCATCCTTCCGTCTGGGAAAGACGATGGCGTAGTGTCCAAAAGTTTTTTTTAACTACATAGCCTCGGCGGGTTAATACGGAGGATGTGCTGTTCCCCAAGCAGCAAACCCCCTCTCCACACTGCCGCTGTGGTCCAAAGGAAAGGTAAGAAACCAATGCAGTTGGCAACGGCAGTGACGCTGGAGATGCTGTTTAACACTGAAGTTCAGCGTAACTCTATCTTAGAAACTCCGGCTCCGGATTTGTTTTCGGGGTTTACTCCCCTAGCTTACTACGGATCATATAAAGCCGGTCGGTAGTGATAATTTTTAACTACAGAATGAAAGACAAGATAAATTAATTTACATATACAATAACATAGGAGGCACGTGGAGTGATGGTCATCGTTATAGGAAATGAACACGGCAAGACGAGTTCAAATCCGGAACGAGACTGTTTGTATTTCACAGAGCGCTAATGCGCTTAGGAAATATAGAAATCTAACTATTATCCCTCCAGCTATTTATTCACTATAAAATGCAATCATACATTTGTATTTGAGCATGACACCCGAATTTTTTTTTTTTTGGAGGGGGAGGAAAATTAGTGGTCATACATTAATATTTCATTACCTTACCTTAATTACATGCCCCAGGGAGACTTCACCCCTCCCCCACCGAAGCATCTGCTCCCTCACCTGAAAGGGTTAGGGGCAATGTTTATTGCCAGGTGCTTGAGGCATTTTTTGTACTAGCCACTAAATGAGTTTTCCTTGTGTGTGGCTCCCCACATTAAAAAAGTTATCATGTTAATCCAGCGTGGAAGGAGTTTTGGAAAATAAAAAACAACTTTAGTATATAACTAGACAAAACATGACTCATTGGGTCATCCATTCAGCTCTGGGTAGATAATTGAGATTAGGGAAAAGGGAGTTAGCAAACCGAATAAAAATTTTTTTAAAAATAAATACGGTCAGACGAAACCTTAAAATCATTTTGTTAGCTTTCTAAGGACAGACTGGGCTCTTTAACTTTTGTTAGACAACTGGACTAAAAAGGAAAACTCTGAATTCAAATTTGTTATACTCCGCTTAAGAAATTGACCTTGTATCACATCCTACTCGTGCGGAGGGTTTGGTAAAGTAGTATACAGAACTTTTAATATTTAATATATACAATATACAAGTGATCTTAAATGAAAAAAACGCAATTGTGTTTAACAGATAAAACTCTATTGTTTTATGCACAAGCAGCATGTATAAAGGGTAAAAAAGGGTAAACGGCTTACTTGATGAGTGTAGTTAATATTGTGGCTTTACTGTTCTCTGACAGGGTTAGAGACAACGTTTTTACTGTTCAAAGAACAGAGACAAATAGAAGTTAAGAAAGGGACATGCCAACTCCCTCAGAGTGATAATTGTTCATGTATTCCTACATCTCAATAAGCCGCGAAATAAAAGCAAAGACAAATCTCTCTCCTATAAAAGTATATATTTACCCAACTCCTCGGCTACAGGTAGAATGCGACAAAGTTAATTTTTTATGCAGATTTGTTGGCACCTTTCCTTCCACTAAAGACGATGGCGTAGTGACCAAAAATAAATTTATGCAGAGTACAATTGGTTTAGATTTAGTTTTTTTCCTTTTAGACCTGTTGTCGTAACAAGGATGATTCCCAGTCTACACTACTATATTATTTATGCAAAGCTTAGAGAAGAGGTCGATTTATGTCTTTCCCTAACGATGTAAAGCGAAAATAGCCTCATCCAGGATTTGAACGGGTATCTACTACAATAACTGTTGCGCAACACATGTCTCTTCTATAAAAGGAGAGTATCCTTAGAAATGCTCTCTTGTCTCAACCATAAAAGGCTTTCAAAATTTCAGTTACACTACCTCAGTAATGTTTTGATTCTCTTTGATAAAGGTGTTGCTAAATGGTAAAATTATCATTACTAGTACAAAATGAAAAAACTCTTCGGGCGATGTAAAAATTATTTTTTTTAAGTTATTGCCTGAGGGGATGGAAGATGAAAATTCAATATCATAGAGTGTGTACCATAAGTATGTAAAATCGTCAAATTTATTAAAGGAGTAAAAAAAAAAAAAAAAGGAAAGAAAGAAAGACAATTTGAAATGGAAACAGTTCCGATAACTTTAAATATTATATTAGAATAAAACAATCTATATATAAATATATAACGCCGGGCATTTATTTATTGAAACTTTGATGAAGGTGTTGCTAAATTAGGATTACAGTGAGTGGAGAAGCGCTGTAAGCGGTTTAAAGTAGGCAAAGAATTAATCCTTACGGCGAATTTCCTAGAACACATTCTTACAATTTCGAGACGTTTATTAATAAACAAAAACGGTCATGTTCGGTCTCCAGGAATTTTGTGGCTTAGAGATTAAGTCTGTAAAATAGGGAGAGAAAATGATTCCATCTAAACTTGGTTGTTTCAATATGTTTATAAGCGGATGAGCATAAAATAAGAAGCACACCGTAACATGTAAACCAAGTTTCTTTCGGCGTAGTATTGTTTTCATGTCATTCGCTTATTGGTTTTAGAATTGATTCTGGCGCACGAATACATCGAATTTATAACTCAAAAGCTGATAAGCTTACAAATGAAGGCCAGTTGAAGGAATCCCATATTAATATTTCCTCTTCCTATTTTACGAGCTCCTATTCAAGGAACTTGTATTTCTATTCAAGTCGAATCGCATATTTTCAGCCGCTGAGATTGAAAATACTTCTTTATCACTTCGATTTGCAATTTCAAAAAATAACTTCTGGTTCAGGGAATACCGATGTGTTCGGGTGGTGGGTAGCGGATATCATAGATATCACTCTTAAACTGCAGTAAGTGATATAATAGCGTTATCACTGGTTAAATAAATCATAAATATTGGATCAATAACACATATTGCTATCAAACCAGCAATGGCAGCCGCAGCAGTCGTAGAAACACTGCAATTGCTCGTATACTGTCATTCAAATTTAATCCATTTTTTCTGCTATGGGAGACGGAAGAATCATAACTGTTCAAGTTGGCAATCCTTTTACAGAACTCTGAACATTTCAGACGCTTATCTGCTTGCCACGTGCTAAGGTTCTCGGTATCTCTTATAAAATAAAATTAAGACAATCTAAAAAGAATTAAAAATTTAGTTAGAAGCTGTTGTGTAATGGTTAGAGCCATAGGGAATGGACTTGTCGACCCAAGTTCAAATCCTGGACAGTTCACATAGCGCAAATAAAATTGGGAAATATTTGAATCCAACTACTCTCCCTCCAGGTATGGGTAAATAGCAGGTGGACTTACGTGATAATCTTATCGTGGGGAACTGAGAAAGTTACCCTAATATTGTAGAAACAACTATTGGTTCGGGACTCAGAAAAATAAATTCTTATATATTCATTTGCGGAGACTCACAGAAATGAACAGCAGATCAATGCCGTAAAATCGATCCATTATGATTTTGGTACTTCTATTTAGTAATAAAGGAACAATTCTAATTCAAAATTCATAACTACCATCGCCGCATCGATCATTAATAAATGACATTTAGCGGGGATACATACATCACATCTTCTTATTGTAATGGAGATTATGTGTTTGTCTGTCTGTAACCGAAACTATATTACTATACAAATCACAATTCCCTTCGTTATTCACATCACATCACATTCTCCATAATTTTATTTTTATTTAAACCTCAATTATTGATAAAATTGTTTTACATCATTAAGACTCTTGACCATATCTACATACGCAGAACATGCAATTGTATTTATATATACAACAAAATAGCAGATTATAGAGTGAATTGGAAGGCTTATTTGCATATTGATCTTAAAAATTTGATTTTAATAAATATATGCTTAGTATTATTGATTTCTAATTGTTTGGTCTTATCTTTTTGAATATGAGCAAAAATCTCGGGGACAAATCTTAAAAGAAATCCATTAACAAGAAAAATAACTAATATTATTCTTTACTTCCTATTTTAACTAAATAGTTAAATTAGGAAAATTTATCAATGAAAGAGGGGAGTAATGGAAAATGATGGAAGAGTTACTTTCAAAGTTGTTCTATCTTTCAATCATACCCCCTCTGTTCCAATTTTTTTATCTGCATTCTTATTCAGTTTCATTAGCCTTTCTAATTTAATATGATATTTTATTATATTAAAACTTAAATACTTGCACCCGGAGGGTGCATATATTTGCTAGTGCTTATAATTCGGTTGCAAATTGAACAAGATATTACTTTATTCTCTAAGAAATGTTTAAGTGTGTTGCTCTAATAATAGCACTCCATGATGATAAGATATTTCGATTTAGGAAGGTGTGAAGAATTCTAATAAGCATTTCAGCGGGTCACGATCATAGCTGTGGTTCTATATAGAAAGGAGTGTATGATTCTAGTTAACATTTCATCTTAAATAGCTGTCTATGATGATATTGATACTTATGTTTAAGAAGGAATAGTGTATTCTGATAAGCATTCATAGCAAACCATAGTCCATGATAATATTGATGCTTCTATTTAAAAATAAGTGAATAATTGTAATTAGCATTTCATTGTTAAACGCTACCCATGGTAATAGTAGTGATTCCATTTAGGAAGGAGTGATAGATTATAATGAGCATTTCATAGTTAACAGCTATCCATGTGTTAACGATGGTTCTATTTAGGAAGGGGTGAAGGATTCTAATAAGCATTTCACTGTTAAAATCGGTCCATGATGATACTGATGCTCTACTTAGGGAAGTATGAAGCATTTTAGTATACATTTCGAAGTTAACAGCTATCCATGATGATAATGATGCTTCTATTTGGGAAGGAGTGAAGGATTTTAACATTTCATAGTGATTCCATCTTGTATCTAGTAGTTGAATGATTAATAAATTACTTTCAGTGCAAATCTAGAAGCGGCCAAGATTAGAAGTTAAAAGCAAATTGGACTAGAATTACTCTATTGTATGAGAACATTTTAACTGTATTGCGCTAATTAAAATTCTTGCCCACCCTGTCGGCTGGGGCGTTAAAATGCACCGACTGCACCTCTGCAGAGGGTAAGACTCCCCCAATGGGGCCACCTGTTGTCCGTGGGTGGCGACCCGTGATGCTTATGGATAGAGCCCAGGTGGATGAGAAGTTCATAACATGCAATACTCCACTTTGGCTCTATCTTGGGCTAGACGGGCGGTCGGAGAGGTCCCCCCGATCAATCGGCTGGTCACGTCAAGCCCTAGCACCTATATGATTTTCCCAACCCTATTGCCCTTATGGCAAGCCCCAACCCCTTTTTATCATATGGGTGCTAGAAGGCGGTGGCTGCGGGTCTACATGTCCTGGGAATGACGTTAAAATCTATCTGATGGTGAGGTTCCAGTTTTGGAGGTTTGGGGAATGTGGAGCACCCCTTCATCACCATTGCTCCCTGGTCCACTCTGACCCGGAGTGGTAGTACCTGTTAGGGTCCCATCTATGGGTTAAATAGAAAAATGTATTTATAAACAAATTGTATTATCCATTAAGAATTGATTTATTTCAAAACTTTATTGGCATTAAATGACCCACTGAGGTTGATATGCCGTAAAACAAAACAAACAAACAAATAAAATTCTTGCTATATCGCACCGTTTTTTTTTCTTTCTGGTTACATTTATATACATACATATATACATACATAATGAACATTTGAGAAATATATAGATATGATTAAAATGTTTCTTGTAAAGAATATTAAAAGTTTTTTTTCTGGTTTTCTTAAAAGATGTATTCTTTCTATAACACACTCGTTCACTAAGACCAGTTTCATCGCTTATGTTATCTTTATTACAACTGTGGGGTTATTTCCGTATTTGCCTGGGGAGTTGTCTGCCCGTTTAATGTCGCTGGTTCCCGCTAGGGGCCTCGTGTATTTAAGCGGCTGTTTTGAATTTCTCTTCCTCTTTGCCTGCTGCTCGCTACGAGACCACATGGGTTAGACAATTTTCATTCCCTTCTCGTTGGGGCTTCGGCCCTCAACGCCGGATTTGTCACTGTAAGTGATTTATACAGCATGGACTATTCTTAGTCTCATGTCTGTACCTATATATTATGTGACTTTTATGTATGTATGTATGTATGTACACTATTCTATCTTCTATTGTTTATGTATCTCGTCATATACATGGGCTGTATACCTATTAAATGTTTTGTCCCTCAACCTTTGTCGGAGTTTGTTTGAGTTGCAACGAGTTATGACTTTGTCATAACCTTTGAATCTTACACAACTTTTTTCCGGTTTTCTTTCTAGCTTTCTTTATATTTCTTATTATTTGATTTTCTCATCAGTTGGTCATGTTGGCAGCATGGGTATTCATGACTTTATCTCACACACCGTCCCTATCGGTAATCACTACTGGGAGGTCTTCTGCATAGCAACCAGAATACACACCGAGCTGATTGATGTATGTCCTTGCTAGTCGGTCCATACTGGTATGTCCATAAGTAGGTGTCCACAGGAGAACGCTTCATGAGTTCGTTAGTGATTCTCGAGGAATGTACAGCTTGTCTTGTTCGTCTTACTCGGATGGTCTGTGTGATAGGAGGCAAATGGCCGTACAGCTGCTTTCTTGCAGTAGTGTAGCCGTATAGTAGCACTGACACGGCTATGCGTTGGGAAATTCATCGCAGTCCATGCATTTTCTATGCGTAGAATGACATCGCTTTCTGATTTCCTAGCTTTTGTTACTTTTATCACAATGTTTCAACTAACACATCCTCCATCTTTCATAATCATCGCAATTGAACCGTCAGCGATTCCTGAGAGAGGGGATAAATAAATAGAAATAAATCCCTAAGTAGGAGTGAGCCTATTCTAGTAGTGACCACGCCAAGTGGAGATTTAAGAGGTTTGAATTCATAGTTTTCCTTCTCCTAGACTGGTTGCCTAACCAAGGTTAAAGAGCTCATTCTACACTACTATTTACCCATAACCGGAGGGAGAGTAGTTGGATTCATATATTTCCCATAGGTATTAGCGCTATGTGAACTGTGGCTTCGTCCAGGATTTGAACTCGGATCGACGAGCACATTTCCTATGACTCTAACCAGTACACCACCACACTCCGGCGGATAGAGGGGAAGTAATAATTTGATTTGTTATAATCACACCTAGCGATGGTTGTAAGGAGCTGATGGTAGATGTGGCGCTCCACCTCAGATGCAAAAAAATCTCTTTGGTCTAGCGCTAGTGAAAAGGGGATAGACTCCCTCACTGATTGTCTGATACGGACATTAGGCCGCCCCGACGACTTTACTTTCACTTTATAGTTAGTTTACTTATATACAATGCAATGAAATAAATATATATATAAAAAAGATTAAACAAATAAAATAAATTAATGAAAATGATATCTTATTTATTCCTTTTCCATGATAACATTTTTTTTTCATAAAATTGAATTGCTGACACTTTTACACTGAAACTGACAACTGCGAATAATCCTACATATCCCGGGTAATACCGGGTACTCTAGTTACTTTACTTATATACAATGAAATAAAATAAATATATATATAAAAAAGATTAAACAAATAAAATAAATTAATGAAAATAATATCTTATTTATTCCTTTTCCATGATAACATTTTTTTTTTCATAAAATTGAATTGCTGACACTTTTACACTGAAACTGAAAACTGCGAATAATCCTACATATCCCGGGTAATACCGGGTACTCTAGTTAGTTTACTTATATACAATGAAATAAAATAAATATATATAAAAAAGATTAAACAAATAAAAGAAATGAAATCTTATTTATTCCTTTTTCATGATAAAATTTTTATTTCACAAAATTGAATTGCTGACACTTATGCACTGAAACTTTCTCCCATCAGAATTAAGTCAAAGTAGCAAGGTGACTGTTCTTTTCCTAAAAAGTGTAAGAGAGATGGTGGATTAAACTCTTACTTATCACAAACAGGTCAAAAGAATGCGTGCTGACGGTCTTTGTTATCTTCTCTTTCTTTCCCCTTTGTTGCCGATCTATAGAAATCATCCTCTCCTTTACGTGTGACGTACAACTTATACACTAAGGTAGGCAGATAATTTGGTATCAATGTATAAATAAAGCTAATATAGTCTGGTGGTTATATCAAAATGAAATAGTAAAATCGATGACTTTTAATTCTATCGTCGTCCATATTGACAATTTGAATCTCTTCTTTCCTCTCCCTATTTCCTTCTCCTCTTACCCCTACTCTTCTCCCACTTCTCCCTTTCTTGTACCCTTTCTTTTACCTCGTCTCCCTCCTTCTTCCCTTCACTTTCTTCATCTTACCATGTTGAACATATACACTAAGGTAGGCAGCTAATTTGATATTAATATATAAAGTAAGTAAAGTCGACGGGGCGGCCTAAAGTCGATATCAGCCAGTCAGCGAGGGAGTCTATCCCATTTTCAATAGCGCTAGACCAAGGAGATTGTTTTTTAGCATCTGAGGTGGCGCGCCACACCTACCATCAGCCCCTTACTTTACCGCACAGATCCCTGTGCTACTCATACGCTGAGTTGGCGAGGACAGGTATCGAACTAGGAACCTTGTGGTTTCTAGCCGAACGCTCTACCAACAGAGCTAACCAACGTTAATATAGTCTTGTAATATCAAAATAAAATAGTAAAAATGATGACTTTTTATTCTATTATCATCCATATTGACAATCTGAATCTCCTCTTTCTCTCCCTCTTTTTTCTCCTCTTACCCCTCCTCTTCTCCCACTTCTTTTTCTTTTACCCTTTCTTTTACCTTCTCTCGCCTTCTCACTATCTCTTCTCCCCTTCTATCTTCTCCTCTTCTCCCACTTCGCCTTTTCTTTTACCTTTTCTTCTACCTCATCTCTCTCCTTCTCTCTATCTCTTTCTCCCTCTTTCCTTCTCCTCTTACCCTTCCTCTTCTCCCACTTCTCCCTTTCTTTTACCCTTTCTTTTACCTCATCTCTCTCCTTCTCACTATCTCTTTCTCCATCCCGACATGTTAAACATAGTTTTTACATTTCTTTCGTAGACTTTGTTAAATCATTTATTTTCGCAATTCAGCCGACACCGCAGGTATATTTAAAATTGAAAGTTTTGTTGTTTAGACTGATCGGCGTGCAGTGACAAAAAACAAATGCCTTAATACAGTGAATGTAAAGCGTTCTAATTCGAGAGATATTGGCAACTTGACAGTAAAGAATGAAAAGAATTAGATAGCATTAAAAAATAACCACGGGTAGCATACACCTCGAAACACATAAACGGAAACATTGTATGACAAAAAAACAAAAAATAAAGATAAGGATATCAGTCAGAAGAATTATTGGACTTATGACAATGCTTCTTCGCAGAACTGCCATTGGTGTTAACGCTGCTAAAGATAAACCGCTATACAAGAAGTACCTTTTCATCAGCCAGGGAATTGGTTTCAATGGAAAATTCAATCCAGAATTACTAATTCTTGAATGATAACTCGGGAACTTAAATACGATTTGTTTTCCGGATTAGAAAACGTAAAAATAAGTTGCAAATAATAAAAAATATATATATACAGGGTGTCTAAAAAAGATGTACTCACTTTAAATAACTGTAAAGCAGTTGTTTATTGAAATTCATTTAATTTTCAAAATGTAATAAATAAGTAAAGTCGTCGGGGTGGCCTGAATTCGGTATCAGCCAGACAGCGAGGGGCTCTATCCCCTTTCCGCTAGCGCTAGACAAAGGAGATTATTTTGGGTGTCTGAGGTGGAGCGCCAACACTTACCATCAGCTCCTCACTTCACCGCACATATCTCTGTGCTACTCATACGTTGATTTGGCGAAGGCCGGTATCGAACACCGAAACTTGTGGTTACTAGTCAAACGCTCTACCGACTGAGCTAAACCGTTACTATCATTTTATTGTTTAGTTGCCGCCTGTGCTCAAGTTGATGTCCGTTCTTTTTTATTGACAATGTTTCCTAATGCGATAGACAGACACTTTTGAAATGTTTACCTCACGACTAGCCTGCCGCAAATATTTTCTTGGACTTCGATAAAACTTTTCAGTACTTTTTCTCCCTTTGTGAGGCTTGTCAATGTTGTGGTCTTCCGGGATGTTCATAGTAAACGTTATGATTTGTTCCATCGGCTTAAAATGTATCCCTAATTCAAGTGATGGTAACACGCGTTGGTGTTTCTTTTTTAAATACCCTCTTAAATTATCTTTACACTTCAACTACGTTTTCATACTTCCAGTTGAATTTTAGAATGAATTTCCTTTTTTCAAAGTTTAGTCTGGCAACCACCATTAATTCCAAAGGATTTGATCTGCAAAGAAAAAGCAAACAAGCAAAAAAGAAACAAACAAAGAAACGGCTAAAGTGTGTATATATTTTTGAGGACATCCAATATATTTATATGTACATTACATGTAAACAGTTATGGGCCACACAGCATTTCATTGAAAAAATGAGATATTTTGTATCTTTAAAAGTCTTTTAAAAAGTACAAGATAAAATTCCAGTATAAACAGTGTATTTGCTTTTATTTGACAACAAATGAACATTTACCTATAAAAGATATCAAACAACATCATATTTTATTTTCATCAATAAAACCAACGACGCCTTAATTACTACTTTACGAATTCTTGGTATTCCTTTCGGAGAGTTTTTGATGGCAGACATTCCCAAACATTCTTCAAGCACTGAAATAGGCCACTCTCACTTTTTGGGTATTCTCTTTGAATTCTCCTATCCAATTCATTCTATACTAATTTAATGAGAGAGAGAGAGAGAGAGAGAGAGAGAGAGAGAGAGAGAGAGAGAGAGAGAGAGAGAGAGAGAGAGAGAGAGGGTATCAGGAGATTGAGGCTGTCAAATCATTTCTAAAATTGTATTCCTTCTTTTTACTCGAGATAATTATGACATAATTTTGAATAGTATTTTTGGATCATTGTCTCGTTGAAACGTAAGTTTTCCAATTATGCATAAAACATATGGTATATCATGTCTGTAAAATTGAACGATATTTTTTTCTATGGATCCCTTAACTTGAATAAAATTCCCGGACCTATCTCCCCTAAAACACCCCTCACCATACCAAACCCACTCGAGATAATTTTGACATAATTTTGAATAGTATTTTGGATCATTGTCTCTTTGAAACGTAAGTGTTCCAATTATGCATAAAACATATGGTATATCATGTCTCTTTAAAATTTAACGATATTTTTTTCTATGGATCCCTTAACTTGAATAAAATTCCCGGACCTATCTCCCCTAAAACACCCCACACCATACCAAACCCACTCGAGATAATTTTGACATAATTTTGAATAGTATTTTGGATCATTGTCTCTTTGAAACGTAAGTGTTCCAATTATGCATAAAACATATGGTATATCATGTCTCTGTAAAATTGAACGATATTTTTTTATGGATCCCTTAACTTGAATAAAATTCCCGGACCTATCTCCCCTAAAACACCTCAGACCATACCAAACCCAACACCATGATTAACTATTTGAACCACACATTCGTTATTCAGCCTTTCTCCTGGCTTTCTTGTCACTCTCCTCTTGCAACAAAAATGTTCAAATTTCGACTCATTAGTCCCCAATATATTTTGACACTCTTTCAATGTCCAGTTCTTACGATGTTTGCCCATAACAGTATTTTCTGCTTATTATCCTTCAATAGCAGGAGTTTCTTGCATCCACTGAACCGTGGTCACCTGTCCATTTTTTACAATTGAGAGTGACACTGGCTGTTGTCAGGGGGAATTAAGTTTGTCTGTCAGCTCTGGAACAGCCTTATTCTAAATGTTCTGCTCTCAATAATCAAGTGTTTGTCTTCAGCAGCAGTTGTCACTTTTGGTGTTTCGGATCTTTTTCTGTCAAAATTTGCGCCAGTTTCGAAATGCCTTTGTAATGAATATTGCACCCCATTGTTGCATACTGGCATCAAATTCTATATCTTATATAGCGGCTTCTTCATATTCACGCTGCTCTAAATCGTATACGTTAGTACTGGTTTGATGAAATCACAACATATGCTGTATAGTAAGGAGTTTTGACTTTATTTCTTCTTCTCGACTGTACGTGGTGGGCGTCGTGCGGTGACAATGAATACTACTGCTGCTGTTGGGATGAATAGCGTTGGGGAGGCGGAAGGTGGCTACGTGACGGCTCACAGCCCATCGTTGTGACGTGAGTGTGGTCACTCACTTGTTCTCCGTTCGCCGTCTCCTGTCTGACTGTTTAACTGACGACTCGACCCTCTGGCTTTTGTATTGACGACACGCCTACGCATCTTTATCTTTTGATCTGATAACGCGCAGATCCATTTCCGAACTTATTGTTACCCATACTTCTTTTGTTCGCTTTACCGGGAAAAAAGTCCTTTGTCATTTTGTCGTCTTTTCTTTGCTTTGTTTAATTTGACCGGAAATTCCTATTTCCGTTTGTACAATACCCAACACCCATGTCTAGAAATTTTCAAATTTTTAGTAATTTGTATTTCACAGTAAGCCTTCTTTGAATACAATTCAATTTTAACCCTCACTACAATTCTTAGTTGCTTTGATTTTGCCATTTGTGCAATTTATTTCAAAATCAAAAAATGAATAAGTAATACACCGATGATAATACTGTTATAATGACACAATCATTTTTGCTTCAAAGACAATTACGCTTTAGCGAAAGTGACTGTTAATTGTAAACAGCAACTGGTGTTACAAAATTAGCCTGTGCTGAGTTAACATTTAGAATCTGTAACCAGTCCCCTTGATTTAACGAGGCATGGCTAGGTTTATTATCCAGTGCCTGAGGCGCCCCCATTGAGAGGAAATGCCAAGGAGATACATGCATTTCTTGCCTGCCCTCCGACATTAATATTATCTTGTGTCTTATTCGCATAAGTGGGATGCGTGCTAACTACCCTATTTAGAATCTGTATTAAGATTTAACTTAGTTAAACATCAGGGTCATTGCAAAAAGTCTACTGAGGGGTTAATGGTGAAAACAAAATATAATATTTCTTATATAAG
>CM042149.1:5645186-5662686 GCA_023376005.1 Doryteuthis pealeii | reverse complement strand
CAGCTTTGAAACCAATGGTAACAAACGCCTATTAATTGTACAGTGCACCATAACACACACACACACACACACACACACACACACACACATATATATATATATATATATATATATTGAGTTTCACATAATATCAAAACATTCCACATATCTACTTCCACCTCGTATGTGACACTCAGATGGAGACCTTTGCAAGACCTGTCCTACTAAAAGAGATGATGAACTCTGTCAACTTTTCTTTTTTTCGGTTGCTAAATTTTTTGATAACGTATCTATTCGTACCCCGGTAACTGTTGTTCACAATGCTATATAATCCAGGTAAGTGGTGACCACAAAGATTTGGAAATTTGCCATCAAATGGAAGAAATCCACTGTTGTAAAAATAGAATATCTCCCAATCTCTAGACTCTTTGAAAATAGAAAATCGTGATGCTGTCGAAAGAGAGACACCACCCATAATGTGACCCTGAAGAACATTAGTTTGCAAAGGTATTGGCTGTTGTGATAGAATGGTTTGTTTTTCCTTTTATGACGTAATTAAAAGAACACACGACACATTACAAATCATGTGACCAAGTGCATATAATTCCCCACAAATATGAACCATTATTCTCTGCTTTTCTAAAGGGTTTCGTTGTGAGAGATTTGATAACTCAAACTATGCAAAGTGAACAGACAATTTGAACCAAGCAATTTTGTTCTCTGTTCAACCAAGATAATTTGAATTAAGGAAAATCTATCCCTTGTTCAACCACGTTTGATTTTAAATAAGGAGCCAGAGGATTGGATATAAAGAAGTCTTGTCTCTCCCGTTGATCTGAAAAGAGGAAAAATTGCCTCTTAATCGATCATTTATATCTTGTTAGACACAGGATGACACAAGTAAACCGTTTCATTGTTCTATCCTTGAAATAAGGGAACATTGTCATTTTTTTAACATGACGATATATATACCCTGTTCCTTGTCCGACCCAAGCTATTCAAAATAAAGATACCTTTTCCCTTGTCTGACCCAAACAATTCCAAATAGATACTTCTTATTTTGTTCGACCTAAGCTATTTAAAAGATACCTTGTTCTTCGTTTGACCCAAACTATTTACAATAAAGATACCTTCTTCCTTCTTCAACCCAAACTATTTAAAATAAAGATACCTTGTTCCTTGTATGACACAAACTATTCAAAATGGATACATGTTTCCTTGTTAGACCTAAACTATTTAAAATAAAGGTAAATTGTTCCTCGTTTGACCCAAACTATTTAAAATAATGATACTGTGGCGTTAGTTTCGTATTTTCCTGGGGAATTGTCTGCCCGTTCAGTTCGCTGGTTCCCGCTAGGGGCCGTTTATATTTAAGCGGCTGGTTTGAACGTCTCTTTCTTTTTTCCGGTTGCTCGGCCCACGAGACACCACTATGAGTTAGACTCTGGTCTACCCCCTCTTGTTGGGGCTTTGCCCCCCCTTACATTACTGTAAGTGATTCACACAGCATGGACTATTCCTAGTCCCATGTCTGTGGCTTTTATGTTTATCTTTTTACCATTCATATATGTGTCTTTATCTCTACTCTCGTATATGTATTTATACTACTTTTGTATGTATGTTCATGTATACTTTATAATTTATGTACCTGTTTATCCATGTGCTGTACCATATTAAATGTTTTGTCTATCTACCCTTGTCGGAGTTTGCATCTTCAAGTATATATCACTTTTAATCCTTACAATACCTTCTACCGTCTTCAACCGAGACTATTTCAAATAAAGATATCTTCTTTCTTCCTCAACCTAAACTATTTGAATAAAGATACCTTCTTCCTTCTTCAACCCAAACTTCCTTGTTTGACCTCAAATATTAAAAACAGATGCCCTTTTCCTTGTCCGACCCAGACTATCACAAGTCACAAGAACTCAGATATAAGAAGTGGCAAATACGCTTTTAGATCAAAATCCTGCCCACGGGAATGTGTCTAGAAAGTATGAGGGTGATATGTTATACGTTGACAATCCTGATTGAATATCTGCTGATCAATGTTAATTAATCCCCAATCAAGGAGAAGGAAAATTCAAAACCTGTTAAACTCCGCTTACGTAATTGAACATGTGTCGCATCCTGCTCGTGTGAATGGGTTGGTAATTACATAAATACGTGATATTTAATTCCCTCTATCCAAGCTGAATAACACTACAACAATGAAATTAATTCAATATAGTTATTTACTAAGGTTCGCTTGAATATGGCACTAGGCCAAATGTATGGGGCACCCAGTGAGGCTCAAACTCCCTAATCCTGATTTACCAGTCTACCTTGATAATCGTTACACTATGAGTGGTGCCCTATTTCTAATTCGATATAGTTCTTTACTAAGCTCCGTTTAGATGTGGCACAAGGCCGAATGTATGAGGTACCTAATTAGGCTCGATCTCACTAGTCATGGTTTCTCATCAGATCAAGTGTTAGTGTCTAGTTTATCCTAATTTATATATATATATATATATGTGTCCCTCCAGCTATAGGTAAATAGTGGGGAAGACTGGACTTTTTAACCATGGAAAGGTAACCAGTCTAGAAGAAGGAAAACTCTGAATTCAAACATATATATATATATATATATATATATATATATATATATATATTAAATATAACTGTTTATACAAAGGTTTTAGTGAGCATTACTTTGCTAACCGTTACATTACAGGAGGTTCCCTATTTCTAATTCAATATATGTGTATGAAAATGATAATTCTGAACAGCGTTCGCAAAAGGTATTACTTTCGGACTCACATTTAAAAACACATAACACGATTGAATGTGGATAATAAAAATGAAAATAAATGTTAAGATGTCAGCGAAAGCGCAAGTATAAAATAAGTTAGTCACCATATTTGTTATTGGAACATGGAAGTTATGCAAAGGCGACATAAGATATTAGCGGAGGCGAAGGAAACGAGAAGATAAAAAAATTGGAAAAATCACTGAAAGGACAGGATTAGAAGATTTAGATAGGCTTCTCAAAAATTGGAACAAGAAAACGAGCAAAAGGGTTTTCTTGGTGGAGATAAGTGCCAGATAGATATGAACTAAAAACCAAAGAACAGAAAAAGAAAAAAAAAAAGAGAAAAGAAATGTTTCCGGTCTTTTTCACTCACATATATATATAAATCTTTCGTTTCTCCTTAAGACTCGGACGTACACGCAGGCACACACACAGAGGCACACACAAGGAGATACAGAAGGAGACCTATAGAAACTCACACACTGCCATACTGCTCGAAACACACCTATTTATCTATATTTATACATTACTCTCTATCTCTATCTCTCTCTATGACTCTCTTTCTGTCTGTCTGTATAGCTGTCTGTCTCTCCCCCCTCTCTCTCTCTCTCTTCTCTCTCTCTCTCTCTCTCTCTTTATTATATATATATATATATATATATATATATATATATATAATATATATATATAAGGTGTGTCATAAAATCGAGATTGAAGCTGTATTTACCAAGATATAAGTGAACAATGAATGGATCGTTATTTTATTTTCAGAGGTGTGTCGAAAAGTACTAAAATCTCGATACTTTTTTATATATATATATATATATATATATATATATATTATATATATATAGATCTATTATAATATTATTTCCTAAAATTTCCAATTTTTAGTATTTATCTGTATCTAAGAACTGTCCAGAGTTCATGAATTTATATATTTCGAATGCTTTGCCAATTTGAATTAAAAATGGTAAAGTTATTAAAGTTTAATTTAAAAAATATATTATATATTATAATAGTAGAGAAGTTTTCCAACATTAACTGACAGATTAAAAAAATAATATTTGAGGGTATTAAGAGAAATACGATTGTGCAGCTTTAAACTATATCAAAAGAGAAATTTCTAGAGTACTTCGACCAGTGGAAAATTCTCTGGAATAAACTTATTAAATGCCAAGAAGAAAATTAACGCTTTATCCATTGTTCATTTCTGTCTTGGTCAATACTATTTGAACACACTTGGTTCAAATCTATCTATACATACATGATAATCATTGTTCTATCATAGATGATCGTCATCTTTTAATCTTCCAGCGTCATCTGTATTGTCGCCTTTGTGTCCTCTTAGATGACACTTCAAACAATAGTCCTGCAATAGTCCTGCAAACCTTTGGACAGAGATTATAGACAAACGGTGTTATGACTGTAGAATTTACTTTATTCAGTTCTATGCACATCGCCATTGGTCCTTTCAAACCAGACAAATGCATACATACATACATACATACAAATGCTGGTGCTGTGCATCTATACTTTTGTAATAGTAATGCATAGTTCAAGTCATGGATCCTACTTTGATTTTGTACCACATAACACAGTATAATCTGTCACAGGCTAATTAATCCTATCGGTGTGACTTAGAATAGAGTGACTGCATTCTCAAAGACGTGAGCTGGGTATTGCATTAAGTACATCTGGTGAGGAGACTGGTTTAGAACTAGGGAGAGTGAAGTACACCTTTCTTACCATTACTTCCACCATGACCACCTTGACCAGGAATAGTAATAACTGTTAGAATCAAATATATAATTTCGGAAATTATTAGTATTGGATAGGAATACTTGAAACATTGAAAACAAATATAACTATACAAACGAACTATATCCTTTCTAGCAAGTTTTTTTCTCACACCAGACTGAGTGAAAGAGGTCTCCTCAGTCTCCAGTATTCTACAATATTCTAGCTTTCCTTACCAATGCTGCTGCCTCGACGGTGTCGATTCTTGTTTTGATTTATAGTTCCTCCGGTCTTTTTCCCAAGTCATTGGGTACCGTTCGAAGGGAACAAACTACAATTGGTATAGCCATCCCTCTCATGTTCTACAGTCTTTTTTAGTTCTCTAGCAAGGTCCAAGTATATATCTATCATTTTCTATCAATTTTACTCTGTGGTCCGCTAGAATGGAAAAATTCATTAGATTTTTTTTCTTAATTAACATTTAATGAAAACTTCGTGATATAACAAGAAAACTTCTTCTTCTTCTTCTTCTTCTTCTTCTTCTTCTTCTTCTTCTTCTTCTTCTTCTTCTTCTTCTTCTTCTTCTTCTTCTTCTTCTTCTTTAATGCTTCCTCTTTCTTCTTCATTCTTCTCTTTCTTTCCCCTTCTTCCTAATCTTTCTTCTTCTTCTTCTTCTTCTTCTTCTTCTTCTTCTTCTTCTTCTTCTTCTTCTTCTTCTTCTTCTTCTTCTTCGACAAGAGATTGAATACTCAGTTGAAGAATTTTATTTTTAGGATTTGTTTTAAAATTTCATTTTTTGGGTAAATAAACACAATTTGTACAAAAACAAAAGTAAGGGCTTTAAAGTGCTAGGAACGCAGGAAAACTGTTTTTTAGGCTTTTGGAAACAATCTTGTGTCTGTAGTGAATACGCCTGCACCAGCCCCTATGCACGTCTGGTTGTCAAACTTAATCTTGGCTTGGTAGACTTTTCCGATGATGCTTCCGATTGGTACCAGTGGGCAGTTATTCGATTTTTGAATGCAAAAGATATTGAAATCCATCGCTAATTAACGGAAATGTTTGGCGAATCGTGCATGGATGTCAAAAACGTTAGCAAGAGGTGTGTGGAATTTGCAATGACGAGGTGGTTCAATGTTTCCTCAACGACATGCCGTCGAGATGCCATGACATGGGAATACAAAACTACCACAGCACCTAAAAAAGTACGTCGACAGAAATGTTGAAAAATAGATGTTCAAACTGTAAACATGCATTGACAATAATCAATAAACGTTTCTTTGATTTCTAAATATTTTGGAGAAATTTAGGATTAAGTAAAGTAATAGTAAAGTCGTCGTCGTGGCCTAAGGTTGGTATCATTCAAACAGCGATGGAGCTAATCCTTTTCCCTAGCGCTAGTCTAAGGACATTGTTTTTGGCGTCTGAGGTGAAGCGTCACACCTAGCATCAGCTAATTTACCACACAGATCCCTGCGGTACTCATACGTTAAGTAGGGCCGGTATCGAATCCGGAACCTTGTGTTCCCTCGTCCGACCCTCTTCGACTAAGCTAAACCGGGCCTTATGTAACAAAGAATGAAGAAATATAGATTCCTGTGAATCCCATGAAAATGTATTTGCATAAAAATAACCGTTAAAATATGAAACCGCCAAAAACAGTGTAATGTCCAAGACTCGACAGTAATACTCGCCTACTTATTATGCATAACGACATATATATATATATATATATATATATATATATATATATATATATATATATATATATATATATATATATATATATATATATATATATATATATATATATATATATATATATATATATATATATATATATATATATATATATATATATATATATATATATATATATATATATATATATATATATATATATATATATATATATATATATATATATATATATATATATATATATATATATATATATATATATATATATATATATATATATATATATATATATAATATATATATATATATATTATATATATATGTATATATTGTTGAATTTTAACAGTCTCATTGAGAGAGAGAAAAAAGTGTAATAATCGTGTATGAATATATGCAATGTCATCCGTGACCTTTTAGTCAAAATATCTTGAAGGTGTTCAGTGTTTAGCGAGGCTTACAAATGATGCAAAGGTCAACGTAGATAACTGTCAAAAACGTCTTCGTTGTCAAATTCTGGTCATCGACGGTTTTGACTTGCTAAGTCTTTGACATTTCTCGATTCAATTTTTGTTTTTCTTGTTATAAATTTGAAATAACCACGGGAGACTGTTTTATAGATATTGAACGAAGAGAATTATTTCCTGATTTAACACCTTCCAGACTAAATAGATTTCTAAATATTACGTCATCTGAAATTTAAATTCAATTTTTCAATTATCTACAGAATTTAAACTTGTTTACGCCGTATATCTTTTAGAAGGATTATTCTCAGCTAGATTGTCTGGCTTTGATTATTCCTCTAAAAACCCAAAATGAAATAAGCATGTAGAAAATGCAACCATCAATAAACTAGCGAGATTCATTTTCAACAGGATGGAGGCCGCTCTGTCGGCTGGGGCGTTAGAATGCGCCGACTGCACCTCTGCAGAGGGGCAAGACTCCCCCCAGTGAGGCCACCAGTTAACCGTGGGTGGCGACCCGTGATGCTTAAGGATAGAACCCAGGTGGTTGAGCAGTCCATGACTTGCAATACTCCACTTTGGTCCTTTCTTAGGCTAGACGGGCTGTCGGAGAGCCCCCCTCCGATCAATCGGCTGGTCACGTCAAGCCCTAGCACCTATATGATTGCCCCAATCCTTTTGCACTTATGGCAAACCCCAACCCTTTTTATGATATGGTAGCTAGAAGCCGGTGGTTGAGGGTCTACATGTCCTGGGAATGACCTGATTGTGAGGTTCCAGTTTTGGAGGTTTAGGGAATGTGGAGCACCCCTTCATCATCATTGTTCCCTGGTCCACTCTACCCCGGAGTGGTAGTATCTGTTACGGCCCCATCTATGGTTTAAATAGAAAAAACATGAGTTCATAAACAAAATTGAATTTACAGTTTTCCTTCTCCCAAACTGGTTGCCAACTGGTTGAAATTAATTGTAATATGACTAAGTTGTAGGCCTTTTTAATTTTTACGATTCTTCGGTGGCTAAACTGGTTAAAGCATTGTCTCTGTAAGAAGAGCTCCTGTGATATGGGAAGTGCTTTCAAGTTTTGCTGAAAGGACTGAATTTATGATACTATAAATATTTGTCTTAGTACACCCCACATTTCAAACAGTTGGATATTAAATAACGTAGATGTTTATAAAGTACCAGATATTGAACACCGTTTATCTTTAAAATGGTAAGATATTTCTTTTCGGAAAACTACCTTTCGAAATATTGGCTTTGACCTGAACTAATATAACAGCAACAGTGGAAAGAGCACAGACAATATCCCTGGTCTATTCCTAGTTCAAAGGGAGTAGACTCCCTCGCTGTTCGGATGATACCGGCAATAGGCTACTTCGCCTTCTTTACTTTTATATTTTTAATGTACCGGTCTTGAGTAGTAAGACTACACTCTTCAGTCGCAGATTTTAGGTCAGCTGTTCTTAGCCATCGATTTGTGTTGGATTCATCCACATTATTATTATTATTTACTTCTTTTGAGTTTTCACATCAGTGTTAGCTGATGGTCTTTCACTGGAGTCTGAGTGACAGCAAGTCTCCTCAGGTCTCCAGGACTCTTTTGAGTATTCTGGCAGATTGCAGCAGTGTAGTGTTCTGAATGGTTTCAATCCTTCCTCTAATTTCCAAACATTCCAAACCCTTTTCCAATTCTTTTGGGACTGTTCCAAGTGCACCAACTACAATTGGTATCACCTTCACTTTCATATTCCACAACTTTTTCAGTTCTCTGGTAAGGTCCAGATATTTGTCTATTTTTTTATTTTCCTTTAGCTTCACCCTGTGATCTACTGGCACTGCAAAATCCACCAGTTGACAAGTTCTTTCTTTTTTGTTCATCAACACTAGGTCTGGTCTTCTTGCTGGGATAAGGTGATCCGTTTTTATTTTTTGCATAATTCCCAGTGGATCACCTTCCCAACCCAGGCGTGTCTAGTTTTATTATTTTATTATTATATTATTATTATTATTATTATTATATTATTATTATTATTATTATTATTATTATTTTCACTTCTTTTGAGTTTTTCACATCAAGGTTAGCTGATGGTATTTCACTGGAGGTGAAGTCTCAATTCTTCCTCTGATTTCCAGTTCCTCCAGTCTTTTTTCCAAGTTTATTGGGACCTTTTCAAGTGCACCAATTACAATTGGTATCACTTTCACTCTCATATTCCGCAGCTTTTTCAATTCTCTGGCAATGTCCAGGTATTTATCCATCTTTTCATTTTCCTTCAGCTTCACCCTGTGATCTGCTGGAACCGCAAAGTCTACAAGTTGACATGTTTTCTTTTTCTTTTTCTTTCTTTTTTCTTTTTTTTTTTTGTTAATCAACACTAGGTCTGGTCTCCTGGACGGGATATTATTATTATTATTATTATATTATTATTATTATTATTATTATTATGATGATGAATAAACATTTTTGCAATATTTCGTTTGCTAATTTGGGATACGCATATAACATGACTGACGTAGTTCGAGTTGTGCAAAGGTAGCCGTTGTTGTTTGTCGTATCATGGTAATTTGTGTACTGACCCGTTTTGCGTTGCTTCACTTTGTGTGTGATTTGAAAGCTCCACATGTGAACATATAACACAGCTTAATGTCTGGACCTTATACTTTATGTCTTCAAACTGGGCCATATCACTGCTTCTAGAAATGCTTATTTTAAGATTGGTTCCCGTTGCAAAACTAGGATTTTGTTTACGCTATTTAACTATTTAGTGCTTCGCTTATCAGGAGAGACCAACCAGAAAAAAGAATGAACTCGTTTTTTTCCAACCATATTGTGGAAAAAATTCCTAAAATATTTCAGATAAATCCATGCAGTATGTTTTGATCTAGAGAGAATGGAATATTCAGTACTTAGCTGATATCAATGTCACAAAGCATCTTTGGAACTATTTGACCTTTTTATGTTGAGGATAATGCTCGTTTTTCCGTCATCCACTGAATTCTGTCAGACACTAAGCTGATTGGATAAAGAAATTGCTGCTGTCCTCAATGGCTCTTTATATTCCTCCTCGATGTTCCGGTCGTAGACACAGGGGAGTGTAACAGACGACATTCCCGAACAATTGATTTTGGCTGGTTGAAACGATTTCCGGGATAAATAAGTCGTTGGGTTCAATAAAGGAAAGCGTTTGGTTTGGTTTGGCTTATCTTATGGGATATCAACCTCGGTGGATCATTTAATGCCAACAAAGTTTTGAAATAAATTCATTCTTAATCGATACTCAATCTTTTTTATAAACCCATGTTTTTCTATTTAACCTATAGATGGGACCCTGACAGGTACTACAACTCCGGTTCAGAGTTGACCTGGGAGCAATGGTGATGAAGGGGTGCTCCACATTCCCCAAACCTCCAGAACTAGAACCTCACCATCATATATTTAACGTCATTCCCAGGACATTAAGACCCTCAGCCACAGCCTTCTAGCACCCATATCATAAAAAGGGTTGGGGCTTGCCATAAGAGCAATAAGGTTGGGGTAATCATATAGGTGCTAGGACTTTACGTAACTAGCCGATCGATCGGAGGGGAAATGAAAGCGTACTTTCCAATAAACTTCATCATAATGAACACGTGTTAGTCCTGTAGACAAAACCCAGAGTCCGCACAGGGCTAATTAATGTACGTTTTTATTGATTGCCAACACAGTTATGTCTACAGGATAACATCCCCTGTGACATTCATGAAAGAACTCATAAGAAAAAACATGATTCAATATTTGATTTTATGCTAATTACCATAAATGAAAGAAGTAGGTATTTATCCAATCCGTTCTTACTTCTCTATCATTGCAACGACGAGGAGGTTCAAAGCTTCCTCATCGGCATATCCTGCTCGTTTTAATTGGATGGTTTTCGAGATGGAAGATTAATGGCTTTAAAATTTCTGTTCGGTAGAGTACCACTTCCAGAATTTTTTCAAAATATCCTGCAGCATCCTTGTGAAGTTCTTATCTAGATTTACCCCCAGGAGTTTCGTTAGAGTCCAGATTGTACAAACTAATCATATTAATGGCACAGTTACAACTTGGAAGCTATGTATGATCAGAGCACAAAAGGCGACAGAAACTTTAAATTATATCACAGGTAGTAATATATGTCGACCCTGAAGAATAATTAAAGTTCCAATTATCGTCGAACTGGGAAGACAAGGCAACAAACGGTTGTAACTTAAATACAAACCCGAATAGTCACAAAGTCTACTGCAGAATGACAGGATATATATAAGAATCCACAATGTCATTCAAATCAAACACTCAAGCAGCCAATCAGAACTCAAGGAATGGAATGACCCAAATCACCCAAATTCGTGAATGGGTCATTCTTGATTTCTATATATACCAACTGTCTTGGACACTGCTTAAGTTGTACTTAGCTGCTGTTATTCAAACCAACAGTAGGCTTCCTCGTTAAAATTAATTAGAATTCCCGTTTTATTTTGTCAGAGAGATGCTATGTTCCTTCTATCTAAGTACCTCTACACCCATCTCCTCTCCTTTCATATCTATGTTGCCTACTCGTCGCTTCTCGTCGAGTATTGTGGAGGCCAGCTATTAACAAGCTATTAGAGTGATGATGCATAACAACGACGCCACATTTCTATGTGCACATATTATTTTATTTATCGACAACCTGTCATATTAACGACTGGGTGCATATCGGAGGTCAGAGATGGACATAATCAACCGGTTCTGGCTGTTGATTGAACATAAGTTATTCTACACTTTAGAATCATTTGATCACATGACTTCCTCATCCAATGAAAGCAAAGCTTTCAAATAACCATAAAATCTCACTTACACTTTGTGACATCCTATCGGTTTGGGTCTATCCAAACCTAACTGCACTACATGCCAATAAGAGAACCCACCAGTCTATTATCTAACCAAGAGAGTGTAGTTAAATGGTGTTAATTAGAGAAATACATTCATTTTAATGAGGAATATATTATCCGAGTCAAAATATGTGACATATAACTTAAAGCTTCTGCTTCAGTCGTTAATATGACAGGTTGTCGATAAATAAAATATGTGCACATGGAAAGGTGGCGTCGTTGTTATGCATCATCACTCTAATAGCTTGTTAATAGCTGGCCTCCACGATACTCGACGAGAAGCGACGAGTAGGCAACATAGATATGAAAGGAGAGGAGATGGATGTAGAGGTACTTAGATAGAAGAAGGAACATAGCATCTCTCTGACAAAATAAAACGGGAATTCTAATTAATTTTAACGAGGACGTATGTGTTATTCGGGTCTATTGAAGTCAGTAAGCCTACTGTTGGTTTGCATAACAGCAGCTAAGTACAACTTAAGCATTGTCCAAGACAGACATACGCCCTTGAGCAAATTAACTAACACCACCGCTTTAGTTGTTTTTTTGTTTTTTTTTTAAATTTCATCATACTGTCAGTTTTAGACCTACTTGAATGACAGGATGTAATTATTTTTTTCCCTCGGATTAGGTCACTTGTAGTGGCGTACAGTAATAAGAAATTATTTTCGGGAAGTATGATGAAATTTTTTGGCCTTAAAAATATTGCGTCATCCATGATTGTATCAAATTCTCATCACACCCAGATACTATTGTCTCGACTGTAATTAGTTATCATTCGACCATAGTCTGTGATTGAGGTTACTCCAAGGAAACGTACGAAAATTATAACGCTGCACAAACACACTGGTAAGCCTTATAGAGAGATAGCAGATATTATAATAATAACGGAATTATTCGTTTTATTTCAATTAATTTGCACAAGGGTGTATGTTCTTGTGGTAACAGTGAACATGGGCGTTATTTGAATTATGGATTAATTCTAGTAATCACATCATTAAACCCTTTTTTCTTTTTCTGTCGATAATCTCTGCTAATGGGTAATGAAAGATAATGAATAAAAAATATTGAGATATCAGTTAATCTTTTTAACGTTTATCCTTTCTTTTGTTTCATCATAACTTAAATCTCAACAACAGCTTCAGATTAGCCTGGAAATAATTAATTCAATTATAATTCATGCTGTCTGAAAATCAAAAACAAAATAGAAAATTTTTGGCCACGAGACAATATACAATTTGAACTATGGGATTCAAACATTGAACAAGTTTAGCACTTTATTCTCATTCTGCAGGCGCGATTAATGTAACGGTTATAGTTGTTGGAAATGGAATCGATGAACCGAATTTGCATTCT
Organism: Doryteuthis pealeii; assembly: GCA_023376005.1. Lineage (NCBI taxonomy): Eukaryota > Metazoa > Mollusca > Cephalopoda > Myopsida > Loliginidae > Doryteuthis > Doryteuthis pealeii. Next base: position 5,649,763 of record CM042149.1, on the reverse strand, counting down.
AGAGAAACTGTTTATCTTTCAATTTGTTTTGATGTCCTTGGGAAAAGCAAGAATCTATCAGTGCTCCAACGCCAAATAGTGGTTATTCGTAGGACAGGAAGGGTTCTTTAGCTTAGGCTAGCAACCAGTCTAGGAGAAGGAAAACTTTGAATTCAAGTCAGCTTTACTTCGCTTAAAATAGGCGGGGAGTTTGGGTAAATACATTCTGCTAGCAGAATCCCTGCATTCATAATATACAAACATTCATATGCATACATCTCTCTCATTCCCCTAACTTTATCTCTCTTTTTCTCCTTCTTTATATATATATATATATATATATATATATATATATATATAATATATATATATATATTCTTAATATATAAATATTCATGATATATTGTAACTCAATCATTATTCAGTGCGATCGCAAGATTCACAATAAACAAGCGAATATGAACGTTTTGCATTAGACACTCATCCAGTGAAACCATTCGAAGGATTAAGAAGGCTTTAATACAGGAGTAGAGAACCTGTAGAGTTAAGGCCCCGTGACGTCTTCTAATCTGCCAACTGCTGCCTTCGACGGCCTTGTCGAAACGCCAATTAAATATGCATACTGCTATCTTAGAATCTGATATATCAAATTACGGTTTGAGGGTAAACGTCCCTGTTCCTACAATGTTATCGAAGGTGATGAGCCATTTGGATAGGTGATAGGTTAGTAGCAATAGGTCCTGTCAGCTGCCAAAGACCTGTGACTAAATAAAGCTTAGTAAATGATACATCAAAGCTTTCAAAACTTTGTAGCGGTGCTCGTGGTTTTATTGTGATACTCGTATGAAATGAACTCCAAAATCGATGAATCTATGGATAAATAATAAAGCAGATAGGATTCTTTAGCCTTGGTTTGTAAACCAAGGAAACTGCATTCAAACAACGTTATTCCTTTTAAAAATGGACTTTGTATCATATGCCAGCCGTCCTGGAGCGGTTGGGTAAATACATTTATTTCTCTTTTATTACTTAAAAGTATTACACATGACTGATACTAACGATATCATCATTATTCTTCTACATTTCTATTAAAGACTAGAATATATTTAATTTATACATTAATTTGAATGATTTCAGAAATAATGGCAAGAAAAATAATTCAAGATGGTATTTTGGAAACTATCGGATGAATTATCGTCTTTGATGGCATATAGGACGCACTTTTTTCCCAAAATTTGGCTAAAAAATTTTCCCTGCGTCTTATATATCGTAGGTGAAGTTTGAGACCTCCCGTATCCTTTATTTTCGTGTCCAATGTTTTGCAATTATTATTATCATTACTAATACTATTATTATTATTATTATTATTATTATTATTATTATTATTATTATTAGTAGTAGTAGTAGTAGTAGTAGTAGTAGTAGTGCACCGCTAGATTGCGCCTGTGAGTCTTATATGCCGTCAAATACGGTACTGAAGATAATTTAATCTGTATATAGATAATATATTAATAGTTCTTAATATTAATTTGTTCTTTGCAAAGATGTTTTTAAGGTTGGTGTGAGAAAATAGAAAAAAGTTTGTTTGGTTAAAAGTATATCAATCCTATTACATTAAAAAAAAGTCCTATTACATTAAAAACAGTATATCAATTTTGTTGGTCATTGAATACCGAATCAAGTCATTTTGATAAACAAAGGACTGAGTTTGCTTACAGGACGTGCTGCTGCTTAAGGCGTTACAAAATTAAGTATTGAACAGGCTCATCGCTGCTTGACTTCGGGGATCTAGTGGGAATCGGGGCTTTCAGCGTCACTTGACCGTAATTAGAAAATAGGGGAGATGCCTAAGGAGGCATAAAAACAAACAAATGAATAAATAAATAATCAGAAGATTGTTTTTATTTAGAAGCTATCAATATAGAAAAAATAATCAACAAGTTTCAGTTAGTACACCAATGATTAGCCTCTTTTTTATTTAAATCCCGACCAAGAAAATAAAATGAACTAATTCAACACACATAATGAGCGAGGGATTGTGGTGGTGGAGAAAGAAATTCAGAATTTTTATTTTCCATTCTCACTTGAGTGCGAGTCAGTCAGTCATGTGAATTAAGAAGTTTTCAGAATTAAGAAGTATTAAGGCCTGTAAAAAAAACCGTTTAAACACCCTAATTAGAATAAATAGATTTGTTAAATGTCAAATGAATTTTTAAAGTTGTCTTTTAATCTTATAAAGATTAGCAAGAATAGGTGCCCTACAGGCGTAAATATTTAAGTTTTAATGGAAGGAGATTGATTAAATTAGAAAGGCTAAAGAAATTGATTTAGAACTCATACAAAAATACCCTTATTTAAGTATTTTGATTGGTTTCTATATAAAATCATTCAAAATATTGATTTTAATACATTAGAGAATAAAACGATAATATTGTAAAGATAACATTAAGTAATTCTTTATTAAACCTGGTTTTGTTAAAACCAGTATGCAAATTAACCACACCATATATAATGTACATCTTTATATCTTAGTAATATATAACACTCATTGCAGGATTGTAAACGCACTAATAACGTGGGCTGTTCTGTGAAGTTCTCATCTAGCCTTTTCTCCAGGAGTTTTGATAGAGTCCAAATGGTACAAACCTATAATAATACTGCCACGATTACAACTTGAAAGCTTTGTATGATCAGAGTACAAAAGGCAACAGGAAATTATATATCTCACGAAGAAATGTCGACTTGGTAACACATACTTCCTCATTAAAATGAATTAGAATTCCCATTTTAGTATTATTCGGATTATTCGGACTATTGTCCTGATCTTTATTGTTATCTGTACAACGTTTCGGTCGATGTGCCCTCTGGTCTTCTCCAGTTTTTTTCTTGTTGGACTCGGGAGCCTTCTCGAACTCAGGAACCTTCCAGAGTTCCACAAGAAATACCTGAAGAAGGCCGGAGGGCACATCAGCTAAAACGTTATACCGATATCAATAAAGATGAGGACAAAAGTCCGAATAATTCAAACAATACTAATTATCAAGCCTCATCTAAAAGATTCTGAGAAATAATTACCATTGTATTCTATCAGAGAGATGCTACGTTCCTTTTTCTATCTAAGAACCTCTCGCCCATCTCCTCTTCTGTCGTCTATCAGTCGCCTAGTAGTCGCTTCTCATCGTGTATCGTGGTGACTAGCTCTTACGATAATGATGAATTACAACGAGGCCACATTTTTATGTGCACATATAATTTTATTTCTCTACGACTTTTCATCTTATCGATTGAACGCATGAAACCAGTCATATGAAATCATCTCTTAGGAATCCATGGTGGTGAGTGTACGTAATCAATTTTACTAATTGATTACATAAAGTCACCACGATATACTAGAGTTATGTAGGGGTGATAGAAATATGGAACACATAGTAACTCCACAGTAATGGTCTATTCATCAAGTTAGCTAACTACAATACCACGTATAATATTTGTGACTCTGGAAATTTACACATTTTAAAAGTGAAATTAAGAACTATTCTATTTATTCTTAATATCTAATTTAGATGCATTCCCTAAATGAAAACTAATTTATTTATAAAAAGAATCTTCATTCATTTTTCTTGTTTATAACAAATTTATTTTGTGATTAGCGTACTGGCTTATAAGAAAATGAATATCCTTAAAAGATTCGACTTTATAAAACTTAACATCAAAGTGAAACTGGCAACTATTTTTTATACCATGTGATGAGCACAGGATTTATAGACTTGAGAACACCACGAGTCTCACTGAAAGATAAAGTAATAAATAAATAATTAAAAAATATATGATAGCAAAAAAAAACAAACAAACAAACCTTTCTATACTTAAGACAACTACATATTAGCATGTATATATTAATTTCAGACGTTAGTCCCCAGAAATTTCCATTTGCTATGTTATTTAAATGTACTCGGTTGATTTAAAACTATGACAATTTTAGTTCATGAACGTTACTCGGGTTCAATTTTATAACATAATTTCATATATGTAAAATTTAGATATATACATTTACCAACTTCGCGCAAGCAGGTGGCTAAAGATCATCTTCTTAAGCTGACTTTAACAAGTTTGAATTCAGAGTTTTCCTTCTCCTAGACTGGTTGCCTAACCGAGGTTAAAGAGCCCAGTCAGTCCCACTATTTAATTATATCTGGAGGGAGAATAGTTGGATACACACTTTTCCCAAGATAGTAGCACAATGTGAAATGCAAACAGCCTCATTCAGGATTTGAACTTCACTTGTCGTGTTCTATCCAATGAAGGTAACCATTACACCATGCGCCTCCATTATAATCAATAATTCTGAATATAAAAACACTTTCAGCATCTGACTACATTCTTTTATAAATACAATTCATCAAATCTCTGTGTCTATTCAAGTCTGCACAGCTGATACTTGACAACTGACTATTCTACAAAAAACTAAACGATATACTCCCACCTAGAGCGGCTGCTAAATAACTTCTACCATCGCTGCCTGAGACATATACTGGGCATCACCTGGAGGGACAGGATTACTAACACAGCAGTCCTAGAAAGAGCTCAACTCCCCAGCT
>CM042149.1:5637686-5640186 GCA_023376005.1 Doryteuthis pealeii | reverse complement strand
TGGTCAAACCATTTATTGCGTTTAGATAATTGGTTAGATGATCACACAGGAGAGCAATTGACTATTATTATGCGTCGTTGACTCATTGTCTACGCTATCCTAACTTATATATATATATATATATATATATATAATATATATATAATATATATATATAATATATATATATATATATATTATATATCATTGATACTGAGCACTATACTATATCTACATCACCGATACTCTATATCTATAAATATTACGTCGTAGTTTTGAAACGCGGAATTTGAAAAAAGTGTATATGGCAAAAATAAGGAAAACAAGAAAATTACACCATTGATAGATCTTCAAAAGAATAAAGACCGGACCCGGACTGACGAAATAGATCTCAATTCATATCCAAACCAAGGTATATATATATATATATATATATATATATATATATATATATATATATATATAAGTCATCCACAGACACGTGTTTCGGCGTTTCACGCCTCTTCAGTGTGGATAGACACAACTATTTTTGGCTAGGGTCGAACTCAGACTGACCGTTTGGCAGCCTGATATCTTATCTCCTCGTCAACTGGCAGCTGTAGTGGGGACTGATGTTTGTTTATGTATTTAACGGTCAGAGAGAGATCAAATTTCCGGGGAAACGATCATTGCTTATATGCTTAGTAGTGAGAGTTTATTTAAATTACCAATTAGAGAGCTCATACCAAATTTCTATATGAATATTTCATAATATATAGTAACTCAATCATTAGTAAGATGACAGTGAGTTTGATCGATATATTCACAATAAACAAGCGAATATGATGACTTTCTATTAGTCTTAGATACTAATCTATGGAAACTATTCGAAGCATTAAGAACGCTTTAAGACTGGAGAAATTGCCGCCTAAAGATCACGTGACGTCTTCTAAACCATTCACCGTTCGCTTTCATGGCCTTACCGAAAGGTCAATTGAATTTGAGCAACCCCATTTTAGAATCTGATGTAACAAAGAATTATGGTTAACCTATTGTTGGCATCCATGTCGTAGTGTCGAATGTTTTATCTGCATTTGCGCGAGTGGCTGAACATACCAATTCTTGAATGGCAGTCTCTGGTGCAGTGACTGTATACAAACAGTGATGCTTTCTGGAGCTGTATTTGTATCTCCTTCATTTTGGCACTCTTTGCTGCGGCGGATACTTTCCACTCTGTTTCACTTCTTTTCGTTTGTCAGGGACACGCCAGGCCGCTCGGTTTTCTGCACCAACCTCCCATGTGTTGGTGTTGATGTGCATGTCTCCATGTCTTTCTTGCAGACGTTTTTGAACTTAGGAACTAGTATATTAATTACTTTTGTTTCTGAGAATTCAGAAACAAAAACATCTCAACTTCACCTTGAAAATGATCAATGTTGGTTGAAAGCACTCAGGAATAAAATTCCACACCAGATTGAACATAACACCAGACTAGAGAAAATCAATAAACAGTAGTAAAACAAACATTGGGTTTTTTAATAGTTCTTTGAAAATTGTTTGTTGCCAAATATAGGTTTTTGTATGTATGCATGTATATACTTATGTATATATGTATGTATATATGTATGGAGGCGCGTGGGCTAGTGGTTAGAGACGTGGAAAATGGACTCGTCGATTCGAGTTCAATTCCTAGACGAAGCTGTTGGCATTTCACATAGCGCTAATACCCTTGGGAAAGGTATGAATCCATATATTCTCCCTCAAGTTATGGGTTAAATAGTAAGGCAGACTGGGCCCTTCAGCCTTGGGTAGGTAACTAGTCTAGGACATTCCTGAGGTCGGTCGTCGATTGGGTTTGTGGCAACCCTTGATGCACTAATTCTTTCCTATCGACTATGCAAAAAAGTGTGGATGGTCCAACACAAGCCTTCACCACTATAAACAAAATCACTGTGGATGTTCATTGTATGAACACTCATACATCGATCGACGGTAGAGTCCATCATATATGTATGTATGTATTTCTCGGTCTGTCTGTCTCTCTCTCTCTCTCCTATATATATATATATATATATATATGTGTGTGTGTGTGTGTGTGTGTGTGTGTGTGTGCTGGTGTATTTGTCTGTGTATAAGCGAGTCTTTTTTATCCTCGTTCCCATTGAAACTAATGCTGAAGGGTTACAATATCCATTATTTAGTGTGATTATATCATCCACATAGGGCTTTATGCAAGCATAGGGTTTGGTTCCTGCTCCTTATATACACTTATACATGCATATATTTTTAGAATGTTCTCTTGTGGTCATATATTAAGCATGCGTTTGTATGCGTTTTATATACTACCACATGATACTCCATCAAATACATGTACTTTTAGTTTTAGGTTATTTACATCGACAGTAACATTGTTTTACACATTAATAATTATTCACTTAACTGTAACTTTGTATAACGTATATAAAAATACTTAAAACGGTAAATATCTCCAAAGTAAATTGTAATTTCAACTAACTTGTAATATATTTCGATTACGGATATT